>WEIV01014555.1:34265-101949 GCA_013390005.1 Calyptomena viridis | reverse complement strand
GACTTGGAAAAAATATTTTGAGTATTGAACTTCATTGTAAAATAGGGGAAAAATGATCTCTTTTTTCCACAGGCATTGTTGAGTTCTGTTGCAAATTCCATGTAAATTACTGACCTTGGAAACACCACAGGGCAATCATTACGCAGGCATGAAGAATTGCTCCAATGTAGTAGAGCATAAATAGTTTTGGTTTTGACATCAGACAAGCAAGAGGTTTTTTTCAGGTTACATGTTTCTGGACAAAATATATTTATGAAAATCATTGCACAAGCATCTGCTTTGGAGTTATTCTTCACTAACATTTCCCCAACAGATTATTTATCCTTTTTCGAAGGTAGTTTGTTATTTTCTGTGTTAACTTTTGTCTTAGCACTAGAGGAACATATAGCAACTTCAAGGTGATTTGGTTAAGGTGGCTTTAAAAATAACGGGGGGCAGATGAGTGTGTGATGATCCAATGAAAGGAAAAACATCTATACGTATAGGCCCATAAACAGCTTCCAAACTCTTTGCCCTTCACCGCCTAAATTATGTACTTAACATCCTGCTTTTAGTGATAAAAATATGCATTTAGAAATTTGTATAATCAAATAGTTATTCAGACTCTTCAATTTTAAAGTGTATATTTGCTGTGATTTATTTTGTACACTTGTACACACACCCCATCAATTTAAGTATATTCATAAACTTTTTTTTTTTTTAATTGAATTGCTTATCTTTCCTGATCTAATGAAATGCAGAAACATTAAACATTTGCTTTTGGAATTACAGTAACTATAGTCATACTTACCTACAAGGTCTTCTTTGAAGGAAGCACGGAAACAACCCAGCTTTTGTTTATGGCAGATGGCAAATTTGCTGAGTTTCACTGAGTGGGGTGGGGGAAGGAGGGGACCAAATATATAATTTCTTTTTTCCAATCCAGCAACTGGAAATTTAATCTGCAAAGCACTTTTTTTTGTTCTCCAACAAGAAAATGTACCTTAGAATAAGCACAGAACTTTGGTTTGCATTTCTTTGCTTCTTTATGAAGACAACACAAGTTGTAGCCTTTATCTTCCAAAAGTTTTGGGTTTGGTTTGGTGTTTTTTTCAGATTTCATCTTGGAATTCTGTATTATTAAAATATAAGTTTATAAAGGAGAGTCTGTCAGAGTCCTAACTGCCATGGTGCTCCTGGTGCTACTGCAATTTTATATGTGTTTCATTATATGTTGTACATAATTTCAGTATATGATGTACACATTCTTAAACATTAAGTATATCCTATGAAATAACAGCACCTCATAAAAAGGGATCATTTTCATACTAATGATATATTTAAGCTGTTCAGAAACTAACTGAACTCACAGCTTATTTCCTGAGGCAGGATTTGGGGATATATTTAATTTACATGAGGCAGTCATAGTGAGTTAGGAATTGTGAAATGACCGCTATGTTTACCACTTAAGAGCTGCAAAATTGTTAATTGATACACGAAGTCTTCCTTGCCAAGTAAATTCTCACATGTTGCATGTCTTCAATCTCAACAGCTAGATTCAAAAAGGGACTTGCACATGTTTAGAGACTTTGAAATGTTGTCTGCTGAAAACTTTGCTCAGTCTTTTAAGAAGGTAAGGCAGGTTTTTCCATTTAAATGGCTCAAATTCACTCCTTGTTGAAAGCCAATATCTTATTTGGCTTAAGGTAAAATGTGAGGGTAAAATGACTTCTTAATGTTCCTTGTATATTTCTCTGTCTCTTCTTTACCTCCTTGCCTTTCCTTGTAATAAAATAGTTAGAAGAAGGGAAAAAATTCCACCCAAAAGTTAAAGGCCATGAAAGGCTGGAGTTACATCCTGTGTATTCCTCCACAGCCATGTGTCATTTGTTTCTTGCTTTTCCTTTCCCTCCCACCTTGCGTTTGTACTGTTAAGTGTCTCTACACTGCATAGAGAGCATTTAAGTTTGGGAAGTAGTCACATAACAAACAATACTGGAGGCTGCTGTTATCACTGATCATAACTGTTAGGATACACACAGGTTTCAAATCTTCCAATTTCTATAGTCTGTCTGGGACAGAAAATGAAATCTCAGTTTCTGCTCAAGCCTTTCAGTTCTTATAATTTTATCAATAAGTAGCTTTTTTTTCCTTCCCCCCTAAAGACCTAATTCTGAAACCAGAGGATCTTTTAGTTGGTTTTGTGTTTTGGTTTTTGGTGTGTGAATTTGTGGTTTTGGGGTTTTTTTTGAATGTTTTGTTTTGGGTTGTGTTGTTGTCGTTGTGGGGGGGTTTTGTGTGTTTTTTTCTTTTGGTTTTTGGTTTGGTTTGGTTTTGGTGTGGTGTGGGTTTTGTTTTGTTTGTTTTGTGTGGGGGGGAGGTTATTTGTTTGGTGTTTGTTTGTTTTTAAATCAAAAATTTTCACTACAGCTAGCCTGGAGGAAGGTCAGAAAAAGTGTGAGTTGCCGTGTTTATCCTGTCATCTTACTATCTAAAATAAGGCTTAAAAAAATCCTGCAAGTGTCATTACACTTAGGTAAGGGAGAAAAATCAGAGTTTCTTCTTCTGAAAGTTTTCCATCAACTATGGTTTCCTAAATTTGCAGTGACTGGAGGAAAAAGGGCTTGGTGTGAGAGCAAATTATTTGTTTGACCTTTTCCATCCATGTGAAGCAATTTTTTCATAACTGCCATGTAATATATGGGATTGTAGAAGATGCAGTTGTGAGATAATGTTTCTTTGCAACAGTGTATATTGAAGAGCTTCTGACTTCATGTGAAAAACTAATGCTCAGGAAATTGGACTTACATTGTTGCACGCTTGAGATAATACAATAAAATTTAAAATAAAAGAAAAAGGAAGAAGGTTAAATCAAGGAAGTTCTCAGTGATGGTTAAATCTAGACCATTAGTCAGGTGTGCTCTAGTGATTGTTTTAAATATCATATTTATATTTATCAGAATCTAAATTTCCTGTGCTTTTTATTGATTTTTTGGAGGAGGGGGGATCAATAATCTGTGAATCAATACTCTTCAAGAAGATGCATTTCTTCTACTCTACTTCCACAAGACCGAGGTGCAGTTGTAGTTGATATACCTTTTATTCTTAAGAGAGTAAGGGTAATTTCTCAATATCTCTTTTGCTTCATCATCCCTGTGTTTAAGGGTTCTAAGACACAGTGAGAAGCATGTTCTTGTGCACTGCAGGATTCCTGGCTCCTTTACGTGACAGTTTTAAATTCGTGACTCTGCTTTCATTTCACTGTGTTACCTTTCCATCATCCTTTTCAGCAGTGAAACTTGACTTGGTGTGTATTGCAGTCTAAGAATGACTTGCCTTAGGAGCTGTCTCGCCTTGTGCCGTGAGCAATCAAAGTGTCATTAACTCAATTGTAATATGAAAGTTGATGTATCTCATTGCCGTGATAAAGAAATTTCAGAGTGTGAGGAAGTAGGAGGAATAGGAACATATTGTGATAGAGAGGATACACTGTGAAAGAGAAGCAATTGTATTAGGTTTGGAATTAGGCATATGTTCCTCACATTGGACAAAAATAACTCGTAATAGTTCAGACAATTTAACAATAAATTTATAATTTGTCAAGCGAAATTGAGATAGTTAAAAAAGGAGGTTTTTGTTTTCAAAAGTGCTGCATGACCCTCACAGCCCAAATCTTTGGTCACAGCAGGTGTTGGAAGGCTGGTCCAGCTCTAGATTGATTCCCATACTAACAAGTATCTGCCTTCCTTAGCATGTTACAGTAAGAAAATAAAAGATAAGCCCAAACCGTCATGCAGTGTCACTCTACAGCTGATTGTATCTGGGAAATACCAGAGAAAACTTAAGAACTTGGTTTGCTCAAGTGGTTTTGTAAATACTATCTGGCTGTCTAGTTCTGCATCTGTAAGCATACAAGTGCTCTTATTTTTAATCTGGCTGTGAGACTAGCGATTTTTTTCACAAACCATCATGGAACATGTCTGTTTCATGCTTTAAGAAGAAATATATAGGTAAGCAAATCTCTGTAACTCATACAAACATTGGTTTTGTGTTTTGCTTCAGCAAAAGGGCTTTGCACAGCAGTAGGTGAGGATACAAGACCAGGAGCATAGAATAAGATTTCTCAGAAACTCGCGTTAACTAGCATCACGCACATTGAGTTAATGGAATCTTGTCATCGCCTGCAAAATTTCTGTCAGAAAACATCTGGCTTAGATTGAACTTCTCAATAAACTGTGTTAAAATTGACAGGACACAAAAGGGTTTGTATGTGAAATGTGGAGATGAGAGCTCTAAGAATCATGGTGTTTCCAGACTGTCATCTCAATGAATTAAAATAACCTCAAGAGAAAGATGGGCAGTTTCTGTAGATCTGGACTTGACTTCAGCAATTCCGCATGTTAAAAAAAATTAAAAATTCTAGATAAAATCAAATCACTGCAAAAATGTCAAAGCCTTGACTTTGACACAAACGAATGGAACTTTGTCTTCAATTTCCATGATCATCTACAGCCTGCTAAATATAACATGCTGAATCCATGCAGAAAGAGCTGTGTCATTGTGAATGGAAGTCTCGATTAAAAAGCAGTTAATCTGCTTGGGGTTTTTTCTATGCTATAAACTACTCACTAGTTGTGAATGAATTGTTGGTTCAGGGCTCTCACTTAGGTAGTTGGTATTGGAGTTAAGTGAGGTTCTTGTCAGGGCACAGACCTATAGACAAATTACAAGAGGTTATTTTTCACAAGGAATAACTGCTGTGCTCTACTATATTTTGTTCTATTTTTGTGGCCATAAATAATTGTCATGAAAGAGAGGAAATTTTATTAAAACATAAAAGAAAGCATTTTTACTTGCTCAAACCTGGACAGCAGTTACCCAGAGTGGTTCTGGAGTCTCCCTCCTTGAAGCTATTCAAAACCCTGAGCAATGTGCTCCAGCTGACTTGCTTTGACCAGCAAGGTTGGACTTGAAAATTCTCCCAAAGATCTTTTCCAGCCTCAGCTATTCCGTGATTCTCTGAAAAAGTTTACTTCAGACTTAATTTTTCAAGCTTTTTTTTTTTTTAATACCTCTAGATACTGTAAAGTTACTTGAGGGTCTTCACTATTAAACCTCTGTGGTTTCTGTGTCACACTTTTTGTCATGTGGTCTTCCTACTGATTAAGAAGTAGTTGTGTGTCTGCCTCCCACCATTATTGACATGGCTACTGGAGGATTGGGATTGGGAGCAGTACTGGGGTTTGTGAGAATGGCACAGTTTCTTGAAAGGACTAGGGTATCACACTGGCATGGCACTGAAACATCAAGAAGATATTAGTTGTTAATCCAGTACTATGGCCAAAATTACTTGTAAAATGAAAATACTCAGATTCCATTGATGTAAAATTCAGTGTTTAAACATTAGTGAAGTTTTGCTCAGGAAAATGTTTTCTATCAGCAAAGGGACGTAGTAGAGAGTGAATAAGGTGTAAGGTCTTGTGTGCTTTTCTGATAAAAATAGGTACATTTGATAGCCTTTAAAATAAGCTTCTGATTATCTTTTGTTGCATTTGCCCTACTTTGGGTGATGACGTGCTCTAAGTTAGTTTTTAAAAGTCTGAACTGTTGATATGAGATATGCTATTTGTTGATAGAGGAAAGAGGCAAATGGTTTTGGTGTTTTAGGGATTTGTAGTCCTGATATAGTTTCCATCTTTATTTCACTGAAATTAACAAGACTGTTCTTTAGTCAGGAAAGCCTCTTTTGTCTAAAGGCATGAATCCATTTTTACCCCTCCAAAATTTGACTGATATGACAAGTGTGTCACAACAGATGTATGTGGAAAATCAAGCTCTGCTACTTTGTGGGTATTATATTAATTTTAAAAATCATGATGTGTTTCAAAATCATTGATTTCCACATTCTGTTGTCTTGTTCGACTTCGATATATTTAAGTTTTACCTAATTTTCCAGCCATAGTACTTCTGATTATCTGTCTGACTCTAAGTTTTTTTGCTGAACGTTCACTACACTCCTGCAGAGGTGGTCCCTTGGCTCTTATCCTGATGAGATAATAGGAGGTGGGAATTAATTACTCACTATGATTGTGTGGAAGTATTTGTCCTTGCCATCTGACTTTCCTCAAAATAACTTTCTTTACATGGAATCCTTGGTTTTCCAACTACATTTCAACCAGTTAGGGATTTCATTTCTGGAAATCATCTTGTCTTATTGATCAGTTGATCCTCTATTAAAAAGTAATATGCCTAGTGCCTACTGCTCCCTCTGAGCAGGATGGGGAGCAGTGTACAAAGAATATTCATTTGATGACATCTGCCATTTGTTAATGAATGTGGAAATTTTCTCTACTTTGCACCCAATTAGCCAGAGATAATTATCCCTCCTTATTTCACTCCTTTGCAGTCTGTTGTATTTGAAAAACTAAGATCTTAACAGTGAGTTTGAAAAATGTGTTTCTAATACTTTTTAAAACTATGACTTCAGTAAGAGAGAATCAACCAGGTGACTAGTGATTGAGAATATCAATATAGCTTTCTTTAAAATGCTTTCAGTCAGATGGGATGTGAGCACCTTCTGTCTCTCCATTCCCTCCAGATTAGGAATAGTCTTTTTTTGCTTTATTATATTATATTTTTATTATATTATATTTTGGCAGGAGTGGTATCCTCAGATAACAGTGTGACTGCTGTGGAGACCAAACCTTCAAAGCCTACTGTGCCCTTTCTCAAAGAAAAAACAAAACAAAACCACAAAAAGTCCAAACCAAAACCAAACAAAAAAAAACCCCAAACACACAAAATCNCTTAATTTTTCAAGCTTTTTTTTTTTTTAATACCTCTAGATACTGTAAAGTTACTTGAGGGTCTTCACTATTAAACCTCTGTGGTTTCTGTGTCACACTTTTTGTCATGTGGTCTTCCTACTGATTAAGAAGTAGTTGTGTGTCTGCCTCCCACCATTATTGACATGGCTACTGGAGGATTGGGATTGGGAGCAGTACTGGGGTTTGTGAGAATGGCACAGTTTCTTGAAAGGACTAGGGTATCACACTGGCATGGCACTGAAACATCAAGAAGATATTAGTTGTTAATCCAGTACTATGGCCAAAATTACTTGTAAAATGAAAATACTCAGATTCCATTGATGTAAAATTCAGTGTTTAAACATTAGTGAAGTTTTGCTCAGGAAAATGTTTTCTATCAGCAAAGGGACGTAGTAGAGAGTGAATAAGGTGTAAGGTCTTGTGTGCTTTTCTGATAAAAATAGGTACATTTGATAGCCTTTAAAATAAGCTTCTGATTATCTTTTGTTGCATTTGCCCTACTTTGGGTGATGACGTGCTCTAAGTTAGTTTTTAAAAGTCTGAACTGTTGATATGAGATATGCTATTTGTTGATAGAGGAAAGAGGCAAATGGTTTTGGTGTTTTAGGGATTTGTAGTCCTGATATAGTTTCCATCTTTATTTCACTGAAATTAACAAGACTGTTCTTTAGTCAGGAAAGCCTCTTTTGTCTAAAGGCATGAATCCATTTTTACCCCTCCAAAATTTGACTGATATGACAAGTGTGTCACAACAGATGTATGTGGAAAATCAAGCTCTGCTACTTTGTGGGTATTATATTAATTTTAAAAATCATGATGTGTTTCAAAATCATTGATTTCCACATTCTGTTGTCTTGTTCGACTTCGATATATTTAAGTTTTACCTAATTTTCCAGCCATAGTACTTCTGATTATCTGTCTGACTCTAAGTTTTTTTGCTGAACGTTCACTACACTCCTGCAGAGGTGGTCCCTTGGCTCTTATCCTGATGAGATAATAGGAGGTGGGAATTAATTACTCACTATGATTGTGTGGAAGTATTTGTCCTTGCCATCTGACTTTCCTCAAAATAACTTTATTTACATGGAATCCTTGGTTTTCCAACTACATTTCAACCAGTTAGGGATTTCATTTCTGGAAATCATCTTGTCTTATTGATCAGTTGATCCTCTATTAAAAAGTAATATGCCTAGTGCCTACTGCTCCCTCTGAGCAGGATGGGGAGCAGTGTACAAAGAATATTCATTTGATGACATCTGCCATTTGTTAATGAATGTGGAAATTTTCTCTACTTTGCACCCAATTAGCCAGAGATAATTATCCCTCCTTATTTCACTCCTTTGCAGTCTGTTGTATTTGAAAAACTAAGATCTTAACAGTGAGTTTGAAAAATGTGTTTCTAATACTTTTTAAAACTATGACTTCAGTAAGAGAGAATCAACCAGGTGACTAGTGATTGAGAATATCAATATAGCTTTCTTTAAAATGCTTTCAGTCAGATGGGATGTGAGCACCTTCTGTCTCTCCATTCCCTCCAGATTAGGAATAGTCTTTTTTTGCTTTATTATATTATATTTTTATTATATTATATTTTGGCAGGAGTGGTATCCTCAGATAACAGTGTGACTGCTGTGGAGACCAAACCTTCAAAGCCTACTGTGCCCTTTCTCAAAGAAAAAACAAAACAAAACCACAAAAAGTCCAAACCAAAACCAAACAAAAAAAAACCCCAAACACCCCAAAATCAGTCATTGTGTCAGCCGTAAAAGGCCATAGAACAGAACAGAGCATGGCCACTGAGACTGAAATAGGAAAATGCCATAGAAGCTCCTGTATAATCTGTTAAACTGAGGCTTTTGCTGTCGTGCTTTTATAGTGTTTGGGAGCCAAGGGTGTGTCAGTCTCAGAGATGAGGTGGGGCCAGACTGTTTTCTGACTGCTCCAACCCTTCCCTTCCATTCCCTCTCAGTATTTATCTAGGTTCTCTTTTAATAAGCCAGTATTGAAAAGTCAGTGTAGCTGTATTTTATTTTGCAAATACCAGTTTAGACCACAAGACCAGAAATGAAAGCAGCAGCAGCTGTCTGTTGTGGGACCAGGAGATATAAACATCCTTGCGTACACGGCCCTGCAAGTTGCTTTTGCTCCCCGCCACCTGCTTCTCCCCCCTAGACATACTTTTTTCAGCTCATTGAATGTCATTTGTGCCAGTGCATGGAACAGGTGTCTCTTGTGAACTCCTTGAATAAACTGAATTTTAAAAAAAGATAGTGATGTCAGTTTACACAGGTGCAGACATCATTCAGAAGAATGCTATTTGCACACAAACACACTACTGTTTACTGTCTGTGCTGCAGTCAGAGCAGTGCCAGAAGGGCACTGAAGCAAGATGGAGCATGGTTTGCTTTGCTGCTGTCGATTGATGTGAACTTTCATGAAGTTCCCTCTCGGTGGGCAGAGTCCTTTTTGCTCTGTGAAGCATTAAGAAGTGCTCTTTCAAAGAGTGGCTCAGAGAAAAGCAGAAGCTGTTACTAATCATATGTGAAATGGAATAGAAAATGTGCCTGTGTGACTCTTCTTGGGTTTGCTTGGGAGCTTAGCAGGAACTTTGTATTTGATTTTGTTTGGTTTTCCCCCCTCACCCCACATTTTGAGAGGGAACATGCTAGGAACAATTTTGATAACTTAGAGCATCTCTCAGGGTATGAAAATGCCCATCAGTTATCTTTGGGAAAGCCCCGCCCATGCCAAAAAAACCTACTAATTGCAGATTGCCCATGAGCACAGGAGCACTGGACATGAGCCAGCATTTGCCACCCAGAAGGCCAATGGCATCCTGGGCTGCATTAAGATCAGTGTGGACAACGAGTCGAGGGAGGTGATCCTGACCCTCTATTCTGCTGTGGTGGAACCCCACCTGGACCACTGCATCCAGCCCTGGGGTCCCCAGCACAGGAAAGACATTGACCTTTTGGAGCAAGTCCAGAGGGCCATGAAGATGATTAGAGGGATGGAACATCTCTCCTATGAGGAAAGGCTGAGAGAATTTGGATTTTTCGGCCTGGAAAAATACCTGAAGGGAGCCTACAGGAAAGATGGAGACAGACTTTTTACAAGAGCATATAGTGGCAGAACAAGCAGGAATGGCCTCAAACTGAAAGAGGGTTGGTTTAGGTTAGATTTTAATAAGAGATTATTTACTGTGAGGGTGGCGAGGCACTGGCATAGATTGCCCAGAGCAGCTGTGGATGTTCCATCTCTGGAAATGTTCAAGGCCAGGCTGGATGGGGTTCTGAGCTACCTGGTTTAGTGAAAGGTGTCCCTGCCCATGGCAGGGGGTTTGAAACTAGATGATCTTTAAGGCCCCTTCCAACCCAGGCCAGTCTATGATTCACTGCCCTCTTGAGCTATCAGACTTGTCCAGTCCACAAGACAGTGATGAGCACAGCTTGTGTATCAAAACAGGGTGAGCAAGTATGAGCAAAGCTGGCCATATATAAATCACACTCTGGGCTATCATAGCATGGGATGGCCTTATTAATACATCTTAGGAGAAATTAATTTCCCTCAGATTTCCCAGCATTGCTAATGGTCTGTGTAACTGCTCAAAGCTGCAGAATCCCTATGTACCCTGGTATCTATGCAGTACTGGACCTGTCTGCCACATGGTCACCCTGATATATATGGAAGGAAAAAGAGCTGAATGTGTCCAAGATATCTTGTTCATTAAATACTTAAATAAGAGCAACAGTAGGATTCCCAGCAGGATCCTTTTCCTTCATGTGTATATATATTTCAACTTTTACGTGAAGGATGTCCATAGAAATGACAGATATTTCTCTGGCAAGAAAGCCCACAAGCTCTAAATATCAGCCAATACCCATTAATTTCGCTTTCTGTCAAAAGGCATGCCTGCCACACCCTCTTACATACATTAGCCTGTGTAATTTTTTCCCTAAGTACAGCTTTTAGGTATATTTCTTCCACTGAAAATAGTGCATTTGGAAAAAAAAAAGGAAGAAAAAAAAGACTTTTACAAAATCAAATTAAGAACAGATGTAGCTGAGCAATACTTTTTAACCCAGGAGTAATAAATGTTTGGAATGGACTGCTGTGAAGGTTATTAAGACTGAAACACTGGGGTCATTCAAATAAGAGCTGAGAGCATCCAAGGGGACGGAATTGGAGTAGAAAAGAAGTGGATAACTGAATATTATCCACTGTGTTCTTGATGATGCATAACACCCTGTGCACTTGTTTTATGTTGTATGACTTGAAAATCTATATGCAGTGATTAAACATATACTGAGGATTATGCCTTGGTAAAAGCTATGGAAAGTTGATTATAATAACAAATGCCAACAAGCCAGTCTCTGCATCACTTGGGAAAAGTTGCCTGAGGAGAAGAGCTGTTTGACTTTATTCTTTCTCCAGTCTCATGGAGGACAAAGATGTGACAGCTTGAAACATTTAAAAATATTTAAACTTTATACTCACTGTGGTTACTGTGGAGAGATTTAATAGACTGCGAGGAACATCAGGGTTTTGAAGAAAAAGTAATATTCTGTATGCAGTTCAAGTCCATATTGAACAGATGATTGTAAAGATAGGTAGTAGAGATTTGTGATGTTCTCAATTTATGCAAATAGACAACAAGAAAACCCCTAAACTCTGCTGTTGTGTCTGGTATTCTCAGATTAATATCAGATATTTGTCTAATCAAACAGCTGGAAAAGCTACTGTTTATGAATGCTGCAGCCAGCTCACACTGTTATACCTACATCTTTCTTGACTTTGCCAATGGGTTTTTCTCTCAGTTAGTTCCATCAAACAGGTGGGTATGTAATTTATTTCTATAGATAGTACATTTATTTGCATGTATCAATCCTTAGAGAGACTTGTTAGATAACCATTTTAAAACCCTAGTGCTGAGCAGATTGATGTCAGGTACATCATGGCATGCACTGACTCTTCTTCCAAGAAAGAAGGCAAGAGAAGGTTAGGAAAGCTTTTCTTGTTTTTTTTAGTTGAGCAAAGTGTTCTTTGATTCTAAGGACATTAAACAAACCTAGAAGGGGAAGAAAATATTTAAGAAAACTCCAGCCAAACTACCAAAAGCTTGTTAAACTTCAGTGTTTGGTTTTTTTTTAAAATATATTTTAATTATTTATTTAATTAAATTTATTTATTAAATTAAATTAAATTTATTTATTTTATTTAATATTTTATTTAATATTTTAATTTAAAGCACTGTTAAAGATTGTAATTTCCCGTTCCATCTAAGACTACACTTTGTTCAGCTGGGTCAAAGAATTCTGAGAGTTCCTGAGAATACAAAAAAGATCACATCAAGGCATTTTCATTTGCCCATATTTAACTAAAAGAATAAATCAAACTGTCTAGGCATTGTAAGAACCTCAGCTTTTGATACAGAAATGAGAAATTACATGCACAAAAATGGTAGACTATGAAGTGACATCTACGAATCTGAAGCTGGAAGTGGAAGTTTGGGTTTCATGTCTTCTGGGCACATGACATTGTAAGATGTGTTTTAATCAGGTANGCTGCAGCCTCCTTTTTATCAGAGAATATTTATCTCTCTGAACATATTTGTCCCAAACCAGGACAACAGGTAATACATCATAGTGTTCAGATTCATGTCTAGACTTATTGCCTATGACTTTATAAACCCAGAGAGGGTAACATAATGAGGAATAACGGGGCTTAAGTTAGTAAATCCTCAGTTAAGCCACTTTCAGATATTTTTAAGAGGGCTTAATTTTATACTGTGGAAGATAGAAAAAAAGGGAGACAGAGAACTTCCCTGATGTACTGACTTCTCAAAAGTAATTAATTTTAGTAGTTACTTGTCCAGGGATTTCAGTTATCCAGCTTATAAATAGCATTCTGAGCATCAATTAAGCTTCGCAGCACTATGAATTGGATGTCTCTTTTATTCCCACTTTAAAGACAGTGTGACACTGAGAACCCAAAGATTACGATCTGTTCTCCTCTTGTCTAGTTATAGTCCAATCTGGGCCTACCTACAGTAAAAGAAGCCTGACTAGTGGTTACTTTGAGCCTGACTAATGGTTACTTGAGGAAATGACATTTGCTTTCTAAGCTGTTCTGCACTGTTGTGCACTGTTCTGTGCCTCCCTGTTGAATACCTGTCATGGATCTAAATACGATACTAAGAAACCCTAAACAGCTTTTGTGCTGCAAACGTCATTTGTCAAAGCTGTAATAAGGGCAACTTTGCACAAATTACTTGAATACAATGGAAAGTCTGTAAGGTTCCACCACCTTGGTGAAGTTGTTTCTAAAGTTGTTATAAAACAAAGGATAGCTTTCCCTTTTATTGTCTTGCAAGGATCTTGTTGACTACTGCAGACCTGAACTTTAACCTTGGAGGCTATTGTTCTTACCAAATTATAAAATATTTATGAGTGGCTAAAAGACACAGCCTTTTCTGTTTTCTTATAAGTCTCTTGCAGCAGAATGAAGTGATCAAATTTTTATCCTAAATCATGAAGGTTTACGATGTGAGGCATTCTATGTAAAGATAAAAAAAGGAAAAGCAATAAAGAACAAGACCTGCAAATCACATGAATCCTCATTGAGTAGCAGATATCTTTGGAGGTGACTTTCAGTCATGAGAGAAGCCAGAGTGCCTTGACAACTTGCTGCCTTTGTTCCTGTTACAGGACAGTCCAATGCCCTTATAACTTTTGTTAGTCCAACTCAGATGGGTACGTTCCACATGTGCCTTAGCCTTGGCAAAAACAAAGGCTACATGACATGACCTCTTTTCCTGTGCACGTTTTAGCCTGGAGCCATTGGTCCAGCCTGTCTTAACTGATGACAGTCTTCCAGGTGCTGTTCTGATCTTAATCTTCTGTCTGAACCACAGGCCTAGCATGGTAAGCTATAAATCTCCCCAGGTCACTGAGAAGTCTGCTGGTGTCATTTCTAATTGACCTCGGGGTAAAGAGACCAGCTTAGTTCTTAATTTCCTAGGTTTACAGATTCACAGGCTGGCATTTCCAAAGCAGTGCTCATGACTTTTCAGTAATAAATTACACTGAAAAGCCTACAGCAACAGTAATTTATGATCTTTCTGCTGGTCTTACAACACATGTTAATGGGAGGAAAAAATTATTTATAGAAAGTTTTCAATTGAGTATTGGGAGGAAAAAAATAGCATTGGAAAGGCAGTGTTTTCTTTGGTGTAAACATATTTAAATTTTTCTCAGGCAATAGTAAGAAGAAATAGACTGTGATATTGGAGGGAAAAGCCAGTGGTTGCATAATGGGACACATTTCATGATGCTTATTGCTGAATAGCTCAACATTTTTATGCTGAGGATTGAGCACTGGGGCTGGATCTTTGGTTGCACTAACAGGTCTTTTAAGTTGTGCTAGAGCTAAGAGGTTGCTCTTTAGGTGTAATATTGTGAAAGGATATGAGGAAATACTTAAACATCCAAAAGAACAGAAGTTCTCAGTCAGTTACAGGAACTGGTGTTTTGACAGACTAAGAAAATGTTTTGCTCAATCCATTACCATACTTGAAATATAATGAGGAGTTAGGAACTGATTCAAATCTCATTGAAAGATTCCTAGTGAACTTGCTGTCAGAAAAACAAAGAGTTGTTCAATTATTAAAGGTGATTTTAGATGTATCATTCAGAATTTTTTTGCAAAGGGAGAGTAAAATTAATCTCAATTAAGACACAGATTTGCTATTAAAATCCTTTAATACAAGTCTTTATTTTATTTTTTTTTATTCTACCACTCTTTTGAATTTAAAGATAGTTAAATATTATTTTCATGTGGAATAAGCCACAGCTGAACTCCTTTAAGTCTGAACAACAATTTCATACCTAGTCACAATTCCTGGAATTCCTGGAAAATTTCAAAAATTGTGAACTCTGATTCTTATCAAACTACATTTTCAACTAACACTTCATAATGAATATCTTTCTTTTTGCCCATTTTCCACTGCTGTTCTGGGCTCAGTTACTGCTTCTGAACTAATCCTGAATAACATTACTTTATAATCTTTACCAAATCCTTCAGAAACTTTTCCAAAAGGCTTCTTGGGAAAGCTGTGCTGTGTAAACATTTCAAAAGTGAAACAAAGGAATTCTCTACCCATTTGTGAAGAATGAAATACTAAGCATAAACATGGTACTTTTGCCTATAAAGTAAGAGTGAAGCATTTTGGAAACCTTCCTTTTAACTGTTCTGGTTTTCAATATCAGCTTTATGATATCTTTAAAAAGTAATTTAGCACCCTTCAAAAATACAGCACTAATTTCCTGATAGACAAATGAACTTTACTATTAGGTTTGTTTTGGGAAGAATGACTCATTTATTCAGTTCACTGCTACTGACTGGTTTTAATTTGTTATTGATTCCTTATGGATTGTCCAAGTCACAAGTTATTTCTTAAGAGTTGTGCCACTATTTAATTTGGCATTTCTGACCCAAGCTTAGCTCATACATGAAGCTGTGGATTTAAGACACTTAAATTAATCAGTACTCAGTCTAGTCTCAGACTTGTGGATTACGTTTATATTCCAGCGACATTGCTGGAATGGTCTAAGCAAGGCAGAAAAATAAACACACTGAGCCAGGAAAAAATAAATTTCATCTTTCAACCATCTTCTGTTCTATATGATCACCTTTCTTTTAACCAGTTAATTCTGTAACAAACTTGTTTAGAGAAATACGTAGCAAGGTCAAGTCATGATGTCCCCTGGGGCAGGGAGTGTGTTGTGGAACCAGCACATATGTAAGAATGCAGATCCGTGTCTTGCTCTAAAGTAGATGTCTGGTTCCTTCCAAATTCTTCTCAAAGAGTTTGTCATAACCTTACCATGCAATTTCATTTTTTCCAGGTTAATTTCCCATAGTAATTGCTGCAAATATCTGCTTAATGTTAATACACTTACAGTATGCTTTTATCTGAAAGACACAGGAGTTTATCCAAGATGTTTTATATTCCATGTGAAGTCCTTGGTTGTACCTACTTAGTGTGTTTTCCTATTAGGTTTTCTGACACCTGGATGTTGAATATTAAGTATCAGCGCAGAAAATAATCAGGAAGATTGCAGCCAGTCATTTCTATAAATGTCCTTCAATTTAAAATTTAGTAAGAAGATTTAGCAAATTAGCATAATGAAAAGAAAATGTTGGGAATGTGGGAACACTAGGAGAGACTGAGAAATAATGTGGATCTTAACTAGCAAAATCAATAGTTACCTCCAAACAGAGAAGAAGAAAAAGGTTCTAGGAGTCAAATAATTTCCCTTACAGGTATTTTCCAGCTAAGAAAGTTCTTCCTTGTTCCTTGATGTCTGATGGTTTTCATATATATGTATGTAGAAGTGACACACATATCCTTACCACCACGAGCCCCAGCTCTCCCTCCCTCTCTCTAATAATCTATGCTTCTGCTTCTTCTGAATTTAGATCATTTCAAAGCCATTAAGAGACTGAAGGGAGTGCATATTTAGTTGAGTTATCAAAAATAGTCAATCTAATTAGGTACTCAGCTCGCTTAGGAGCAGGTGATTGTAGGCAGCTTTGTCCCCTATCCCTGCAAGTTGGACTCTGCCTCCTGGAGATAACATGCCATGAATCCCAGCAGCCTCATCTGACAGTGCAGCGTTAAGTTACTTGCTCTGCCTAAGTCTCAGTTAGGGAAAAAAAAAGGTGTTTTCCTCTGTGAAATGTAGACGAGCATTGGGTTAAATCACTGATGCTACTTTTTAGTGCTGCCAAGGAATGCTCCAGGAAGGACCCAAGTTTCTGTATTATTTTGATGACAAGATCATTTTCCTAGAGTTAAAAAGGAAAAGAGTTGCTAGCAATCTCCTCAGTGCTTGTTCCTTGATGTCAAAACCCACTTGGGTTTGTTTGAATTCAGGCAAAAGCCTGTGAGGCTTTGCCTTGTCCCTATCAGTGTATGTAGCTGTACAGATGAAAACATCTATGTTGGCCAATGTGCACATGCACACAGCCAACTAGAGGTCTGACCTCTCCTCTTGCAATATTTAAGGTTGAGAAGAAAATTCCCCCTAAGGAGTGAACGTAATAACATTTTGATCCCTTGAGAAATGCTGTTGTAACCCTGCCTAGATTCTCACACTGTTTGGAGTTTATTTTTATCTTTGGCATTCTTGAAGATTAATAAGCATAATCTTTCTGAAATTACTCTGTCAGTGTAACGTTACCTGAACAAAGTGTTACACCATAGAGTAATGAAGCTGAAATGATGGCTTAGGGAGAAGCACATGCTACAAATGGCAGCAACTTTTTAAAAAAGGCCCATTTCAGTTTTGTTCTGCCACTGGGCTTTTGACTTGTTGTTTCAAAATACTTGCTGGCTAGTGAGCCACAGAGAAATGTGTAACAAAAATTGCACAGAGTGTTTCCTAGGAGTGGGACTAAAAAGGGAAGTAGGAGAGAGGTAGATTGCAAATGTACTCCTCTGTTACTCTGGACTTAAACTACTGGAACACTTTAGAAGAAGACTTTTACCTATAATGTCTGCTGCAGAAACTGATGAAAACTCATTCCTAGGGGCTTTTTTTATATCTAATAACACTTGGGGAAAAAAGCGAAAAATGTCCTTCCACACACGTTGTCTAATTTGGTTAAATTTTGTATTTGTTCGTATCTACTGGTTTTTATGATACAGAAATTTTCTCAAATTTCCACTGCCTTTATTCTTAATTAATAAGTCACGTGGGATTTTTTTGTTACTGTATTGCATAGGTACACCTTAAAAAAAAAAATCTAGTGAATCTAGTGGTGTAAAACTGAACCTGCCAATTATTTCTGAGAAACTTAACACAAGAGACTTGTTTGTAAATGTTATGAATGGTACTCAATGAAAACTTTGTTTGATTTCACTTATGTTTAGTATAATTTGTTCTGCTCTAGGGCATCCTGAGAATAGGAGATTGTACGCAAATGAATACTGAGTGAAGCAAAGATCATTAAGAGAGGAACTGGGGGGGAACCACACATGCTGGACACAATTATGTGTGTGTGTTATATTATGCTATCTTGGACACATCAGCACTGACTGCTTTGTTCCTTAGAATGACCTTTGATCAAGAGAGACTGCATGTGTCTTTGGTCATTCCCACATCCTAGGCTACTGTAGATGAAGGGAATTTCTGTGGTGTCTTAACTATAATCTCACTGGGAGCTGCCTCATTGTGTGCAAACACTCTGGTAGATGTCTGCCTTGTTGGGAGTTTACAATTGGAGGAAAGGATGGTGGCATTACCTCAAGCATACTAGGCATTGTGCCAGTGTAACTGAGCAGATGGTGACCCGTGGGTCATGGGACTATATTTCTGAGATAGATGGGAAAGGAAATTCTACAGTTTGCAGACCAGATGGAGAGTTCTCACAGCGCTGGCTATAAGGAGTGTATGTACACGTGTGTGTGTGTGTATAAGAGAATGTTGAATCAAAGTAAAACAGCAAGTGGATATTATTTAGGAAGAAAAACTTATAAGTGGCTTTTATGCAAGAGGATGTCAAGTAATAAAGGTATTTTACATGGCTGTTAAATGCAGCCACCCTACTAGTTTCTGTACTTCACTCTTTTTTACTCTACACAGCATTTGAATTAGTTCTATATAAAATACCTGTAATTTAAAAGCCCTATTAATTAAAAAGCCCTTATTCCAAAAGAGAAGTGATTTACTTTTTCTCCAGTATTCACTTTATCTAGATTTTTCTTTCAAAATGGGGTTCATTTCCAAATAAATTACCTTTTTTTTTTTTTTTTTGACAAAGAGGCCAACAGGTGCAAAAGGTTCTTTACCTAAAATGATGTGCTCTATCTGCCAGAGTTGCCTTCTTTCTCCTTTTTGTAGGTTTTATTTGTAGGTTATTTGCATTGAAAAAGTTGCTGCTATATTGATCTGAAAATATAGAAAGTATTTAATCTGTGGGAGTAGAGTATATACTTCACTAGATGGACTAATAAATGTCTGACATATTTTTTGTGTCACAAAATATTTTATGCATCACTAAAACAGAAGAGGGTTTTTTTTTTTTTCTGAGAAATTTCTTTTGAGTCTCTTTTAATGGATCCATGTACCAGTACATGATCTGTAAGCCATTCCAGGAAGGAAAATTCAGTTGCAGAGTCTCTTTCTCAAGATGGAAATTGCATAGAAGTCAATTAAATGAGCCTCCTCCACGTCTCTGCAATGATCGTGACTCCAGGAAAGGGCAGTTATTGTGCATTGTTCAGAGTTTAAAAAGAAAGAAAAGTCTTGAGCTCTTTTTGCTTTGTGATTTGTTTTCCACCTGGAATTTAACTTTTAAAGAAAACAGTTCAAGAGGAGCCTAAGAAACCCTTTAAAGAACAAAGAGCATAAAATTAATAAATATCTTCAGAAACTAAACTGTAAGATAGGCCATAAAGTTCTGTTTGCTGTTATATTGCATCCTCAATCTAAAGAAGTGGACTAAGTGGAGATAGTAGTAAATGTGCTTTCCAGTCAGTAAAAACTATATACAGTAAAGGAACTGCAAGAACAGTATTTGCCATGGAAATTTTTAAAAGATATTGTCTAGAGAATTTTGTGTTTCCCTCATTTTCCTTAAAGGGCAGTATCTATTCAAAATTGGATATGCTGACATTTTTTATTTGAAAAACTGAAGACTAATTTTTCACCATTGCTTTAATTTTTCTCCTGAATTTTAATGGTATTTAACCCTATCGCTCAAGGTACCTCTGTCCTTTTTAAACTCAATATAGTGGTTAAAGGGTCTATGGGCAGTTGTGGAACTTGGAGTAGTCTCCATTCGGTTTTGTTTGTACTGAACAAAGTTGGGAAAAGAGGGAAGTTTGGTTTCACTTTAGGCACTCAGCAAGTGGTAGGAGTCAATAGTATTGTTTCGAAGCCAAGGTCTGAGCAAGGTTTCATGAAGTACTCATGCCCTTAACACTAGGCACCTTTGGAGGGATCTGTAAATGCCTTCCTGTGGAACAATATCAGGACATGCTGGCACATTGCATGTGGCAGACTTTTAGGCATGTACGTCACATTTATGGGCATAAACTTTTGTATCTAGGTAGTTACAGCCTCTGAGGTAAGAAAACACATCACTATTTGAGATCAAGATGCCTAAAGAGGTGGCACCTGTCTCTTTGTGCCTATGTCTCTAATCCCAAGGCCCCAAGTAGTAGAGCACATGATTAACTTTTAAGCAGGTGTGGTCTCATTAACTGAAATGGGACTTCTCATGTATGTATAAGTTAGACATATGTTAAAATGCTTGGTTGAACTGGGGCCCAGATTTCTATTTTTATGGAAAATTCACATGTGCAAACAGTAACAGCATAATTAATCTCTTTTCATGAAGTGTTGGTTTTAATAATTTTACTCAAGGCTTATTGTATATAGGACTTTTCATCTTTAAGGCCTTTTAAAAACATCAGTGCAGGGATTTAAATTGGGTGTATGGTTGTGAGAATTGTTCAGTCTTATATCTGACTTTGCAATTCTGTACCTCCACGTTCTTGGCAGGACGCTCTTCCCATACAGCTGGGTTGGCTAAACCAGGCACTTTGGCTCTGTCTCCACTTAGCACCTTGGCAAATTATCTCCCAGGTGGAATTCTGGAGGCTGCAAGTGGTTTCAAACTTCTTCCAGGTCCAGATTTCCAAGCTAATGACTTCATTCACTGCTGAGTGAAGCAGAGGTGGTGATGTAGGCTGTGTTTGGCATGCTTGGCTCTTATCCCTTCCTTCTCTTCACCACAAGAAACTCAGAAATGGGAGAAGGACCAGAAATGCATGTGGGCCAAAGTTACATTTAAGATATAGGCATAATTCTTGTTGGCATCAGAAATGTTTGAAGTGTGTGCTCAGATCTCAGTGCTGCCTGTATATTAACTCACCACAGTGTTTATGTTAATGTGTAGGATCTCAGCATCTGAGGAGGGAGGGCTAATTCCAAACACATTTCTGAGGCATGAAAAGCATTTGGGGTACAGTGATACTGACCATTGACTGCACTCATGATGCTGCCATGCAGAGTATTTAACTGTACAAAAGGCCTGGACTGCAGAGATCTTTGAGTTTTCTTCAAGGACTGGAGAAAGCCCAGTTGTTCTCCAGTTTGGTTGGCTCACCTTCTTGAAGTGAGGTTTCTCTTTCTTCCAGGTTTAGCCTACAAATAAGCCTCACACAGCAGCTCCCTCGCTCCCCCCACAACGAGATGAGGGAGAGAATCAGAAGGGTAAAAGTGGGAAGACTTGTGGGTTGAGATAAAGACAGTTTAATAGGTAAAGCAGAAGCCATGTGTGCATGCAAAGCAAAACAAGAAATTCATTCATCCCTTCCCATCAACAGGTAGGTGTTTGGCCATCTCCAGGACAGCAGTGGTTACTGGAGAAGACAAACCCTATCACTCAAAATTTCCTCATTTTTCTTCTTCTTCCCTCGGCTTTATATGCTGAGCCTGATGGCAGCATATAAGGAATACCCCTTTAGTCAGTTATGGTCAGCTGTCCCAGCTATGTCCCCTCCCAATTTCTTGTGCACCCCCAGCCTCCTTGCTGATGGGGTGGGTTAAGAAGCAGAAAAGGCCTTGGCTTTGTGTAAGCAGTGCTCAGTAATAATGCAAATATCCCTGTATTACCAATGGTATTTCTAACACAAATCCAAAACACAGCCCATATTGGCTACTATGAAGAAAATTAACTCTACCTCAGCCAAAACCAGAACAGAATGACCTTGGTTTTCTCTCTGTAAATCTCAGTAGTAGCAGCTAGGTGGAAGAGTCTAGATTTTTTTTTTTGTTCCACCCCCTCCCTCTGGAAAGTTTTGGTTTACACAATGTTTTCAGCAAAAGGGCTCCTCCTACTGTTGCAATTTCCCTTTCAAAGGCAGATGCTCAAGATATTTACTTCTGTCCCTTTCAAAGTAAAAATTCATGGCAGTTCATGTTGCAGAAGAGAAATTAGTGCATTTTCTAATTTTCCTGTTCCTGTCAGGAAAGAGATTCAGTTATGCTTTACAGAGAAGGAGCATTTTACGTGTGGGTGAACCTATGAAACACTTGGATAGATTGCTGTCTGTGACACCAGGCTCCTTTCTGAGTTGTGTATTTCTTGATGGTACTGTTGAAAGATACAGAACTCAGTTGAAATACTAGCAAAGCCCTCTTTTCTGTCCAGCGGTCTTCATGGTTGATGACATTGCATAGCCTTGCTTTTTCTCTTCACCTTTCCTGGGGGTAAAGAAGATATTTAACTCATGCTGTGGTCAAGTGAACACATTTCAAATGCATGAAATGAATTAAAATATCGTATGATGAAGGGAGCAATTAAAATGCTGCAGTCGCAAACAGGCTGATCCTGTAAAAAGATGAACTCCAGGTTATAGGAGGTCCTGGATTTAATGGTGCGCTAACGTTCATTGCTAATGTGTGTGCCACTGTGCTGTGCTTAAGCGATATACGTGGGAACTCCTGAAAGATCCTCTTCACATAACTAATAAGCCACTAGAAATTCTTTAAAGGATCACACCCTTTAAATAAAAGTATTGCCTCATTAGGAATATCAGAAAATAGAGTCTGAACAGAGATGAAAATGGAGCTTGTGACTTAACAGTTGAAATGCAAACCTAATTAGTCTGGTATTTTAAAGTATTAACAGGGAGCCATAAAAAACGATGGATTGGAATGAAGAAATTTATTGTAAAGAAATTACTGGATGGTGACAAAAGCCCAATTTATTAACACTCCATGATGTGGAAACAATGAAAAGGGCATTAATTACTTTACTAGCACTGATTTTGCACCGTTGCCCAAAGTAATTGGTTTATTGACCTCTCTTTAATCCTTAATTGTTCAAAAAATTAATTTCAATGGCAAAAATTAAGTTCTGTGCAGGAATGATAGTTGCTCATAAATAGTATGGAGTGAAAAAATTATTTTATAAATATGTGTATATTTATATTAAGAAAAATATATATAAGTAAAAAAAAAAATATATATAGCCTAAGTGTGAAAGATTTGAACTATTTACACAACAGAATACATCTAAAGCAATAAATTACAGCCAAACACAGACATTTTCAAATTGATGCATCTAACACCTTGCAGAAATCTGGAGAGGTGAAGGGGAGCTTTTATAAAACCTAGAAATTAGGAACTTCCTTTCAGTAATGAATTTTTAGGAATATGTACTTAGAGATACTTGAAATTAAACTATGAATAGAAAAGCATACCAAATACATTTTTCTTATAGCCTCTTTTCTTAAAAAAATAAATATATCTGGCAGTGATTGAGAACTAAGACCTGCATATGCAGATCTAGGGCACAGAGAATATTACAGATATCCTGCCCTCCATATACAGCCAGATATGTTTGCAGCAAGGTATCGCTTATATCCAAGGTCAGATAGAACAGAATTGATTAGCAATTTGTGACTGAAGGAGACATTTTTAAAATAAGTTTACCCTAAGAATCTTGTTTGTTTGTTTGTCATAGTCATAATGAACAAGCATGAGGACTTTAATGAGTATATCTTTGGGATATCACTCTTGATGTGCACCCAAAAGACAGATGATGAATACCAAACAGGTAATTCTGGCTTCTGTTTTGTTTGTCATACATTAGGAACAGAAAAGTTCATGGTCAACAGCTGGAAATGGGTGAAACCTCAATGGAAATCAATGTAATTGCAGTAGACAAGTGGTCAAAGAGTGCCTTGTTAATATGTTCGAGTAGGAAGGCACATGATACAATGCAGAGTAACATTGCTGTACATAAGGTTATAGTTTGATCAATCAAGTCAGTAAAATTCAATATACTGTAATTTCCAGCTATACAAAAAAACAGTGCGTATCGAAGCAGCAATATTACTTCTTTGAATATTGTTTTTCCTGGAATATCTTGCACTCAAATTAGGACACTTTATTCAGGCTGTTTTAAACTTGTTTCCTGCAAGAAACGAACTATATAACCAAGTCTCCATCAAGTAAGTCTATTCCTGTGCTCAGATATCTTAGAATCATAGAATCATTGTTTTCCCTCAGCTCAAGCTTCTCTCAGTTGTCATTGAATCATAGAATAGTTTGGGTTGGAAGGGACCTTTCAAGGTCATCTAGACCAATCCCCCTGCAATGAGCAGGGACATCTTCCACTAGACCAGGTTGCTCAAAGCCCCGTCCACCTTGGCCTTGAACACTTCCAGAGATGGGGCTGCCACAGCTCCTCTGGGCAACCTGTTCCAGTGCCTCACCACCCTTGCAGTGAAGAATTGTCTTTCTCTGCTCCTTCCTTTCTTGCCTGTTTTTGCTCTTTACCTTCATTAGAAGATTCCTGCCTTCAGGCACAAGTTTACATTTTCCGGCTTATAGTATCCATATAAACCAGTGATGTAACCTTATGAGAAATATGAATGCTTCTCACTCCTGTCAAGAAAATTTGCCTAAATTTAATGTTTAATCTGTAAGTGTTCAAAACAGTTCAGTTAAAAGATGAGGTCGACTAGGCTGCAAAATCTCAAATGCTGCTAGGTTTGGAGAACCTTGTCATATATGTTTTACTTCATTTACATTGGATGTCTAGAGAAGCGCATCAGAAGATACTTAGCACTTTGGGTTTCTTGGGGGGCATTTGCTGACCAGGATCCTGTCTATACTACTTGGATGTATTAGTGACATATTTTGTTATGAATCTGTAGTACATAAAGTGTATAATCTTGTAATGGGAAAGAATTAACTTTACTTACAAACTTTGAAAGTTAGAAGTGAAGGTTTTTCTGCATTATGAAAAAAATGGTTTTTTCTGCATTATTTAAAGAGATAGTAAATAAATTGTCTTTTAGTATTTGCTTGGGTTTTATTACTTAGTTGTTTAAGTAGTAATTGACATTTAACATTAAATTGAAACCAGTGTTAGTGTTTCTTCACTCCTTCATGTATGGGGGAAAAAATGTTAAAACTGTTTCAAAGTAGCTTATTTTGGCTGTGTGATTTCTGGTCTTCATGATGGTGGCTGTTATTTCCATATGCCTTCTCTCTGGCCTCTCTGCTTAGAAAAGCACAGTGCTTAGAAAAGAAACAATCAATTTTGTTTTCTATTCAAACTGAACACTTGCATAAACTCTTTAGCTCTCATCTTCATGTATCCTTTTCTAAAGGATAAAGGGGACTTCATGCAGGAATGCTGGTATTCTATTTGAGTAGCTTAGTACTAAATTTTCCTAGTGAATATTCCTGCAGAAATATTCACATGCTGAATTTTGTTGTCTACAGGAGGTAAGCTACTGTTGAACAGTATTTAAAAAGAAGAATGATTTCAGATTGGGTTTTTTTGAGGTGGGGGAAAGTGTCAGTAATAGTGTTAGATGCTGAATTTCACACCGACGTGTAAGAGATGCAGTGAATTAAGGTTGTTTTAGTATGCCTAACTCTCCAAGTTGGCACTGCAGCATCAGGACATGACTAGTGTTCCTACATTCTGATATATTCCTCCCCCATATCCCTGGTGAAAGTAGTGCGTGTTACCACATTAATGTTTTTGGGTTGGGTTGTTGGTTTGTTTGGGGGGTTTTTTCACATTTAGCTCAGCTGGTTGTTGGAGACAGCCTTTTCTGTGCAGAGATTTTTAGAGCATAATAAAGCTTTCATTCATAGGGAAGGAACCTGATGTTTACTTTTTTTGGCAGAATTCACTAGTCACTCACCAGTAAATCTAAAGTAAAAGCAGATGCGTACAGATATTGAAGTGCCTCCATACCCACTGCGACTTGGTGCCTGGGGAAATTGGTTGTATCATGAGTGAAGGTAGTTGGATTCAATTTGGACTGAGCTGCTCAGAAGTAAATGTCACTCTAGCGCAATGCCGACAAGGGATCTATGTGATGTTAATCCAGTTTGCAAGGTAACAGGTGTTCTTACCCAACTTCTTGACGGGTATATGTACCCCTTCACCAACTGCTTGACGAAGAAATTGAGGCCAAAATACACATAGAAACTGGCCTCATTTTCCTTTAAAATATGTTCTCAAGAAACAATAAGAGGACAAAGAAAGAATGAGTTAAGTAAACAGTAGAATTCCTGTTCTCATTTTATGCAGAAGAAATTGGGCTAGCACTTCTTTTTTTTGTAAGTGCTGTGAATCAACACCTGTTTCCAAAAACTTCACCACAGAAGGTTGGAAAAATACCCAGTCGACATCAAATCAGATAAGTAAATAAGTAGAACCAGTTCCTGGCCATAGGGATATTTGAAATCTTGTCTTGAACTTCGTAGATCTCAATATCTAAGTAAGCCCTAGAATTTGAGTCTGTTGGTGTAAATTCAGGGGATAATCTGATCTTCTTTAGGTCACTATTTACAATGGTTTACCATTTAGAAATTTGAGCTAAGAAAAATGTAGGCAGTGTAAATGTAAGAAAAATGCACATCTCATTGTCCCAAGAGAAATTCCTCTCTGTCACATTCTTCCGCATTTTGTCTTTTCCACTTTCTTAGGAAACTAGCATCTTCTAAGTCTAGTTATTTCTGCTCCCTGCCATACATGGGTACTGATAGCCTTCTGCTGTCCTGGCTATGAAACCAGACGAAAATAATATAGTAGTTCTATATTAGTCTGTACATCACAGCACATCACCACCCCACACTGAAGCATTACTTCATAACATCTTTTAAAGAGATTCAGACTCAACAAAGAGTTTTCTTTCCATTAATGAGTTCAGTGGTAACTAAGTTTGTTGTGAAGACTTTTAGATGATTTTGTAAGTAGTAAGGCTTTGAAAGGAAAATGGCTACAAAGCTGTTCTAGATTCCATCCAACAAAGAGACTGTATCATTTGTTTCAAAATGTTAATGTTTTTTGTCTCTTCAACTTCATTTTGGTCAAGCAATCCCATATAAGTCATCTCAGTGCAGCCATTATTTATAGCTAATAATCTCCTTTAGCTGCCAAACCGAAACTAGATCTCCTTCACTCTTGAGCTGAAAGCACTTTTCTTTCTACAATGTGCTGGAAATGTGCCAATTTACCAGTTCCATTAACTTAATGAGGTCTGACAGCCTGCAGCAAATTTTCTCATAATCTCTCTTGGATTTAAATTTGGAGCTGCACAAACAACTGAGTACAACCAAGTAGTTGCTTTTTAACTCTATGTATTCTAAGCAAAACTCTTTATACATCTTATAAACAAAACAGGCTTGAGTTTTTCTCTTTTTTTGTGTGCATTTTTTTAATCATGCAGCAATTATTAAATTTACTGATAAAGTTTTAAATCTTAACAATAATCTGAATGCAGTATTTGTGTTGACCTGTTTAACACCAGTATTAAAACTTCAAGTACAAATGATTTCAAAAGTAGTGCTGCTGGTGGTGAGAGAAGGATGGTATTTATTTATTTTTATAATACACCTGAATAGTTATATGAGCTGTGAGGTTATGTCATGATTTTCACAGACTAATAAATAATCACTCTTATAAGGTCAACAGTAGTTTTAATGCAAGGTTAATCCTTAGCTTCTGTTTCCTAATACTTCCAATGATTACTGTTCACTGAAGGCTGTAGTATGTTACTGAATTCAAAAGAAACAGAACTGTGTGGCAAATTAAACAGGACAAAAGTAAAGTCTTGTTTTCTCTTGCTTAAGTTCTACCTTCCTACCAGTGACAGCCATATGCTGAAGGCAAATCTGAAAAAATGGATTATTACTCATTGCAAGAATAGTGGGATTTTATTTGTATTTTCTTAGTACATCATGTTTCTCTAAATCTGGTAAATCACTTCAAATTTAGCAGCATGCCATAGTAATAGAAAATTGCTTGTGACATGTTACACTTTGGAAATGAGCTTGCAACAAAGGTTTGATTTGAATTTAAAAAGGTCAGGACTATTGCCCTTCTCTGCATTAACACTTGCACTATGAAGTTTTCACTCACACCAGCATTTCCCCAGAAGCTGTAAATTCTGTCTTGGAAGTGCTTTGGACATTACAAGACCTCAATACTTGGGGCAGAAAATATGTTGGAGAAATCTGAAAAGCACCTCAGGTAGAAATATGCCATTTTGCACTGCCTCTTTATCTGGAGAGTCTCCTTGCACGGGCTTTGTGCGTTTTGTATTTTATCAATTTTTTTGTAAGTATTAACTTATAATTATCAGATTGAATATTTGTACGCCAGCTCAGTCCACAGTCTTTGAGTTAACATCAAGTTCTGCAAAATATGCTAGTCCTCTGTGTAATCTGATTTTTTTCCTAAAACAGTGTTTTGGTGACCTGTGTCTGGTTTACAAGGAGGAAAAAACCTTTGGCCTCATCCCTACCAAATGTTATGAAGGTGCTTTACCTCACATGAGGTATTGCCCAGTGCACTCAGTGATAGTGTTCATATATTCATAGCATGGAATTGCAGCTGCAAGACCTTTTTAGAATATTTTTTACCCAGTGTTAAATGCATAGCTAAAAGGTAGTTTGGGACATATTTTTCTGTCTTTAATGTGGGTTGACTCTCATGACTCTGTGTGACCAGTCTCATCGTGTCTGTTTTGGGTCATTTTATTAGTTCAACTCCCAGCTTCGCGGGACAATTGATTTGTAATTTGACATAAAGAAGTAGTTGAAAGAAAACATGAGGGTTTGCCCTAATGCTGGAAACACTTATTTTTTTCCCTTTTCTTGTGTGTGTGGTTTTTGTTTTGTTTTGTTTTCTATTTAAGAGGAAATAAATCACAATTTGAATCCTCATACATGTCTGATTCCAACATGCTGACAGTAGGGCCATTTACAAAAAGTAATAGTTTTGGGTTCCTCAGCCTTCCAAGCAATTTTTTCCCTCTCTCAGGCAAGAACTTTCTTAAGTCCCAGAACATATTTGGATTACCTTAATGTCAGAGTTTAAATACTATTGTATATTTTGTTGCTGTTGTGATGACTTGTGCTCACTCAAGCAAGTGCATTGCACAGTCTGAGGAAAAGAATATTTTAGGGATATGAAGGGAAATGGAGCGGCTCTCTGTGTCCTGATGAAGCATTGAACAGTCTTGTAGCAAGGCTGGATGTTTCTTACTATATTTCTGAAAATGATGTTTAAAATTACTCATATTAGCTCAGCTCAATACAAGCTGCTTGAAGTGATTGCAGATAAAGTGAAATATTAAAAGAATGAAAACTTCTTTTCAGGACACATACCCTTGAGATGGGCAGGTACTGTTAATGTCTGCATGAACATCAACATAGCAAGAGCATTTAACCAAACATTGTTTAATGCCACCTACAGATCAGTCAATTATGCTTTGGACTAATGAACTTAGACTATACCATTCATGTATTTTTAACATCAGTGAGCCTAGTGAGGCTGTGTTCCTGCCAATGACACTGTTTTTATAAAAACAATCATTTTTAGAAAATACGTTAGTTTCTTGCACAGAAGAGCAAATTTAGATGGAAATCTATATAATTGGAAAGCTTAATTAAGAAAACTTCATTCAATTCAAAAAGTGAGAGATGGAAGCGAAATGTGAATGGAGTTGTTAATAATTAGCACCTATAGAGAAATATCTAAACTCTCTTCTCTGTTCTACTGTAGATTTAATGTTCTTGCTTTGTCACTGTGCTGTGCATGCTTACACAAATGTTGCCATTCATAGGTACAGAAAAAGGTAGGAGAGCTGGAGACTGGGAAAATCTGTGGTACAGGCAGTTTTGAGAGCAGATGCAGGGTTGCACTTGGATTTTGCATGTTGGCTCTAGCCATAAAGGAGGACTTTCTTCCCATGCAGAGCTTTGCATGTTCTTTGTGCCTTTATTAGCAGAGATACCCAAATACGTTTGAATATATATATATATGATCATTAATTGGGAAATAGCGTGGTTTATGTTTGTGCATGTACAATGTTTTCCTTGCACTTTCATTCATTGTACTTGTAGGAAATGTTGGGCTAGAAAAATGCTAGTTCACCAGTATATGCCTCCCTCTTTTTTCCTCATTTTCTTGTTCTTGATTGGTACTTCAAAAAACAAGGACTGTGTTCAAATAATTTCACGGCACTCTGAGTTTTTGGCTTTGCCATAGGCTTTCTGAGTAACCTTGGACAAGTTGTTTGGTACACCATGTTTTGACAGGGGTCTGGAAAAAGGTAGTTCTGTGAATCAAGAAAGTATTTGATTATGTTTTCTCAAATGAGAGATCTGCATAATAAATCTACCAAACAAGTCAGGCATAGCAGCTTCTAATGAACCCTTAATTTGTAAGTACTTTTTAATGGGATGAAATCGTCCTCACCAACAGATCAGAGTACTTCAAAGAAACTGCACTTTGACTTTTTGGAGTCAACCTCAGCAGATGTTCAGGCAGCTGTCCAGGTATCTAAAGATAATAGAAGGCATTCCAACCCACTGACATCAACAGCAAAATTTCTATTGGCTTTAGCAGGCCAAGATTTTACCCCATCACAGATCTGTGCTAACCCTTGTGAAAGGACAGTACTCTGCAAATGGAAGAAGATGAGAAGTAATTTTAGAGCACATCCTCTTGCATTATGTCTCTGCCATTTGTGTTCTCCTCAAAAACTAGTGTGAATGCATAGTTGAACACCTAACTTTAGGATGTATGAGAAAAACATGACATTCCCTTAACACTCCCTTGGTTCTTTTTCACTGGCAGGTAATTATGTATCTGACACTTCCTGAATGCTGATTTGAGCACTGTCAATGCCACCATCTATGTTGTCACTTTTCCTGTTTAAAGATAGATACCACTATGCTGGATACCTTTCCTTAGCTTCCAAGAACTTATTCAATCTTTTCTAAGCACATTTTTTAAATAAAAAAATCATGACCATTGTAAAATGCTTGAAGTCTTAGGAAAACAGAGTATGTTCTTGTTCAATTCAGAAAAAAAATACGTACTTTCAGGTCAAAAGTTCTCATGTTCAGTCCTCATTGCCAATTATCTACTTAGGTGAGGGTACATTACAAAACTAAACATTTATATGTTATTATATAATCCACATGTTTTTATTTAAGGCTGTCCTAGTAACTGAGTAACATACATAAGTAACACTTAATAGGGCAGATTTTTTATTCCAGTTATTTTAGCTATCACTAAAAGTCTCTGAATTCACTGACTTGAAGAGGATACTTTGGACTTTCAGCTTTTGGGACTTCAAGTGAGATGCGGATTTGCATGTTTTAAAGTGAAAAAGCACCTTTAAGCTTACATATTGTATATAAAATCCTTGCAAAAATAAAAAAACTTGAAAGGGCCTGACTTCATTTTGGGGATACATTTCCTCCATTTTGTATTCCATTTCTTTTTTCATTCCAATCAACTACTCTAATATTCTCATTACCCAATGAAGAAGGGAACTAACTGTAGTTAGTGGTTCAGTAGAGACACTACAACAGTAAACAAGCAAATATTCACTTATTCATATGCACCCACAGGAAGAAATTAAAGCTATTTTTCATGTTTAAACAGTGAGGATTGTGCTATTGCTGCTGATGAAACATTTTGTGGTATACTGTTTGATGTGAAAGAATGTGAGATTTCTTTTTTTATCTAGAAGTTCATATCTATGAAATTCAAAATAAAAAATTGTATTTTTAAAACTAGGTAGGAGTTTTAGCCTTATTAGATATACTTATTTTGTAAGAAGTATATATAGTAAAGGTCTGTCCAGATATAGTTTCAACATAGCTTAATTCGTGATGCATCAGAATTATTTAAGAAATGCCTATTATTGCATTTGAGGATGAACTTTATGGTGCTTTGGTTTAATAATTTCAAACATTAGAATAAAAACAAGCTTTAGGACAGCTCTTTGTACTATAAAAAAAAGCCCATTATCATTTTAATTTTATTGGAATGTGAATCTTAAGTTGCACATACTGTTTAGAAATTCTGCAGTTGCTATTCACTAGTATACATTATAGCTATCTATATATATACTATAGCATTCACTTCAGCCAAGATCCAGGAAAACATTCTGATATGAAAAATCCTTAAGGATTTTATTTAGCCTTTATTTTAGGCCTGACTGCAATCAAATAATTTTCCTAATGGCTTGGTAGTAATGTGTCCTTGGAAAGCAGCAGCTGAAGGCGTCACTGCAGGCTGTGGTCTAGGATAAAACATTTCAGGACCTTCCATACTGCTGGGGAAAAAAGAAGCTACATGAATAAACACAAAATAGACTTGCATTTAAACTTAGGCAGAGGCCATCTGGTTACGGGACAAACCATACCAATTTGATAATCTGTTCTAGGGAGCATTATCATCTTGTCTCCTCAATAAAATAGCAGGGGAGAGAGAATTCAGAGAATTGGGCAAAGATTGTCTCATCCAGAGTCTCTCAGACTCATTCAGATCTCATGGGTTTTCAAACTGGGTCATGAAAGTCTTACGGGAAAAGATTTTGCACTGTTTTTTTGTCGGTTTGTTTTTTCCTGCTTCCAATTCAGGCTGGAAATTCTGCAGGAGTGTTCCTTATTGTGGCTTTATCTTGGCTTGCAAACAGAAAAAAATTGTGTGGAGAAAAGGTATTTAAGCCTTTTTAAATGTGAAAAGTCCAAGAGTTTTCTAAAGATCAAACCATTTGTTTCTGGTTTGGTCTTAGATTAAGTGAACTGATTTTTGGCTCAGTTAAAGACCAGACTTTTATAGGTATAAGACAGCTCTGAGATAGGTGGATAATCGGTATGATTTGCATAAGTGCTTTGTAGATGTCTGTCTGAATCTTTAGGAATTTATTTAGTATGTTTTAAAAAAATCCGCTGTTACTAAGAAGTGTTAGAGGATGAAATTCTCAGTTACTTGCTAAAAGAACATTTGCCTTGAGCATTAAGCTCTGCTGTTCTTAAGAAATGTAACTTTTCATAGGTCGTAACTTTTCACTAGTCTCTCACTGGTGTTGTTCATGGGACAAGCAGCAGTCACGGCTCCACAGAGCTGCTTGCCAACTGATACCAGGCCTGGCTTGAAAAAAGTCATCACTGAGTCCCTGACCCCTGAAATGCACAACAGAGTCCCTGAGTCGTGCACACTGTCATCAGGCATTTTCTTCCCACAAGGCACTGGCTGTGCCTGGCTCAGCCTTTTTGCATAAACCAGAAAACAAACATTGTTTTTTAAGAGCTTCCCATTACAGCACTCCAGGTTGAAGTCTCTCTGCCTGTAGTAACCTACAAACTTGTGTAGTCACCTATCCAAACTTGTTTGTAATTTGTCTGATTTTGGTTGAATTTTACACAGTTTATCAGCTTGGTTTTCCTTGCATTTGGACCAGACTGTCATTTCATTTAAAACATGAACATAGAATTATTTAGGATGGAAGAGACCCATGAAGATCAAGTCCTACCATTAACTTGCCACTGTCAAGTTCACCATCAATAGTAAGCAAATATCATATGGATGATAAGAAAATAATAACAAGCAATGAGTAATCAATGCTTTTATATTTGTCTGTGGAAAAGTTGTAAATCTATCCAGTTTCTTTCACAAAGCAAAACATCCGTAAAGTGATTTCTGGCATTACAATTCAAAGCCTGGTTATAAATACCAGTGTACTACCAGTGTATCTGCAAAGTGCTTACTAGGAAGTGCTAGAGAGGGTTGGTGAGTCCTTTTTCTTCCAAAACAACCGTGGTTTCACCACAGAGCGGAAGAACAAGTTTTTATGGGTTTTAAGGCATCTCTGTCATAAATTTAACACAGAAAATACAGTTGCAAAACTACGAGCTACATTGAAAGCCTAATTTTACTATGCTCTATTTAGCATTTATGCTGCTCAAGATATGAGTGTTGTATTCTGTGAATTGTGTTCCATTGTCAAGAAAAAGATGTTGTGCAGCCAAAAAATAAGGAGAAATAGGAAAAGGTTATATTACACTATTGGTTGGCAAAAAGGCAACATGAAAGGAAATGTGCATGATTATTGAGCAGTGGCATACAGTGACGACAGCCATGAGATTTTATGGCTAAAGTCAGAGTAGGCTATGAAGGGCTGTGAAAATGGGGATAAATATCGGTCATAAGTATGACTGATACAACAGAGAGGAGAAACCACAGGGCAGATCTAGAATACATGAAGGTAAGATGGAAAAAAAGGTAATTGGAAAGTGTAGGAAAGTCAGAGGAGAAGAGCAGGGCCAAGAGCTATTATGAAGGCAGGCAGCTAGGGAAAAAAGAGAAGAGAGCCTGATGCAATGCTCTTCTAAGTTAGACTTTCAGGATTGCCTGTCTAATTAAATCAGTGGAGCTCTGATTTGAACCAGCTGAGAGTTTGGCTGGCTGCTGCTGATTCCACCTCTTTTGCAGGAAAGACATTTGAGAGTGAGAGGCTTATGTGCATCTCATCTCACACACACAAAAAAAAGGAAATTACCACAGTACTTTTCATGCCAAGCAAGATATCTTTCTCAAGTAATGTTTACCATGTGTATTGTGTATGTTGGATGGTGTTAATCTTGAGGTGGGAATCCCCTGATTCTCAGACAGGTGTAGTAGAAATGTCAGCAATGCTGAGTCCTCCTTAATTCCACCGCTAGTGTGTTCCCTCAAATGACTGTCCATCTGGGACTGTAGTCACTCCTCTGGACATCAGTAGTTTAGTTTTCATTTCCACTTAACTCTCTCTGTGCTGATACTGCCAAGGGAATCATATGGTTTTATTACTTCCTTGAATACTGAATTCTATGACTGTATTGATGCCACTGAAAAAGGTATTTCTAGAATAAGTAAAGTCCACCTAAAACTGACCAGGATTAAGAGTTTCCTGTGTGCTACACTGAAAGTAGTTGAGCTAATGCTCAACCTCTATTGAGGAACTGTTGCTCTGCAGAAATGTGTGCTGCAAAACTGTAAAGTTAGAAAGTTATCTGATGTTTCTAAACAAGTATTCAACTGTTAATCATTTTTGAAACTTCATTACATGTTTACACAATGAAATAGGAATATTAAGAAAAGTCTTTTTTTTCTGTGTAACAGAAATTAAGTTGAAAGGTACAGTTAATAGTTTCTTAATTGAGAGGGAGAAAGTAATTAAAACATATGCTATTTTCCATATCTGATTTAGCAGAGAATAATACTAGGCCAAAAAGTAAGTTGTTGAGTTGTGTTTGTGCTTAGAAGCCACAGAAAGAAATGGAGTTCACATACCAGAATAGTTAGTCCCAGCCAGTTTCTGTCTCCAGCATATCAGGTCATAAAATTTTCCATCTTTTTGCGATAGTAATAATGCAGCATATTCTTTAACCATTAGATTGAACAGGAGAACTTGGATGTTTCAGGTCAGATTTTTCCACACACAAGATAGGATAATCTGGTTAATGGGTGTGTATCTAAAATTCTCTGCAATATGTAATCTACATTTGCTATCTTAAATGTTTTCTTCTAGGTACAAATTTTTCAAGTTTCTACCGATCCCTTGGTATGCTAAGCAAGTGTCTAAGTTCAGGCATGTGTTTTCCCCTTGACTTCACTGAGTGTACTCATGCACGTAGTCCTGTGCCCACTCTGGTGAGGTGGGGGTTTCAAAGCAACTTGGTACATTTATGCAGGAACTTTTACACTGGATGGGCATTATCTATCCATTTGGAATACATAATTCGATAAATGTGATGCAGGCCATATTTTTAGTGGCTTTCAAGATGCAAAGAACCTCTTCCTTCTTACTCATACAATGTGTACATCTGCTTACATATGGAGTTGGTCAGGTTGCCATGGTCATTTAGGTATCTCATGAGATTTTTCAGAACTGTGTATCCCAGCCTGGTTAGATGGGCTGATAGACATATTTGGAAATTGCAGCAGGGACATCCATAAGTGTTTGTACACAAATGTCATTGTGGGTTTACAAGAGTCAGGCATGAGATCTGGGTCTGAGCATCCAGAGGAGTAAAGTGAAGCAAGGGAGGGTGTTTTTTGAAAAGTAGTGCAGCTTGAAAAAGCTGTAGTGATAAAAGGATGAAGATGAAGCAGTTAAGGGTCTAATCTTAGATTTTTCACAAAGCATGAATTTCTTGAAAATCAGTCTTTGGTTTGAAATAGTTTCAAAAGAAAACAAAGACTGTTATGGTTGTGAAGATTTGCTAACGCATGATTCGACCTGTCAAATGTTGGTCATAAGAGTGAATTGTGCTAATAGCATAAATTCTGTCTAGCACTCTGTTTTCCCCAAACCTTTCTTTGCAACTACAATTACATAAAAGAGTTTTCGCTTTTTTAGCACCTTTTAGCTTTTTCAAAATAGCTCATGTTCTTTTACATTGTCCTTCTGATTCTTGTAGCATAAAATTCTGCCCATGACTGCATTTTTTGGATGCTCCCACAACATGCCCAGTGGCTAAGATTGAATTCTTTTTCATGGTGCATTTTTTCTAATGTTCTCAGGTAGCTATTTCTTCACTTGAAAAAGATTCAGATACCCATCATTGCCACTTTAGAGCCTTTTTTTTTCTGAGTTGCAACCTTTTCAGTGAGACACCCTAGCTTTTCAACAGGAGACATGGACAAAAGTACCCCTTCACTGAACTGCAGCCAATAAAGGGACAGAGCTTGAATTACCACAGGTACATACTGGGTGTGCAGATGAGTGATCTTGCAGTAAGCTTAAAATTATCTTTCCTCTTCTCCTGTCAACTGTCCTGGTGTTGCTTGGTTTAGAGTTTGCTCTAAAATATTACACTGGTGTAGAGATTTAACATGACCATCATACTTTATTTCAATCTGAGCCCATTTCTGGTTTTAATCATACAATTCTCTTATGTATGTGAATGAATTTCTGGAAGTACTGGAACTCTGACACTGGCAAGGTATGGACTAATGCATCTTGGCAGTGCTGATATTCCAATCCATTCTTTTACACTGTGTTTTTTTTAAATTTAAATGATTAAAAAATCAAGACAAAGGCTGTGTCTTAGGATTCAAGTTGGAACAGCTTTGCTGGGTTCGGTTTTTTTCATCCAGTGAGCCATAAGAGAGGCTAAGCTGATAGAGAAATGGTTGGAGATCTTAAGAGACAATAAACACTGAATCATCTTAATGCTGTTACATATTTCTGAAGAGAAATTACTGCTAATGTGTTAGTATTAGTTCTCCTGTTACCTGATTAAGGAGTTTATAATGTTATTGTGAGATGACAGGCTGCTAGTTACTTCTTTTCCAATGAAATACAGCCTGATATTCAAAACCAGAGGCCTGTATTTGCCAGGTCTTGCTCTATAGGAGAGATCCTAATCTCAATAAGATAAACTGCTTAAATAAAAGTTGATGAAAGAACAATCCAAAGAGTGGATTACACTCTAACAGTTTTACAGTGCTTTACTTTAGCACAATTCTGTACTTGTGTCCTTAGAAAAGTCTGAACTATTCAGTGTTTACAGAATTGTATTAATCTTGATTTTTACAAAGTTATTTTCTGTTCAGTACTTGCATATTTGTTTTCATTTTATACTAGAAAGGAATTATGGGGAAAGGGTTAAGAGCATGCTTGCTCTTCATCTGTTTTAAATCCATAAATGTGAGCCCCTGTGCTGTTTCTAGGTTTCAGATTACGCTCTGTGATTTATAGGGAAAGGCTGTTTTCCACAAGTTGAAATCCCATGTGTTTTTGCACCATTGTAAAATAACAAATCCTGGAGAATGCTTCCAGTTGCAAAAATTGCAGTTTCAAACTACATTTGTAACTGCCTTTTTTTCCTGAAGTGATGGCTTTGACTTGGGAAGTGAAGTCCCCTTGTCCAAATGCTATTTGTTCACAATTAACCATGCTTTTCGTTGCAGCTTACACAAACCACAGCAACGCCCTCATGTTTACAGTCTTCTATCAGTTTATTTTTGGAGGCTACACCCACTAAAAAGTGCAGCTGTGAGAAGACACTTATATCACTCTGTATAAGTTTCATCCAGCCCCTACAGAGATGGTAGGCCAGAAGCCAAGGTGACCCAAAATCCATCAGCTTCTGGTCCTTTCTGTTGTTTGATGGTGAAAATAAGGGCAGAATTTTGGCCTCAGGTTTTTCAGTTGTTTTCTGTGGCAGTAGTTGGGGGGTGTGATATGGTATGATTTCAGAATATAGTGCTTAGAAAGAACTTCTCAGCAGCGACTTCCACCTTTTCTTTTTGAGAGCAGAAGAATTTGCCAATCACCTCTGTAATAGAAATCAACATGGCAAATGTTCGGATTTCTGAAATAGTATCATCACTGATTTTCATAATTTAAATATTGCTGTTCACATCAATGGCCTTTTCCTTTCAGATATATTTTCTTGCTCTAATTCTTGTCTCTGCAACAGGAGACCTGCTTTTTTTTGTCAGTCACAACTGTGCAATGACTTTCATTTGTGTTGAATAGATGAGAAACTCTCTCAATTTACCTACTTTGCCTTGGTAGAATAGCTGAACTTGTGAGGGTGTATGAGTGACTCTGACCTCTTGCCTATGATTGGTTTTAAAATGAAGAGATAGCGTTTTTATGCCTATTCACCATTATTTAAAATACACGTATTTTAAATTATTTTAAATACACATATATTTCCTACTGACATGTAGGAAAAAACTGAAGGAGGCTCTGGCTAAAGTCATTGTGTGAAGTTAAATAATGCAATATTGTTTTGACCTTCTGTGGATGCCCTACACACTGCATAAGTAGTTGTCCCAATGAAAGCTTATTTCTTTTGTCTCAAAACAAAAGGTTAAATGGGATGGCAGCAATAGTACTACGTGATGAGTCTTAATTAAGACGTGAGATACAGCATATATTAAATTTGCAGGCATTATATAGAGTAGAAACAAATAATTGAGAAATCTTAATGGGTTACATAATTTTGATACTTTTACATCTCATACTCAGCATTAAATTTTTTTTTTGTGTACAGACTGTATCTGATGAGAATTCTAGGGAATGCAATTTAAGCCAAATAGAAAAGTCAAACTCAGCCTTGAGTTTGCAGGGGTACTCTTTATGATAATTATAGCAAAGAGCTACCATGTACTGTAAAAAACTTTTTGAGCGTAATGAAGTAGTGTAACAACAGCCAGTTAAATATTCAAAGATTATTTTAAGTTTAATAGGAAAAAAAATAGAGAGGCAAGTAACCATAAAAAATGTAGTTATTTCCTCCTAGTGCCACCAATTGTAGCCCTGCATTTCCTTGTATAATTCAAAGCTTTACATGACAAGCTCTACAAAAAATATTGGTTTTTAATCTGAAAAGATTGCTCTTAACCAGATGATAAAAAATAATATCCATGGTTTCCCACGTGCACTGAACAAAAAGCTCTGTTGTGTTCTGTCTTCAGCTTGTTTAGAAAAGGAGTTTAATGTGTCAGACAGTGTCTGTAAGACAGTGCCGTACATTATTATTTACTTATCTGTAATCTCATTTGTGTCTAGCTACTTTCAAATTGCTTGGCCTTGAAACCGTGTGAAAAAGCAACAGCCTTCTGACTCAATAAGATGCAGAGAGTGAAGAGCTGAATGAAAGTTCAGCGTGATTTGATATGGGTATCAATATCAATTGCTGTTTAATAATGACATCACCAAAATTGGGAAACAGTCAACTCTGACAAAACAGGAACTGATTTGTATGTTTTTCCGGATTTCTCCACATGATTTTTCAGTCTCTTCCAAAGATAATTTTGTCTTCCTATTTTTTTTTCCCATGTCCTTTGTGCAACTTTTCATACCCTGTTAACAGACATAAGTTAAAGGGAAACTGTGCAAATATACAGCAAAGGTGATTTAGGATATACAAGAAATCTCATGCTCTTGCCTGATTTCAATACAAAGTATTATAGTGAGGGTTATGTTCTTAACTAGCATCACTGTGGGCAGACCACAAAGGAAATCTCTGCTACATCTGTTTGCCCCTGCATACCATTAGTTCTGAAAATGTATGCGTAATCTTTATTCTAGCTACAGCAATTTGTCTTGTGCTCATGTTGGATCATTTCCTCTGTGACAAGCTAAACAAATTTAAGGGTGACACTCCAAAATCCTATGCTGTTTAGCTGTTCTGGATCTTCTTCAGCTGGAAGCCATTTTGTGTTTTGTTCATGAGGATATGCTGAAGAACATAGAGAAAAAACAGGGAATGGAGTAGAGGGTCAATATGCTTAAACTTTGCTTTTAATGGTGTGTTTATCTTCCTTATCCTGTTTCCAGTCTTCTAGAATCACATAAATGCTTTGCAGAAAGCTGTTCTTGAAAATTCAGTTGTAAAATTATCCACCTTGAGTTACAGCAATGCTGTTATTGTGCAGCATTACAGATATTAGAGTTTGTACTTTAGGTGAGTTACAACACCAAGCCCCCTGTGAGACCTGTGTTCCCTACCAGTAAAACAGCTTCCAAAAAAATTTTTGCCATCTCTTGCTGACCCGCACAGCAGTTTTTGTTTTCATTGGTGCCAACTAAAAGTCAGGAAAGCAATGGTTCTTTCCCTTTTCAGGTCTGTATGTAAATACTCATTTCAGATTGCCTTGGTATTAGCATATATCAAAGGGTTAAACTGAAGAGTAGCATTTTCCAGAGTCTCTCCGAGTTGCTATTGGTGCCTGCCACAACTCAATCACTTGAGCTTGTTTTCCCCATTCCATATGAACTCCCAGCTCCTGCTTCCCCATTGCCCCGTGGACACCTCTCCCAGGCCACTGATGCAGAGCTCAGGATTCTTTCAGACCTTCCAAAGCAGCTGATCAGGTTTCTCACCAACTGCTATTGCTGTGTGAAGGCTCTCAAAGCAGAAGAAAAGCCCACTGCCTTGCTGAGGTCAGCATGCATGCCTTTCCCCAGCTGTATGTCAGTGCTGAGATGCAGATGAGAGCTGGGGAAATCACATCATGCTCCGAGTTCTGGTTGCTGAGCTGCCCATCCCACAGGTAGCCTGTGCCTTTCTGACAGCTTCTTCCAGTTATAGACCATGTAGGAATGATATGACTATGAAAAACCTACACAATTTTTTTTCCCTTTCTATAGCATTTCCTGTAATAGTAGGCTACCTGAAGATATTAAAACATCAAAATCCTCCAAAGGCAATGTTATTTTTTAAGCTTGTTGTTTTTTGTATGTCTCTTAAAAATCTACAAATCAAGCTAAGCCAAACTATATCTAGAGAAAAGAGGATTGCTATACCTACATGAGAGGATTTTTGAGTTAAATTGTAACTTTTGAGAAGGGAGAAGTGAAAGCTGCTGTAAAAATAAAATACAAATCCATTAAAAGATGACTGTGGAGGTATGGAACAGAAGTAATGTTATGACATGCATTTGAGTCAAAGAAACTTCTGTTTTTAAAATTAAATCCTTGAAATGTACTATTCTATAGAGATCATTAATCAAATGTCTTTATAGAAATAATTTGCTTGTTGTTGAATTATTCAGTGCTTAGATGAACAAATGCCTTTAATGAAATCTTACCTGCTCATGACCAATTTACAAACATGAATGGGAGTTCAGTAGACATAGATCTTTCATAAACAGATTACTTGTTTGCCAATAATTACTAGAATGCCTTTGAATGTGAAGACCAAAGAAATTTTTAAAATCTAGCTTACGTGGTGTTTGTGATACTCCTTCTTCTATATGTATCTCTTATTTCTATATTTCTATTGCATTTAAACCTGTGAAGACTCTGATAGTGAGGACTGTGGGGGATAGCTGAATTCATTCAAATTTCATTTGTCTCATCACTAGTTTCTAACTTTGTTTTCAGAAACGGATGAGAACTCCAGAGGGTAAGGTCTACTAGAGAATATTTGTCCATTAAAAATAAACATATTCTTACACTGAAAATCTTATGGGAGCATTTATGTAAATTTCAGTATCTGAAGGGAGCCTATAGGGAAGATATAGACTCTTTACAAAGGCATGTATGGCAGGACAAGAAAGAACGGCTTCAAATGGAAAGAGTGTAGGTTTAGATTAGATCTTAGGAAGAAATCTACTCTGACTGTGGTGAGGCAGTGGAACAGGCTGCCCCAGAGAAGTTGTGGATGTCCCATCCCTGGTAGTGTTCAAGGCCAGACTGGATGGAGCTCTGAGCAACCTGGTCTACTGAAAAGTATCCCTGCTCTTGGCAGTGGGACGAAACTAAATGATCTCTAAGGTCCCTTCAAGGCATTACATAATTCTGTGTAAACACTAGGACCATTTAATTACACTCCAGTTTTGTAACTGGTTTGCTCTTCAAATAATGTCTTTTTTTTCTAATGCTTATGGTTTTACTGCTATATCCGTAAGATATTTTCTGTAAATCATTTATGGGCCAGGATATATTTTGAGAGCCCCCAATAGATGTATCATAATAGTGGCAAACAACAGTTGCCAAACTCTAGCAACAAATGAAAGGAGAAGCTGGATAGCCAACATTATTTGAAATAATCACTGATTGTGATTTTGTTCCTGGTTATGGTGTTCAAGCATTTCCTATTTCAGAGTACACAGCAATGCAACCTAATCCCTTCCCATTTAAAATGTCTCTCAATATGGAGAGATTCTCATCAACAGTAATGGGCAGGGAATGACAGAACAACCTTGAGCCACAGCAAATTCTATACCTAAAGCGCCTGGAGGACTAAGGATGAAAGATTTCATTAGACTTAAATGCACTAATGAAATGGCTTAATGTAGTTACTCTGAATCTCATCCACCAGATTCTGTGACAAGGAATGTGTTTCACTGCGTGAATGGAAAAAAATGCTTCAGTTCACGTGCACAACGTATGATTAAAAACTGATGTGTTAAAGATAAAGTTCAAATCTAAATAATGATTAGTGCCAAAAACTTCAGGCCAACTGACTTTAGCCTTCCTTCTTAATACTTTACTCAGTCCCAAGTCAGAAATTTAAGATGACTGCAGAGAATTTAAATAGGTTTGAAAACTGAGCTTGACTTCAAATCAGTGTTAGGTTTACTGAGAAATGGGCATTTTGTAAAAGATGATATAAATTCATGGCTCTCTCCTACTGAGTTTTCATTCTTAAACTTATTCTGAGTAGGCTGCGTTGACCTTTTAACTCTGATAATATCAGCGTCCATGTATGTTAGGAGGTCTGTGCCAGACAGTAAGATCCTGTTAATTAAATGTTCTGCACATGAACAAAAAGTCAAGTGTCATAAATAGGAAATTAGCACCACCTTTCCTCTGTCTTGTTGCTCTAGTATTTCTGTTAAAATGAAACCAATATGTAGAACACCTTCCTGAGATGAAAAGGGGAACACATTTCTAATGGCATTACTAAGGGTTTGATAGAAAATTTGGCTGCTTTGTAAGAACAATGAATATTTCTAATTAGTAATTGTTTTTCCTTTCCTATTTTTTTGAAAGAGCTCTGTATTTCAGAATGAAGATTAATCTTGTAGCACTTAATTTAAAAAAAGCTTTTATTTTTCTTGAATCATAGAAAAACCAAACCATGCACCTGCTTACTTCCTTTGTCATACGGTTTTAAAAAGGATCTTAGCCTTTGTTCCAGAGCATTCTTTCCTGCAGGTCCTCTTGCAGGAAGAAGGCTGAATGGTGACACTCACTGTGGCTTGTCAGTAAGTGCAGGACTAGGGAATGAGCCCCATCTTGGGAAACCTATTAAGGTTTTGGCTGATTGTGTTGTGAAAAACAAATAATATGCAGTCAAATGTACAAATGTCTCAATTGCAACAGTATATATTTATAAATGTATAACAACTCTCAAACCAAATGAACGTCTGTTAAATTGCATAAAGTTCTTCATCACGATTGTTTTCCAAATTAAGTTGAATTCCAGTGTGGATTTCTGATGGACTAATGAAGAGATCAGGTTTCCTCCAAATGACTGGTTGTAGGTTTGGTATCCTAACAACAAAAGGAAGCAGGAAAAACTAAGAATTTCTAGTCATTTTATTCTATCAGACTTCCTTTTGTAGTGTGGGTGCTCAATCTGTTGTATTTTGTTGCCAGGTTGTTTTTTTTTTTTATCCTGATCCTTTGAATGGTGCTGGCATCCACAACAGGTTATTTTTAAGTGCACAAATAAAGCAGATCAAGTTTATACCTGTAAATAATGTAGGTTTGCATGAATCTATTGACCCTACTACCACCAGCATGGTTTTCTCTTGTTGTTACATCCTCCTTCATCCTTCTGGATCATTCCTAAGGGTTGTAACAATGTTACAGCTTCCTTGGTGGCTTTGGGACCTAATTCTGTGAATTTAAGTCCATGAGAAATGTCACATAGCGTGTGCTGATTCAAGGTGATCTAGATGTCCTATTCATATTAAGAAAGAAAATTACTGGTTGTCAGTGAAAGCTGTTGGCAATTTTTCTTTGGAAAGGCGCAGGGTGAAATGTTGTCACATATTGGAAGCAGTAATTTTTAGCTTGGTTTTACAGGCATACTATATATACTATTTTTTAAGGTAATATGCTGCTGGTTATTAGAATCTGGCAAGTCCCTTCAAATGTTAGTTATGAGATTAGTGGGTATGGTGGCAATGATGCTCAAAGCCTGATGAATGCTCAAGAGAGGAAAATAGCTTCGTTGCCAAAAGAGCAAAAGCCATGTCTGCTGACCCTGTTGCTAATGTACTTATCAAACAAGCTTTCTCCCAAAGTCAGGCAAAACTAAACATCTCAAAATGAGCGATTGCAATTGCAAGAGAGCTTAGCCCACGCAGCTATGCTGAAGCAGGCAGGCTCTCTGAAGTATCCCAGAAGTCCCTACAAACCCCTTCCATGCTGCCACCAGAGACTCACTGTGCACAGCAGTGCTTCTCCAAAGGGTGTCTCCCGCCAGCTGTGGGGATGGGCACACCGTGAAGGTGTCCTGCTGCTGTCTGGGAACACGCTCAGGTGAGGTCATTTCCTGCCACACTCCTAAAAAAATAATCACAGAACTGAGGGTGGTAATGTATTGAGTGGCTATCTGACATCTAAGCATGCCGTATGTGCCTAGAGGTTCCAGACAGCCCCTCTGTAACCAAAATTTAGAGACGTCACAAGTGGCTGAACAAACAAGTATCACCAGTTAATGGTTAAGCTCTCAATTTACTAAAGCATTTGTTACCAGTTTGCCAAAGAGATCAAACAACCGTGAATCATAACCTTGGCTACTAATTAAATCCTTTTTTCCCTTCTCTCATTGCAGAAGCATTTAATCTTGGGGAATCAGGACAGCCTGTTGTGCAGAATTAGATTTTACAGCATGAGTAGAAACAAGCTTACTGTAAGCTTTCCTACTGGAGCTGGAAATGTGAAGGAATAAAGTGAGAATATTAACTGTCCCTTCTGGCATAGAAGTTCACGTTAGCACTGAAAAGTGATTGATGTGGAATAGCTGCATTGGAAAATCATTTTGGTGGTGTAGTTTTGTTATTTTACTGAATGGCAAATATCATTTTTATTATCCGGCTGCCTTATAGATGAGACTCATTCTCTTATAGAGAATGAGGGATTTGGTGTGCCATACTAGTGACCGGCTGTCACAAAGAAAAATATTTTACTCAGAAATAATGAACTGTGAAGAACACCCCTGAGGAAATGAGGCATAAACCAAAATACTACAAGCAGTTTTATTGCAATTCAAATATATTTCTATTTGTCAAAAAATTAGGTTTCTGCTTTTACATGTAGGATGTATAGCTGCATGATATCACACCTTTGATACTCACTAGCAAATTAAGCAGCATTTACCTTTTTGGCTTCCATCTCCATAAAGCAGAAGTTAAAAACCCAAACACTTTATTTCCTTTGGTTTTTGGGAAAGTCATGCTTGTCCCTAGCAGCAGAATGGTGCAGCATTGTCTCACAGAACAGGGGTACCATGAACTACCATTAGGCTAACTGTCCACTGGGAATTGATCCAAAGGAACAGCCATCTAGGTTAGGAGTAGCAAATTTCCATCTTTATAACTCAAACCATGATGTTGCAGTCAGGTCTGTGGGAGCAGGGACCTGGAGACACCTCTGTCTCTGAGACACCTCAGTAAGGAGTTAAGAGAGATCCAACTGCAAATTTGGTGCATAATTATTGAGTACAGTCAATTTATATAAATCTACTTAGAGATGTAATGATCTGTGGTGAAAAGCTGTACATATTAGCTTGAAAAGCCATGTATTTTATGCTGTTTCTGGAGAAAGTGATCTTTTCTGTCATTGCTAAGTCTGAACAAGTTCTGTAAAAGAAGGAACTCACCTGAGAGACAATAACTACAAGTAAAAAAAGGTTGGCTTTTTTTGGTTCTGTTTTTAGCTTTGCAGAAATCTGTTTTCCTTCCAAAAAGTGTGAGTTTTCAGAAAGGAAATACTCCAGCTACTCCTATTCAGAGGACATTTGCACATATGGAACTTTTGTTTGCTGGAGGAGACTTAACATGAGGAAACAACTGAATACTCACTAAAATTCCAGGTTATATTTGACCGAAGAGGTTTGGGTGATACCATGCTATATCATACCAAAGACTATCCTGTACAAACTTGTACAAAACCTAAATATGACTTCTCTGCCACTTAGTATGAATGATGAGGTACTTAGATGAGTATGATTGCTGTCAGGCTCAACACAGATGGAAAGCACTGCGAAGTGACATCTCAATATGCTGGTCTATAAGTATTATGAATAATAATTTTATAAAGATAAAACATCTGGAATATCTACCTCTGCTTTTACTGCTGCTCCCCAAAGCCATCACTAGAAGTTAGAAATACTAGATGTTCATGCACTTAAAAAAGAAATAAGGATTGTGCTGTAAGGTCATTCAAGCACATCTTGATGAGAGTAATAGAATGAGAAAGGGTGTAGCTTAAATGTTTGATTTGATATTTTAATGTTAAGAAGGAAAATGCATCCTTTTTGCAAGATTTGAAAAATTTGAAATATCTGTTGGTCTTAATGCACTGTTTGAAAAATAATGTCAGATACTGTGAAAATCTGTTATTTTAAAGTACAAGGAGAAAATTATTATTCTTTTAATATTTTCAGTTCATATGCAAATGCACAAAGAGGGAGAGATATATTTGTTTTTATAGACTTTTAAGATTATTTTGTCTTTAAATAAACTTACAGTTCAGTTTTGGGATTCATGTGTATGTAAATGTTGTAGCCAGCTGCCACAAGATCATTTGGATTGTTTAGCAGTCAACAACTCAAAAATATTCAAAGTGGTTATTAAAAATAATTCTTTGAAAAATAAAGAATTCATGTAAGTGAAGAAACATATCGTCTAGGAATTGGGAGTAGGGAGAACACCACAAAAAAACCCCAAACAAACAAACCTTGAAACTAAAAGCTGGATTTCTAGAGTGACTGTGTATAAAAACTGTGCCTGACTGAATATGCAGAAACTTGAGAATTTGTTTTTTTTTCTGGAAGTGAAACAGGGAGAAATGAGTATAAGTTTGCTTAGACATACGAGGAGGTTATGTGGACACCTTTTTACCTGTGAAATGTATGCAAACCTAACATAAGTCAGATAAAACTCTGGATTTTTATAGCCTTCTTGAAAGGTGAGGAACGTCATTATAATGGTGTGTTGTGCTCCCAGGCTGAATTGCAACTACTTACATTACCCATTCACGTGTCAGTGGAACATTTACTGCAGATTGTTGTATTTACTCTCTGGATGGAGATGCTCTTTCACCCCACTCACCTGCCTCATTTTTCCCACAGGCTGCGGGAACACCACCGTGCTGCAATTAAGGTGATTCGTAGGATGCAGTACTTTGTGGCAAAGAAAAAGTTTCAGGTGAGTTGTGAATAAAAAGCTCCTTTTCTAAATAAACCCTTTTATTCTCCTGATTCATTGTTTCTTTTAGAAACTTAAGGAAGACTAACACAATTCATGTCAGTAATGGTGAACTACAGTCACTATTCTCTCCCTCCTTCAATAGGATGGTTGTTTTGCAGCAGGTTAGTCAACTGTGGGTGCACTGGAAACAGGCTGAACTCCTGAAATGCAGTCTGAATTAAAATGTTATTTTCTGCTAATGGACTTGACCCTTAACCCTCTGTTATCGCTGTCTCTTTCTCGCAGTGCAAACATTCTCATATGTCTCCATTAATTCTGAGTTGTATGCTGCTGTCATGCCGAGTCAGTAGGATTAGAGATTAAAATACTACCTCAGCCTTGTTTCTGTCCCTTACTCAATGATAATGAAGTCCTGATAAGAAACTGATGTGGAAATTTGTTAGTGTATTTGAAGGTTCCTCCTTTCTTTTCCCTTTTCCCTTCTGCATAGGTAGGAATCCTCCTTCCCAGCTTGTGAGATATCGGTTCTCTTTACTCCTCTGGCCCTCACTGACTTATATTTCTTGTGTGCCACTTCACTTGCTGTGGTCTTCTGCTGCCATAAGCATTTAACAGTAGCCAGTTAACCTTGTTATGTCGTCTGAACAAAAAAGTCTGACAGCACACTTTCTAAAAATCGATTTTGTTAATTCAGTAAAAATGCATGTTAACGGCCTTCACCTTGATTCAAACCAGGTGAATATATATATAACTTTGATTAAAATTAATTAATAATTGATAATCTCCAGGGAACAGGCTTCACAACTGAAAGTGCAAAGAAAGAGAGGGTTTAACAGCCCACATCCATTTTCATATATGATTTCTCCAGTGCCGCATACAATAGACCAAAAAGCTTTCCCATCCTTAATCTACACCCTCCAGAAAGGGAGGATGTCCTTTTGCCTTCAGATTTAAACAGCACAAAATTTAGGATCAAAAAGGTGATGATGATAACTAACGGTCCACTATATCTGTAATTTAATGTTTGCTGCTATTTCAAACCCACAATTCTGACATCACTGTTGAAATTTAGAAGCACTGCCTGAATTCTTTAGCAATTTTCTACTTTGAATATAATCATATTCATAAGAATAATCATAAGCAATTAAAATGTTTAAACATTTTTACTAAATTAATGAGCTATGGTAGAGCTAAAGTTGCCTAAGCTTTTCAGAAAATGTTTTCAATTATGTATAATGTATTCAGATTGTCACCATTTAGACTGAAATCACCTGTGTCTGTGCTTTTCTTGAAGAGAGCTCTTCCAGAGACTTTCTGCTATCACATTTTGCCTTCTATTATTACTAGACTGAGATTAAGCAAGGCACAATGTCTGAACTACTTGAAAATAATATTTATAGTAATTTTGTTTAGAAGTTCCTTAGCAATTGCTGGCCAGCACTTGTAACTTGGCAATGGATGTGGTCCATTCTGGTGATGTGTCTATTGCTGTTGTGTGAAAAATTGCCTAAATATGGCCGGTTCTATTTGCCTTTAATTTATTCTCATTCTAAAACTTGATTGTGATCCTTTGCACTGTGGTAATTACTGGATCATTGCTCTCATAAATTTAGATCATAAAATATTTGCCATGGTATTAACTAAACGGCTTAGAAACAAGAAATCTACACATTGTACATCTACCTCCCAAGTGGTATTTGTCAGAAACAGATTTTTTAAGTGCCTGAACACTGTGTGCAACATTATCCACCTGGCAAATAAATGAAACTCTCCTGCGGCAGATGATTTGATAGGAGCTGAAAAAGCATTTGACTGAATAGAATGGGACTATTCAGTTCATACTTAAAACTTGTTTGTACTCAGTATCTTGGTTGCCAATCTGGCTTCTCAGTTGTACTCTCACTTTTGCATCTGCAAAAGACCTGGTCCTGGCCATCTACAAAATCCCTCAACAAGGTTGTCTCTCATCCTCCTTTAGCAGTCTTTCTTCTTCCTGAATGATCAATATTAGCTGTTACTAAAGAACAAAAAATGTCAGTCTGGCTGAAGGAGAAGGTATCTCAGATCACTCCTATGTGCAAGTGGTACACTGCTGTTTCTGTCAGAAGCAGAATCTCCCAATAGGAATGCAGGGAGAGATATCTGATACTTCTCCATAATTTCTGAATACAAGGTTATGACTGAGTTTAAAAATTTGGAGAGCACCAAAGGCACAGTTTTCCAAAGCACCCAAGTAATTTAATGAACAAAGTCACCTTGAAATTTAAACCAAAAGGTGCTTTTTAAAATCTTCCTGTAATTAAGAGATAACTACTGTTTTTATTCTTTTGTCAAAAGTGTGTTGTAAATCTGCTTTGTTCTATTATATGCGCATAAAATAATCGTAAGAAATTAAAATGTTTAAACATGTGCCAAGTAATGACTGCACTGTTTCTAATAACCACACCAAAGTTACATCTGAATTTAAGGTAAAGCAGAAGATGCACTTTAAAAGTGTATCTTTCAGCATGTAAGAGGTCTGTATAGCTGTTTTCTAGTAGATACTTGCTTTCTAAGCTTTGTGTTTATGTGAAATATATGTTAAAAAAAAATCAGATATTTTCTTCCTAGAAGTATTGAAGAAACCCCAACAAACCCACAACCAAATTTCATCAGAAGTCCATTGGACTATCCATGCTTAAAATTAGCTGGAATATTAAGCAAGGCCAGCACTTTAAAGGAGTACTTTTTTAGAGATACCTGTGAAGCTTTTGTGTAGGGCAGCATAGGAAGAAGGAGAGGAAGAGGAAAAGTTTGCAAAATAGGTCCCAGCATGAACCCAGCATGGTTCTTAAACTATACCAGCTGTTTGCAGGACACACCTGTATGCCTAAATTTGACTAGACACGTTTTTTTAAGAGATCCGTTAATAACAGAGGGGTGATGGCACCACAAGGACAAAAGCCAGTTAGAAAGCAAAGCCTTCCTGTTAAAAAAAAATAAAAAAAAATAAAGAAAAGCTAAACAGGGATACAAAGAATTTCAAAGGACATGAAAAGCAAGTCTTTGTGAAGAATCACACTTGGGTATCATTTCCTCTTTACAAAGCCGGAGAGAAATTTAGGCTGTTTTTGAAAGTCCAGGTTTAAATATAGTCCTTATGATGATAACCATGTAAGAACCCAGCATAATATTATAGAGTTAATACCTCTTTTGTGGATGTGTTTATGTTCTTGTAAAGTCTGTAGGACTGTTTCAAATCGTGTATAATAGATCTCTTTCTACTAGTAGTCAGCAGAAGTCCTTTGCATCAGTTAAGGTGAATGACTTATAGTTAAGGAAGGATTCTGTAGATTATAGGGAAAGCAGACTTAGAAATTAATGGATTTTTAGGCTTTGTTCACCCCACCTACCAAAAATCAATTTTGTTTATTTGTTACAAATCAAATGTCTTTGACACAGTCTAACCTTACAAGGAAATCACCGTACTCAGTTAACCCATTAAATTGATTCATAAATAAATAACCTTTGTTTTCCAATTAGGAAAGTTTCTAAAAATCTTAGACACGTGGGTACAACTGTGATATCTATCACAGAACCAGAGACCAGGAATTTTTTCTGATTTGAAATCTTTTTTTTTCATTTTCTTTCCATGTAAATTCTTCCTGTTGAATAAATTAATTTCCTTCTAAAATACAGTTTTAACTTTTGGTATTTTTTGACCATGGCAAATATTCTATATACAGCATAAATTAAAAATACAGGTTGCAGCTCTACTGATGACATAATTTGCCTGATTCATTACTATTTCCCTGGAAAATCTTACATATATAGTCTTGTAGTTCATCATCTTATGTAATTCATTTGTCATGGTATGAATCATGAATTGTGTGTGTAATTTTTTCTAATCTCCATACTGGGCTGTACCAAACAATATATTTCAGTGTCCTGTGCTTCACAGAATATTCTATCCATTTTATTTGACTGTTACTTGGTTACATTTCCCAGAAATTCCCCTTGCCTGGATTCCCCTCTCCCTTTCCCAGGTATGCTTCCCTGCCCATCCAGTTACTAGGGAACAGCAACAGCCAGTGGTGCACATTTAATATTTGGCATTGGCTTTTGTGCCTTTTGCAGGCTTTCATATATGATGGGGGAAATTTTACTCATTTAAGAAGAGTTTTATCATGAATGTTGGTTAATTAGCAGAGGAACAAAAGTAAAGGAGAGGAGGTTAAGGAAAGCTGTGGGACTGGCTTTTACTTTTGTTTCTTCAGTACTCATTCATTGCCTGCTGCAGATTTTTTCCTTTTTATAAAATAACATATGGTCAACATCAAGAGTATTTTCTCAGAAAGATCGGCTTTCAGTATGAAGTAATTACAGAAAAATCAGTACTATTAAATACCCTGCTGTACTCCAAAATTAGTCTTCATTCATAAATTCTATTTACTGTTTTCAATTCTTGATTAAAAGAGGAAGAAAGAGCTCTGTAAATGGAAAACAGGCAGGGACATACCTACTCTGTCTACTGTCAGGCTCCTGTGTCAGAGTATGAGGATGGCAGAAGAAAGCTGTGCATCTTTACTCTTCCAGAATACCTTTCCTGAACCTGGCGTTTTCAAGCTCATCTTGCGGATTTCTTTCACTTATTTATAGAACAAAAAACCCTCAAGAATTCTTTTTCTTTTTTTTTTTTTTTCCTAATATCATCATGTTTACAGTACTAGTCCATGGAAAGATTTATGAGCTTATGCCATAGTTGAATGATATTTCTTTTTTTTTTTTTTTCCTAATATCATCATGTTTACAGTACTAGTCCATGGAAAGATTTATGAGCTTATGCCATAGTTGAATGATATTTCTTTTTTTTTTTTTTTCCTAATATCATCATGTTTACAGTACTAGTCCATGGAAAGATTTATGAGCTTATGCCATAGTTGAATGATATTTCTTTTTTTTTTTTTTTCCTAATATCATCATGTTTACAGTACTAGTCCATGGAAAGATTTATGAGCTTATGCCATAGTTGAATGATATTTCTTTTTTTTTTTTTTTCCTAATATCATCATGTTTACAGTACTAGTCCATGGAAAGATTTATGAGCTTATGCCATAGTTGAATGATATTTCTTTTTTTTTTTTTTTCCTAATATCATCATGTTTACAGTACTAGTCCATGGAAAGATTTATGAGCTTATGCCATAGTTGAATGATATTTCTTTTTTTTTTTTTTTCCTAATATCATCATGTTTACAGTACTAGTCCATGGAAAGATTTATGAGCTTATGCCATAGTTGAATGATATTTCTTTTTTTTTTTTTTTCCTAATATCATCATGTTTACAGTACTAGTCCATGGAAAGATTTATGAGCTTATGCCATAGTTGAATGATATTTCTTTTTTTTTTTTTTTCCTAATATCATCATGTTTACAGTACTAGTCCATGGAAAGATTTATGAGCTTATGCCATAGTTGAATGATATTTCTTTTTTTTTTTTTTTCCTAATATCATCATGTTTACAGTACTAGTCCATGGAAAGATTTATGAGCTTATGCCATAGTTGAATGATATTTCTTTTTTTTTTTTTTTCCTAATATCATCATGTTTACAGTACTAGTCCATGGAAAGATTTATGAGCTTATGCCATAGTTGAATGATATTTCTTTTTTTTTTTTTTTCCTAATATCATCATGTTTACAGTACTAGTCCATGGAAAGATTTATGAGCTTATGCCATAGTTGAATGATATTTCTTTTTTTTTTTTTTTCCTAATATCATCATGTTTACAGTACTAGTCCATGGAAAGATTTATGAGCTTATGCCATAGTTGAATGATATTTCTTTTTTTTTTTTTTTCCTAATATCATCATGTTTACAGTACTAGTCCATGGAAAGATTTATGAGCTTATGCCATAGTTGAATGATATTTCTTTTTTTTTGTGGATATTAGTTATGTCTTTTATGTGTGCAAACAGTAGGGATTCTTGGGAATTTTTCTGTACTTCTTGGTTAGATTGAAGCAATTCCCATTCCTGTTTAGCCTTCCACTAGAGAATTTATCACATTCAAATGAGGTTTGCAGGAATCTGGCAGACTGAAATATAATTTGTTTGATGAAGTGGTGTTATTAAAGTAATGATTCCTGAAATGTAGGAGCTACCTCCCAGGCAGGTGCAGGGAACTACGTGAGGGTGCCACAGCCTGTTTTTATATAGTATCCTGCTTTCCTTTGGCTTAGAAAAAAAGGTATTTGTGGCATGGAGTTGAGAAAAACGTGAAGTGTATGAAATAATATGAAGCAGTCTTTTGAAGTAAAGGTGACAAAACAGTTCTGAGACTTAAATGAGATCCAAATTCTTAGAAGCTACCACTGTAAACTGTTTTCTTTGTTCTCAAAAGATGCAAGACAGGAGAACTTGTGACTCAATGTTACCAAGGCTTTTGCTAAACCTTGAAAATTATCTACAGAGTATTTATGGACAGAACAATTAATGAGTCAGAAATCATAGAATCAGAGAATAGTTTGGGGTTGGGAGTGACCTTTAAAGTTATCTAGTGCAAACCACCTGCCATCTTCAACCAGTGAGGTTGCTCAGGGCCCCTTCCAATCTAACTTTGAATGTTTCCAGGGATGAGGCATCCACAGTTTCTGTGGGCAAACCTGTTTCAGTGTCTCACCACTCCCATAGTAAGGAATTTCTCCTTAATATCTAATCTAAACCTGCCCTTTTTCACCTTGAAGCCATTCCCCCTTGTCCTAACACTACAGACCTATGTAAAGTCTGTCCTTGTCTTTCTCAAAAGCCCCCTTCAAGTACTGAAAGGCCACAATGCAGTATCCCTGCAGCCTTCTCTTGTCCGAGGTAAAACAGCTCAACTCTATCAGCCTGTCTTTATAGGAGAGATGCTCCAACCTTCTAGTCATCTTTGTGGCCTCCTCTGGTCTTGTTCTAACAGCTCCATGTCTGTCCTGTGCTGGGAACCCCAGCTCTGGCACTGATTGCAGTGTAGTTTCTAGTTGCAAGATTAAGATATCTTTAATTTGTTCCTGCACTTCAACATGTTCATTCACTTGCTTTCCAGTTAGTCTTGGCGTTTATAGGTTAATAGTATTGCCTTTAATTCTGCACAAAAGTTGTTTTATTGCTAATAGGTCAGATTAAGTCTTTCCCATGTATGCTGTTCAAATTACAGACACAGGACTTTTTCCTTGGTCATTTGTTGCACCAGTGTTTCCCATGAGCCTTGAAAGCTTAGCCAGTCTTTCTGGAAGAGGAAATCAGTCAAGCACCTTCATCTAGGACTGTGCTTTAAGCTTCCCATGGTAAGACCTGGACTGAAAACTCCAGCTGCTGACTGACAGCAAGGGCTTGTGCATGTGAAAGGCCTCCTTATTGTTCAGTGGCCAAGGAATATGAACCTTATGTCCAGAAGAAACAAGAGTGAGCACAGACTTCTGAACAAAGGGCCAGATAAACTTTTTTTGGCTTCAGGTCCTTTTGGGCTCCAGTTTAGTGGATAATCTCTTGAAAGGCATATAGACCTGCAGTTCCAAAAACGTTGACGAAATGAGAACTGTCAAAATTATTCCACCAAAAATGTATGATCATGGCAACAATCAAAGTAACTCATATGTTTACTCAGTGTTAAAAGGAGTTAAAAGAACTTACAGTTTACTCTTCAAAAACATCTCCATTGTCACAGACTATTCCTCCATCCTTGTGGCTTAAAGGCATGTTTTTTATCTCTTATTTTACAGCAAGCTAGAAAGCCCTATGATGTTCGAGATGTCATTGAGCAGTATTCTCAGGGTCACCTCAACCTGATGGTGCGAATCAAGGAGTTACAGAGGAGGTATGTCAATGAAGTTCAGTGTTGGTATCTCTAAACAGCAGCAGAAGGATGTGTGGAAATTAAGTGGTGATTGGGGCCTGTGAATAAAAAACTGACAGGGTTAAAGGTGCCGTATTGGTAGGACTGTGCAAAGTTAAGGAATATAAATTGGCATCTGAATAAAATTTTCTTTTCACACTGGTGAGGAATGGAAGAGAGGAAAAGGCAAAAAAGCTTAAAAATCTGATGATTGGGACTTACCTCAGTTCCTGCTTACTTTGACTGTGCACTGCAATCCCTATGTGTTAGGGGCTGTATTACACCTAAAGAGTGCAATACTGTCACCTGCTCTGGTAGTATTGCACTTAAGAGCAACTTAGAGGTGACAGACAGATGCAACAAGAAAGCTGCAGAGGAACAAGGAAAAGAGGAAATGATGCTGATCACATGAAAAAAGTGGTGGGCATGGTGAAACTTTACAGTTGTTAAAGATGCTGTAGACCAATCTAAGTCTAATCCCACTTTGTTATTACTTTTTTATTATTTTTTTAATTTCAAGCTATTTTTAGCACAAAACAACTGCTTCACTTAGAGGACAAACCAGAATTATTTGAACAACACTTTACTTGTTTGTGAAGAGGCCTCGCTGCTCCAGCTAGAGAAAGGGAAGATGCTGGTTCGGCTAATAAAAAAATAAAAGTTATTCTTTTTGGTTTATAGGTTGGACCAGTCCATAGGGAAGCCATCTCTTTTTATCTCTGTCTCAGGTAAGCTAATACAAAGGACATGTCTAAATTGAATCTGATAAATTAATGGAAAATACCTGTTAAAATACTTTTCATTTTATTGCCAAATTTTTAAACAGTGCCAACCAGTTGTGCTTTAAAGATTAAGCATTGACAATAATATTCAGTCATCAACACCTTTAGGATTGTTCTTATTTAAATATTTAAAGCACCTACTTTCACTGAAGGTTTCAAAATGTTGGCTCTGGTCTCTCTGAGACTCACCTTATTTTCAATAAACGGCTGTGCTAAGATTACAGAGTTCCTATGAAATTGGTAATATTCACATAGATCTTTGATAGCTTTGAAAAGAGATTGGAAAAGGAGGAAAAAGGACTACGTTTGTTTGTGACAAGTCTGGCTAATGAAAGCTGTCGGTTTGTGTCCTTTGAAAACTCATCTTTCTTTATAGTTTATATGGGGAAAAAAGAGAAAATGTTACTAAATGTGTTATTGAAGTTGGCTTAAGAGTCCTTTGTGTAGTGGCAGATTGTTTTTAAGTGGCAATGAAAACATTAAAGAAATTGGGAACATTTTTGTTCTCCCTGGTTAAAGCATAAAACTAAGGTTGAAAGTGCCTTAAATTTAAGGGCTATTAAATGCCACGGCATGGGCCAATGCTATAAAAAGAAACAAAAACTACTTTTAAGGAATAGCTCTATCAGCTGGCAAAGGTGTTCAGTTACACAGTGTTGGTGGCCTAGTTAAACACACCCTGTTGTGGCTTGCTGCTATTTTGTTATAGCACCATATATTAATTTGAAAATGTTTCTTGTTCCACAGAGAAAAGCAAAGATCGAGGAAATAACACGATTGGTGCCAGGCTGAACAGAGTGGAGGACAAGGTAAGCCTCAGTTGAACTGGCAGTGAATGAGGACATGGTTTGTGATCGAACAGTGCTTGTTTCATGGGATGTTGAGGAAAAATCAGCTTAAAATAGAGCAGAAAGCCTGGCTTTTGCAGGTGATGGAGCGCAATTTTTGTGGCAGATTGCTTTTTTGGTTCTTGTCATTTTAACAGAATAAGAAAAAAAGCAGACTTTAATGGATTTCAGTCTTTTTTGGGACGCACTTGGAGTTTTTTATTTTTAATTGCATATTTTACGTATGTCTCAATGCTTTACTTCCTTCCTACACAATAGATAAAAAGCTCTGTTCCTTTAATACCTCAGTATGTTATGGTCTCTACGATTTCCCTTTGATCACTGTCTGTTGTTTATGTAAGTCCACCTAGAATTCCTTGGAGAGAGAAACAGCAAACCTTGTTCCATTCTGGTTTTTAATTCCTTCTGACAAATGGAGTTTGTCCTTTCAAGTGACATGAATCCAGAAAAATCAGACTTGTTCTATAATCACAAATTAACAGTTAAGAGCTTTGTAACCCTTTATTTCAGTGCTGGCTGTACTTGAAAAATTAGATGACTGGTAAAGGCTATGTCATTGTTAAAAAACACAGGTTGGTATTAAGGAGAGAAAGGAACAGTTAAGAGAAATAATTTGAATTCCTTACTGATCTTTTGTAGTGATTTGGTGAGGGAGTGAAAGAATTTCTTTACCTTGGGATTATTTCACTCATGTATCTGAACTGTTCATTCATTATTAAGGACTGAGGTTCTTCTTGAGGAAAAGAGCTTTCAGAGTGTGTCTTCCACAACTGGAATTGTGATAACTTCATGCAGGATATGTTCTGAAGAAATATTCAGCAAATATTCTGCAAACTAAAAGAGCTGTGAGCAACACATCCCGAGGGATGCAAACAGAGCACCTTGATCTGTATTGATTCATTTGTGACATAGCTGTTGCTTACGCATTTCTCCTCAAATACTTCAGATAAACTTAAATGATAGTACTCAGAACTGTACCTCAATCTACTGGAGATAATGGTGCTTTAAAGGAAACAGGTTCCTTTTGTTATATAGGGGGATACATAGAAGGGGTGAAGTAGAAGATGGGAAGGTTCAGTGCATTTGGCTCAAAGTAGAATCACTGTGCGGTGCTGCCTCAGATCTGTGGTTAGTATGCGTTCTTACACATGGAAGCCCTTTCCAGAAGGTTTGCATTACATGTATTTATTTTCTCTCCATAATGTCAACTAGAAGTGTGGAACACTAGAAAATGTCTTGTGACAGAGAGCAATGACTTTTCAGTTTGAACAAATAATTCTCAAGTGACAGCTAAAGCGGCTTCTTAGTGCTATTTGTAAAAGCTCCAGTGAGCCTGGGAAAGCTTTGGTGTTGTACTGGTTCAGAGATAAGCTGTTTCAGGGTTATTAATTACTCTTTTTTACATCCTTACAAATAAGTACACTGTGAATTTATAGCGACTGTTGTTTAATGTCTTGTAATGGGACTGTAAAACACTCCCTGTATAATTTTAGTATAGCTGGGTTAAATTTTAGCCTTGTTTTAAGTAACAGACCCTTCTTTCTTTGCAGTTGCATGAGGTCATCTGTGGTTTCAGAGCTGTGTGTTATCTGCCCTATACAGCTAGTTCTATCTGCAGGAATTTTATCTGAGAGTAGCTGAAAGGCTAAAAATAGAGAATTTCGGTTGGACTTGGCAAACAATGGTTAAAAAAAAACACACTGGCAATGCTTAGATCACATTTTTGCTGCAGCTGTAGATGGTGGCCAGAGCTAATTTTTTCGTATTTTAACTCTAAGAAATTGGCCTTCTCTTTCCCATACAGTACATGGTATGCTTTCAACATGCAATTAAATCTTTCCTGAGCTGAGCACTATAAAAAGGATATCTATATTAGCTGGTTTTTAAGGTGGCCAAATATTTTAAACAGTTTAATTCCATTTGGTTTGTGAATTAGTTTTCAATCTTGGACTTCAGAAGGAGAGATTTTATGTGCTGCAGGATAGTGTTAGCATCTAACCACCTCTTGTGCATTTGAAAAATCTCCTTTAAGTCTGAGGAGACATATATACAGCTGGCAGTACAGAAGGATGGCATGTGAAAGGGACATTTTAAAACAAAATGCTGAAACAGCAGTGTATTGGCAGGAATTATGGTCCTTTTTGGCACAAATCTGAATTTTCAAGTACTGAAATCAGTAAAAAGTTGTATTTTTTTCTTTAAATTTAGGAACATGTTCATTTAAGGGAGAGAGTCCTGTAGTCTGTTCATTTTGTGCACTGAGAGAAGCTTTGACCTTGTGATATACACAGTTTGTTATCATGAACCTAAAGATTGTTTCCTAATATACAAAAACCAAAAGGATGAATCATGCTCGCAGGAACCTTCCTTCAGATTTTTTCCCATTGAATTTTGTAATTTTGGCAAGACACTGAAGAGGTTTTTCTGTGAATGTAACTAGAAACTGCACAGCCTGATAGGCCTTCATGAAAAGAAGGGCACCCAACATGTGATCACAGCATATTTTTACTTTGCCATTGTTCTCTGTTGCTTACAAAGCTGAAGGTAGCAAATGCTGCGTTCTTCTCAGGGTGTATTGCCATGGCTGAATGGAGGCAGCTGCAGCCCTTGCCTTGCCCACAGCCCAATTTGTTGGGACACCAGCCAGCTGTGGTCCAGCAGGCATGTAAAGGAGGTACTGCAGCGCCCAGGCTGAGCTTGTAAACCCTGCCAAGTACCAATGGTCCAAGTGTGTGCATGTAGATACGTTGATCCAGTCCCTCAGAGAATGTTGTTGAGCAGGAGTACAGCGGCAAATCAATTTATTTGAGGTGACCAGCCTTCTCTTTTTATCCTGAAACATCTGACTGTTCAGCCTACCCTCAAGGAACCTGGCGACAGCTGGCTTGCTACCAAACTCAAAATCAAAAACAGTGTTTCCACATGGGCCCAGCTGTGTGTGCACAGTGCTCTTCATCCCCACACAGCATTCTTCATCCTCATGCCGCAAGCACTGCCCACCAGGGGCTTAACACAGGGTGTGTCCAGCAGCTCCAGCCAGGAGCACACTTGGGAAATTTTGTGTCCTACATTTCTTATTTTCTTTTCACTGCACTAATTTTAGCTTGGCTATAAATGGCTGTAATGCTAGCTTTTTAATTTTCAAATTAATCTGTTCTTTTTCAGCCTTTTGCCAACCATTAATTTAGCTATAACAGGCACAGCTTGTACTTTCCAGGTAATCAGCCAGGCTTGTTGCTTGGCTGCCCTAAGGAAATTCAGTCTTGAATATGGGCACTGCATAAAATCATGTAGAATATGCAGTGAAGGCTTAAAGTGACAGTCCCTATACTCTCCCTGCTGTGCCTACAGACCAGACTGCCCCAGATGTCTGCAGGTCTTGCCTGCAAACCTCCCAGGTTAGAATAACAGAACCCAGGTTTATAAAAAAATGTTAAAAACCATTCTGAGCAGCAGACATTATGCTCTCTTTGTTGTTTTAAAAATAGGACTTAACATTTTGCAATGATTTGAACACTTTAAAGTTTACCTTTTAAGAATAGCTATAGCAATTCAAAGCAATTTTCTGGGCATCCTTTCTATATACTCAGAATTATTCCTGTATCAGTAAGTACAGTGTTAATATCAGAATTGTTCCTGACAGTAAGTACAGTGTTGGTATCACTGTTGCCAAGGTCATAACTAGACTCTTACAATAGTCTTTTTCAGTTATATAGAACATGTAGAGTATATGTTCCATATACTATCTGTTGATAAATTTTAAGTTGTAGAGATTTAGACGGAGAATTCTATTTGTACAAAACTTATGTAGTAGTGAGAGGTATGACACCTTTTAATGTGAATCCAACAATTCTTAAGACAATATTAATTTCAAGCTTAGCACATTTTGTGTGCTTACAGGTGAGAAGTTGAACCCTTGTATTCTGACTAGTACTAACCCAAAGAACATCATACAGATCATTGCACTTTCTCAGGTTTACTTGAGAAGCAGATAGATTTGTTTTTAATTGATTTTAAAAGTGGTACTATCACATGAAAACATCTACATTAAAATAGATGCTGCTGTGCTGCTTAAATTGCCTACTGGAAATATGAACTGATCTTGCAAACCAAAACCTGGTTACGCTGATTTGGTATTCTGTCTTCCATCTACAGTGTCTTTGATTATTAAATGTGTACAGCCCATGTTCAGTGAAATTCTAGGGATATGTTATATATTTGATGTATTTTTCACTGTGAGTGCTGAGTATGGGACTTTTAAAGAAAAATAAGTTCAAAGGCTTTGTTTGAGGTGGCTTTCAAAAAATTGTGGAGACTTTATATTACTACATTTATGTGCGTAGTATGACATTTCCTTCTAGATAAATTGTTTCTATCCATACATGTATTAGAAACCAGTTTGTTTGGAACCATGTTGAACACATGGTTCAGATGAACAGAACGACCATTGATAAGTCTGGGTCCAGTTTCTGATTTTACTCTTGCTCTTTTCCACTCCTGCTTTCTAATCAACTAACAGTTCCCCATTGCAGAAGGTTTCACATCTAATATTTCTCTTGTTGATTTGCTCAAAAATACATGAACTTGAGTAACATATTGCAGAGGAATTTCACTGTAATGTTAATAAGTTTGCTATTTGATTGTAGGGTAAATTGTAATTGTTCCATTTCTAATAATGAACTCCCAGCCTGTCCAATGCAGAAAGGTTTAGGACATGCTGCAAAGACCATTAAAGGTGGCAGGTCTTTCCTTTGACGTGACCTTGATGGTAGCCATGATGAGCCAACATTTCAGTTTTCCTTCATCAGGATGGGCAGAAACATTAAGCGTTATTGAAGTTGTGTGCCTTTGAGAGGACTGCTTCTTTTGGTTGTTGTGATATAGTTTTCTCAGTATCATGTCTGTGTTACTGATATGACAGCATTTCTGTCATAAATGGAAATACAGATCTGTACCTGTATGTATCTCCTTATTTGGTGCTCCATATTTACAGCCCTAAGAGCACATATTAAATAGTTTAACATTTTACTTAGAAAAGTGTTATCTCATCTACCTCTTCCTAAATTCAAAAATTCTGGATTTTATGTTGACAGCTTGTTCACCTTAAAGAATTCTTCATGTGTGGCCAGTTTTCTGATTTCATGTGAAACAACTGCATTACCTAACATAGAATCAAACTGTGGTGTGGTTTTTTTCCTCTATTTTTAATGGCATTCTGTAGCCTGGGAACAGTTACTGTGCTTCCTAGCGTAGCATAGCAATTAGTGCAAACTTCAAGAAAGGCATTGACTGATGATGCCCTTCTTGCAAATCAGTATGCAGTGGACAGAAACATTTTGACTTTATTTTTAATTGAATAGAAATGCTGAAATATTGATGTTAAAAGACTGACAAACAACCTAACTTTTTGATCAGTGCTAGAAAGTGAGGTTAGAACCATGAGTCATCAGTTGGAGAGATGGATTCAGAAAGTGTCTAGCATGGAAATATTCAGCACTGATTGTTCTGAACATGCACTAGGCAGTTTAGGTATTGAATATTGGCAGCCTCTGCAATAGGTGTGTGAGGATTTGCCTTCCAGATACTGAGAACCAGAACTAAAATCTGTAGGTTTGGCTGGAAATTTTTAAAAGATACATGAAATCATTAAAAATCAAAAGAAACACCACTGAGCAGTTATTCATCTGGTATATAGTTCTTGCAATAATGCAGAAGTAATAACCTGGGGGATGTGGAGGAATATTGAGGCATATGGAAGATTAAGTATCCCTATTGATTTAATCCTTAGTCTTTTTCCAGATGCTGAAGTACAAGCATACGGAAGCAATTTCAGTACTGAACCTTGTGATAGAGGATGCCCATTTTCTATAAATTGGACTACAGCTAAGCACATCCTTCAACAACCTGAATCATTAGGCAGCCTTACAGTTTTACTAGCTTTTCTCCCACCAATCTGATAATATTTCAGTAGAAAAACAATGAAAAGCTACAGAGTTCCGTTTCCCAGCTTGCCAACTACAGTAAAGTAAAATTATCAGACATACATGGTAAAAAATGAAAACAAAACAAAACAAAAAATTACTGGTTGGATTCACTGCTGCCAGAAGCTTTGGTAGCCAGAATACAAACTGAGAGAGAGATTAGGCAAAGTCATGGAGAAAGGCTCACTTGAGGATTATTAAACAGGATGTCTGTATGTAAACTCCAGTTTAGCAAGTACTTTAAACAGTAGTCAGTGATGAGTTGGTAAAAAAAAACAAACAAACAAACTATGATTTTATGTATATGTACTTTCTTACACTCGGAAGGTTTTTTAGGGCTCTGTTACAACCTTTGCACTCGAAACAAAATAACGGGCAGAGAAACTTTTGTCTTGTTCAATACAGCTCTTTTTGCACTGGGCTATATGCACAGCTGCTGGCTACTGGATTTGGTCACCCACTCAGCCTCACGGAATATTGCTGTACAGTGCCTTAACTCTGATCTGTTTACGAAGGCTGTGTAAGCAGACCCCTGTGCCTGTCTAGAGGACATTCATGTGAGTGTTTGCAGAACCGTACCTTGAAGACTGTAAGATCTTTAGAGTAGCCTTCATTTTTATCCATTTGCTAGCACTAATTTTATCTGTTTGAAGATGAAAAACAATCACATTTGCATTAATTTTGAAATGGTTTAATATAAACCGTGCTAAGTGCTAGCTATAACCTGCAGGATAGTATCCAGGTGTGATAGCTTGGGTATAGTTACAGATCTGGCCTATAGAGCAGTGTTACAAGCTATTATAGTGTTTTGTGGTCTGTTTCTGAAGTATCACCTCTTGGATCATGAGATTATATAAAAAAAAAATCTAACAAACATAAATAGCTGCAGATCATGAGAATACTGCAGCTCCTTAACTTATTTGCAAGAAATGAGAGTATACATTTCCTCAGTGCTGAAAAATTAAGTTAAGCAAGACAAAATATTGTCTTTATTCTCAAGAAGACGGACTAAAGGTAGTTCAAGCTAGTGAACAGTGGTTGTGCTAGTATTCAAAAGCAATGACTAATTAAGCTGTGGTTATTCATTTGCGTGCAGTCATCTGTGATACTCCTCTACAGATTTTATGAAGAGTAAAAAAGGCGGAAGTTAAATATTCCTAAAGAGAAGAATTCCTGTTTAAGTGACTTTTAATAGATTTTACCACAAATTTCTAGCAGTTCCAGATGCAGACAGTAGTTAGGAAGCATAATGCTGATAATAAAGTATTAACCTTTACAAAGTGTTACGCATATATATATATTTTTTGAACTCTTAACACTGGCAGTGGCTGCATGCTTGTGATCCACACAGCTGTGTATTTTCTTATTAAGAGCAGAAATCCCAGAGGAATTTCAGGTAACACACAATATTTCGTATAAAATCTAGGAATTTGAGGTGGAGGGAAATAGAGGAATGAAATAATGCCTTACCAGTTAATAATCTTTTAAACAATCTTCAGATTAGTTGCTGTTTTGGGAATCTGCTGGCGATGTTTATATTTGAGTAGATATGCAAGTGGATACAAGGTCTGCAAATGGAGATGACTCGATCCTTTATCAAACCACATAAAGCCTGTTTTGTCTGGCATTCAAAGATAAACCCAAGCAAGATTTGAAATGTAGCCTGCATCATTCTTGTGCAGAGACTGTTTACATTTGATGTGGAATGGAAATGCATGGTGAATATGCCGAGAGAGAATGTGAAACAGTTGTATGGACTAAATACTCTCTAGAGCTGATCAGAGAAAAGGGATTTAGGTGAACAACACGTGTGCACAGTATGTTACACAGAAGACTTTTATTTGCCTTTCTTTCTTAAAGGTTGAAAGAAAAGAATTGACCATAAGATCATCTCTGCATTTTTTGAGGTGGTGTGTGTTGCAAATAAGCGACCAAAAACCAGNNAAACCAGTCAAACATAAATTGCAAATTTTGGGTTTGGTACACCAGAATGAACCTTTACTGAAGTTAGATGCATCAAAGTTGGAATTGTTCCTTGTCAAAGTTGTGTTTTTAGAGTGATCTCACTGGAATTAAAATACTTTATTTTCATTTGCAGTTGCGTATCAGAGAGGAAAAGTGCATGGAGTTGAAAGGGCTCTATTCAGGCTGCAGTCTTTTCTGGGCTTGAATCTATTCAGCTCTTGGAAAAGATTCAGAGTAAAGGAAGGTATACTCCCATTCTTATACAATGTCCACACCCTCCGACACTATCTACTCCTCTTTTTCCCCCTGCTCCTCCCCACCCTCAACTAAGAACTGCAAACCAGAAATGGTCCACTGCTGCTTAGATTGCAGGAAGAAAAATAGGATAAGGAGCCTTTGGTGTCTGACTTCTACTTAGAGCTATGGGAGTCCAGAGGGAAGATAAGAAGAAAAATAGGCAGTCAATGAAAGTAGAATATGAATACCTGGTTCAAAATACACCTACCACTCCTAGAGCTCCGGAAACCAAGATGGCAAATTCAGTTTCCTCAAATTCTTCTCTGTTTCTTTGTCCTATTCACAGGGGCTGTCACCAAACTACAATTCACTTTGCAACAAGAAAATTAAGATTTGCATGACTTCAATAAAAATCTAGAACTATTATGACCACAACAACTTTTTATGGGTCTTTATAGTATCCCACTGTTTCAGCAGCTAGCATAGGACTGTGAACCCATGTCACAGGTTCTTTTTCCGTCCCAAACTAACTGATGCTACACTTGGTAGCTCCATCCAGCAGCCCCACCTGACACAGTGTGATTGACCTCATATGCCATGGGCATCACAGTCTGATAAGCTGTCTTCCTTTAGATGGACTTTTGTGGTAGCTTCGTTATTTTCATCATAGCATGAAAGCTCCTGATCTGACCGGTCACACATACAAAATAGAGAAGGGAAGGGAGAAAGAAAAATATTGTTTCCCTCTTTTACAGCTCAGGTGCAGGAAGTGACTTGCCTGAGGTATCACAGTGGCATCTGTGGCATAGCCAGGAATTTAACTTAGGCCGTGTCTGGAACTAAACCACAAATCAGCATTCCTTTTTGTTATTGTATTTAAACACCCCTCTAGTTTTGAATAGTTATATTGGCCAGTGCAGGGTTCAATGTAATCGTAGCCCATTAGTACTAAAGCCATCCAGTACTTGAGAACAGCATATATAAACACATAAACCACACCAAACCAGCCAGTATAAATGTACTGGGACTATTTTAGACAGTACAACTTAAATCACCTAGAGATTAATCTACTACCATCATTTTTTTGGCCCAGGAGCCTAGGGGAAGAGAGGACTGAACATGCTTACATGACACAGAAACTGTGCTACCTGTAGATAATTATGCATGTAATATTGAAAGCTAAACAAATGATATTAAATGCTGTATTTGCACAGTCAAACAGAGAGAAGTATTTGAGTGAATTCAAGTATTCATCTAAGTTTCTATTTTAAAAGTCTTGGATACAACATTGCTCACCATTGACCCTTCTGTGACATCTGTTAATCTTGGGTTTATTTCAATTTCTTTCTCTCTCTTTTTTAAACACATGACTCCACTTAAATCAACACTTGGTTTCCATTAGACAGATAGAAGGTGATTCACTTAGTAACATGTGCATCTTTATCTAGTGAAGTCCTAATAGCCTTAATATATCAAGGAAGCTGGTGTGATTAACAGCAGTAAAGGCTTTATCAGACATTTCACCTAATAAATACTGCCCTTTGTCCAGCCATAGAAAAAGGGTGAACAAATACATTGTGTTAAACTGAAAAAGTGTACAGCCTTGTAAGTATTCTAAAATTATCCCTATAAAAATATATGTTGACAATAGAAGTTACATCTACATCTCTGTCTGTGTTTGTACATGTCTGCCTATCCCAGTGTGCATTGGCTCTTTGCCCTGCCCGAGCTGTCCTCTTTCTGTCTTACCATTTCATGATGCAGCCACTATTTGGGGATGATTTTCCTCCTATTCACTTGTGCTTTGTGAAGATGCTTTTGCTGGTTCTTTGTCTCTGGTTGTCATAGCTTATCTCTCTCAGGGTAGTTGGGTATATGAGCATTAGTTGTGCCACTCTAGTTAATGCTGGCAACAGAGACATCTGACTTGGCTTCACTGTCATGTAAGATAATCCAGCCAAATCAAGCAGTCAAAACAAAACCCCAAGAGTAAGATATATTCAAAATGTCAACTTGAATGGAGATTAAGTCCTTGCTTCATCATAGCTGAAGTTGTCTGGAAACTTTCCAGTTGTGCCATCAGTGTCTGGGATTGTATGCTGTGATCATCAGGGTACTGAAGGAAGTCTTTATTCTGCTGCTTCCAAGTTTCTAGAGAGATTCAACCAGAGGCATTTTATAGGAGANAAAGGAATTTATGAATCTCATAACAGCTAGAAAAAAAAGTTAGTGTAAAGTAACCTCCTTTGCACAGAGAAAGGGGAGGAGGAAGATGATCAGTTAATGGTGCTACACTTGAGAATGAAAAGGATACTGTGTCCTACAAACAAGGTCACTTTCATTTTCTGTGTGCTGGCTGTACAATTTCAGTGAAAAAAAGGTTAAAGAGCATGGTAACATACGTGAAAAAAAATAAGACCTTTTTTTTGTTGTTGGTTTGGAGTGGGTTTTTTGGTCAT
>WEIV01014555.1:4145-29801 GCA_013390005.1 Calyptomena viridis | reverse complement strand
ACACCTTTTGTTCATGCCTTTTGTTGGCCATCCCTAGCTATTTCCTATGCATTGATAATCAACTGCTCTTAAACCTAATATTAAAAGTTTCCATATTTTCTCAGTGATTTTTTTGTTTCTCAGCTCTAAGAAAAGGGCTTTTCCCTACCATGGAATGTTGTATCTTCCTTTTTACCTCAGATTTGTCTGTTCCCTATGACTACTCGTGCTGATGCTTTAACAAGTGATGAGACTTGCCTGCTTTTGTCAAAGACTTTCTAATGCTGTCCTTGGTTACCAGAGGCAAGAAGAAGAGGATAGCTTGGGTTTGGTGCATGGTAGTGAGTAGTAGACCTGAAGGCCTTCCAGAAGTGTGTTCTGTTTTCAGACTAGAGGATTTGATTTCAGAAAATTAGTCTGTGCAGCTAGTTGTAGGGAGGCTGATTGGTTAAAGTTTACAACCTCTTTTTGTTTAGCCTTTGGAACAGTGCCATGGAGTCTCAAGTTTCCTGTATAAAGAGAGATCTGTGTTCGGTCAGAAGGTAACCAGGCAAGGTACATGAAGGCTGCAGGGTGAATGGCTCTTTCAACAATGAAATCAGTTTGGGGTCTTTAAGATCCCAGCAGTGCGTTGTCTCAAGACAGTGTTGAGCAGGCAAAATTCCTAAAACCCTCAGGGGGCCAAAATAACCACCCTTGAACAAAACAAAGCAAAACTTCAGAAAATACTAAACAGCAAAAAAATTCCCACAAATCTGATAATCCTTATGAAGTTCTTTGGCTCTTGGGGGATCAGAGGAGGTGAGAGCTACTCTCATCTTCGTTTCCTTCCCAGTGAGTCCTATGTGCTTTGACTGTTTACACACACACCCACAGGGAATGATGGGTCTTGCAAACCATCTTGGTGCACTATTGCTCTGGAAGCAAATGCACCAATGTACCTCAGGTCTGAGGATTAAGGATCTTAAATAGTTATTCTTGAAAATAGAGGATTCATCTTACTCCCATCTTCCTGAAACTGAAGGTGTCACTCTACTATTAGTAAATCATGTTCATAAATTACTCCAGGATACAGGTTAGTCTCAGGCAGAAAACAAGACAGGAGAAAAGAAACAAGCTCTTAGAAACACTGTGTTCAAGTAATGGTAGACTTAACGGCATTGTGAGACATGCAGTAAAATGAAGATTTGTGTTTTTATTATCTTATTTTCCTGACTTAATCAAATTAGTGAGGAAATGTGTCTCCTGTTTGGTTTCCTCATTTATCTGTTGGTGCACTGCAGCCTTTCCAATTGCATGCTGATTCTTTTTTTTTTTTTTGCAGTGATTTACAGAATAAGTTCCATCACAAAGAAAAGAAAATGTTAGGAATCTAACATTTTTCCACATGGTTTGGGGAAATTTGCAAATTGTCTCAATGTGTGTAAATTCATCCTTGAATATCATCATTAACTCCACCTCCACAGTTGTCCGAACTTCTGTATTTTCGGTATGCACCCTTAAAATGTTAGAAAACTTGATGTTTCATTATATCTGAGCACCATATATCTTTTCTCAGAAAACATCACCAAATCAATCATAGTTTAGTTAGAAAACTTATGAAAGCCCTGGGATTTTTTAGAGTATCTGTGGGACCTTGATTTTAGTAAAACCGTGAGGGTAAGGCCTGAATTAACTTCATGTAGTCTTAGATATGGTGAGCCATAGCACTAACATCCCTTTCCAGGCAGCTGAGAAAGTCTTTGTCCTCAAGAGAGCTTCTGCAAAGAAGGTGTGGTGAACCCAAGGCTGCTACAATGTGCAGTCCTGAGCTGCAATTGCCGCATGTCTTTGTGAGGTCCTGGCAATCTCCTGCTTTTGCTCATATTACAAGTGGGTCCATTGTGAGCTGGATTTTTGCAGGAATATACACAGATGGTAGGTCTTGCAATGAAACTTTTCCAGAAGTAAACATTTCTTGTGCTCTTTTTCCTCTCAGTTTCTAGTTTTCTAAAGGTACATCTGATACAAAGCTGTTCAAATATTTGTCTTTAAACAAATGGGCTGGATAAGTGCTCAGCATAGGGGAGAGAGTATTGGGTTTTCCTGATATTGACTGGTGGCTGTTTTGTTTTGATTTTTATGGAATATTAATTTTTATTTCTTTTTTTTTACTCTCCGCTTAAGCTAAGTGACAAATAGGTATAAAGTCTAGTTCTCTCAGTGTGTGAGGTGATGCCAAGGGGTTTCAAATAGTCCTTTTCTGGCAACAATGGGCTGTTGTTCAATATCCTCGCGCAGGTTAACCACAGAGTTGCTCTGAGAATCCTTCTGATTTATGATGACATTGTTGGCAACAGCAGAAAGCTCTCTAGCAGTGCTTTCCACAGTGCTGTGTCAGCAGTTTCTTAGAGAGAGAGATATATATACACACACACTTAATATACTTATTTATAGCAGAGAATTCTGGCCCAATTCTAGTATTCATCCTGTTTGTCTTTGCACTTAAGTGATGTTTGTTCAGCAATAATGTATCTACGTATGTTTCTGGTTGCAAATTTAGTGTTGATACAAATTAAAAAACTGTTCTAGTCAGAACAGCCCTGGGAAATGAATAATATAAATTATATTGATCCTGTGTTGCAAGCGCCTTGCTAGGAGGAATTCCCTGGGAGGGCAAGAAGTAAGTAATTCAGGTTCTGTGATGATACAACTTGTCTCAATCAAGCAGATAAAATGTTATCAGAGAAGCAGTTCTAAGTTCACATATTCAATAATTATAATACAATTAAAAATATAGTTTGTAATCAGAACAGTTTCTTCTGTGTTTGAAAGATAAATCTTTTCCAAATTGAAGGGGAAAAAAAAGCCTTTAATCTGCATATAGCAGAATTTGCATTAGAATATCCTCTAGTATCATTCTTGATACCCTCTTTCTACCTTGCCCTCTGTCCCCCTGGAATTAAAGAAGCTCTGCCCTGCCTGGACTTGGTGGATATAGTTTGTGCTTCATCTCTTTCTTATTCTTGTTCTCTTGTTGGCCAAAAGTCCAGACAAAAACTACACAAATGTGGAACTCATGAGATTTGTATCTTCAACCTCTGCCTGAAGGATTTTGAAGTTGGGGTTTTTTTCCTAATTTTGGTAGGTCCCCCACTCTTCGGTTTGTCTAGAACAAGTTACAGTTTTGTCTGTTTTGAGGCAGTAATGTCATGTAATCCTAGCCTCTAAGTCACAGATGTTTTGCCAGTATTGAGCTACATGCTATGTTATAACAATTTCTAGAAGGCAGCCTGTGGACTGTCTGTTCAGGTCCAGTTGAGATCTGGAACAGTTACATAGTTCAGGCTCTTACTTCTTTCTTCTAGTTTGTGAATGCATAAATAAAAACAAGTCGAAGCACATAAACCACTTTTTTATTATATGGATATTTTATTGCATCTTGTAAGTTGGTGCAGAATAACAAGGTTAATGATAAATGAAAACCAACAGAAGAGATAAATACACATGATCACAAGTGGGATGGAAACCATTTGTGAGGCATTCCTGCTGTTGACAGAGATGTATGGGAATAGCCAGATTACCATGTTTAGCTCCAAATTCTTCCTTTGGGTGCAGTTTCCACATCATATCACGTGCAGGAACCATAAGCCCAACATTTTCTTCTAGTGTGTCTCTCTCTACTATGATGTTGTCCAGCATCTCAGTAGACTTTTCAAGGAAATAATTTAATACCATCCATTGAAGAAACATTTCTTTCTTAGAGTTGCAAAGACTGTCTAGACATGCCTAGATTTGGGGTTCTCTTTTTTTCCTAAAATTTTTATAGTCTGAGTGAATAAGGAAAGTCCTTGAATAGATTGATTATCATTCTGCCTTTCTGTTTGGACAAGGGGTTGTTTTGAATAACTTGCTTGACAGAGTACCATTTGGAAAAATGCTGAGGTCTTTCACTTTGTGGAAGAACTCTTGGTCACAAATGCATTAAATGCGACTTCACAGCTTCAGTAAAGAGTAATATTCTTACATAGATCTGTGATGTACCTTACTTGGAACACAACAGGACCAGATGTAAACTGTAGGGACTACAGGGAAGGGGGAAATTTTCTGCAATAGATGTTGTGTTAAGAACTGGACTGTCTCATTTACAGAATTGACACAGTCCGAGAGATAATATGTCTATATCCTTAAATAGTGTAGAGAAAACAAAAAAAAAAAAAAAAAGGAAAAAAAACCAAAACAAAACTAAAGTTGCACCTACAATTTTTGCAGTGGATAAAGTAAAATTTTCTGATGATTTCATGTCTCCTACTCTGTACTCTTGAATGATTTTTTTCCCGGATTTTTTTTTATGAAGCCTGGAACCTGATTCCCTTTACTCTCTCCAGTCTTTACTCATGTTTATTATCTCATTTACCCACAGTTCCCAAGCTCATCTCAGCCAAAACTTTTTTCCAGGTGCTTCCCACTCTATCCTTATATGTGTTTTTTTCTCTTGTTTGCATTTGAATGTGAGGGGTTTTTCTCTGTTGTCTTGGCTCAGACAGGATTAATTGGCCGTGCTGGGAAAGTCTTCTGCACTCACTGGTGTTGATCTCAGTCTTGGCATAACCCCCACCAGACCTGAATATCAGACAAAGTGAAAGTCCTAGAGTTTTGCTGCTTGGGAACATGGGTTAAATGACTGCCTAAGGGATATTTTCTGCTGGCATCTCTCTACTGGGAAATTAAAACTTGTCATTTTCCAGACACTAGTGCTGTGAGTTTCACATGATTAGCAAGAAATCACATCCTTTGCCCAAAATCTTGTATTATCAGAATTAAGTTTTCTGCTTCAGAAGATGGAGAATCAGAGCTTTCCTAAAAAGTCTTTTCCTTCTTTCTATCTTCTTTTTTTTTAACATAAATTCAATTTTCCTTGACATTGCTCTTGGAAAAGGCAATTAATTTGTCTGAGATTTCAAAAAATCTGTGAGGCAGGTATTTGACATTAAAAACATCAGGCCCAAAAGTTTTACTTTGGCAGAATTACTAAAGAGTTATCATCTCACAGGAAGCATGGGATAGAGTATACAACTCCTAACGGATTATTACAACTCTTATTCCTATTATTATTATTATTAGTTAGGACTCTTATTACGAGTGAACATCTGACCCATTTTGCAATTTTAAATACACATTTTGATGATGGTTATAAAACCTTTTAGAATTAAGCACATGTCAAATGCAAACTGAACAAGAAAACACAATGCCCTCTTAAGGATTTGATTTTATGAGTGTGGAAAGTGAGTTTTCTTGTCAGTCTTCTAAAGCCTGTAATAATTTCTTCTGCCAAAAAACCAGCGTTGGTGAGATGGTATTATTTATTGATGAACAAGCAATTTGCTGCACTGGGTAAATAGGGATATAATTCCAGAGAAGCTCAAAAATTAGGAGTCTCTGGCCTGTTGAGGTCTTTCTGAAGGGGTGCACAGCACTCTGGGGTATCAACCACTCCTCCCAGCTTTGTGACAAAAGCAAACTTGCTGAGAAGGCATTTGCCCTTCCATCCAAGTCACTCATGAATAAGTGAAATAGTATTGGGTCCATTATTGAACCTTGGGGGACACCACTAGTGACAGGCCTCCAACTAGACCCTGTGACACTGATTACTGCCCTCTGAAATTAATTAAGATGTTGCAACACACTGGCACTTAAGAATCAGTCAGCTGTTTTCAAGATTGTTTTCACTCTGCCTTCCTGTGTGTCTCATTAATCTCAATGGGACTAGAAGCAGGCTCAAGAAAAAGGCAGTGAGTTGCCAGAGCTGGCTCTGAAAATCACCAGGAACTGAACAGCAACAGGTGCATCAAACCTTTAATCTGAGGGAGAGATGCTCTTCTTTACATATATCTCTGAAACTTGAATAAAAAAATAGACATGAACAACAAAACAGAGGTAGAAAGTGGACATCAGGATAATGCAGAATTGTTTGGCTTTTGCTTGTGAGTCTGCCCAAACTGCAAGTGAACACACTGGTTTATTTATGCTGCTTTAACTCATTGGGCTCAGCTGACCTTTGCTGTAGCAGGTTGTTTTCTCTGGAAATGCTAGTTTAAGCTGTTGTGTGTTTCAAGGTTATTTGCTCATTATAAAAACATTCTGTTTGAAAAAGACTATTCCCAAATTTAATATTATACACTTAGCTTTAATTCCTCAAGGTACTTAAGTATGTGCCATGAGTAAGTATAAATGATTACTGTCCACTTCAGTTGGAAGAACTATTGCTTCAGATTTATGTTCTTCTTGAGTAGCTTGTTGAGCAAAGGTCCTAATTTTTAGTTAGTTTTCTTTTTTTTTTTCCTAATTTCAAAAACAACTGTGACTTTACTGTTTTTAGAAAGCTTCCAGATTTTACAAGAAGAGTTGAATCACAACTGCCGTGGTCTTTTGTCTCTGTATGCATAAATCCTGCTTAGTCTGTGGAAGCAAAGGACTCTAACCACATGCCCTAAAATTCATGTATGTCTAGAAATGTTTAACTTCCTTATCTCCAGTGATAAGGACCAGACAATTTGCCAGGACAAAAAACTTCAGATTCCCAAAGATCAGATCACTGCAATGAAATCAGGGCTAAACAACTTCAGGAGCAAACTTTATGTGCCAGGAAGTTACATCTCATGGTGTTGACTGCTGAAAAGCAGCAGTTCCATGTGTCCTATTCATTTTCGCAGAACTCATGAGATTTTCTTCCAGTCTGTTATTCCTTTTCACCAATCAGCACTGTTGTATAGGATTTAGAAAGTCACTGATAAATCTCACATGGCAGTACAGATTTATGGAAACAGGGTATGAAGAAGTTGAAAGTGCTTTGGGGATGTCTGCAAGATAGGCCCATGTGTAATTTTTCTCTTATTTTATGCAATGAAAAAGTCTTGTCATATCTTAGTCATAGGACCAGATCCTTCATAGTGAACACAGCCGTGATGTCTGCTTAGAAAGGAATCAGTTACAAAACTAAGAAAGTTGCTGCTTTTGAGGTGTGTAAGGAGGAAAGATGAGGTTTAGGCATCAGGAAAGCATCAGAAGACTTGCATAGGAGCTCCTTCCCCATGGTATTTTTCATAGTATGTCAGTTCAGGGCCAAAGGTAGGCATCTCCTGGTGTGTCAGAGGCTGCAAACATTGAGATTAGCTGGATTCCCAGCAGCCTTCTAGATGGCTGTGACTGCAGAGACATGGGATGCGGCAGGCAATCCTCTCAGCACTGCTACATTTGGCTGGTTACAACAGCTCAAAACATGGGCTGAGGGAAGCATCCCAGCATCCCCATGGTAGCAGCCCCAGCATGAGTCACCTGTCTCTCATCACTCATGGTATAGGGAGCCTGAATACCAAACTCAAATCACAGGCTACCTGTGCCAACGTTGGTGGTTCTGACACTGGCTTTAGCAAGGCCCAAATCTACCTGGAGACCCAGTCTTTATCATATGGGAAATTCAAACCCTTATCTGTGTAGTAGGGATGGAATATTTCCTTCCTTCTGCTGATTGCTTGCTTGGTTTATTTTAAACCAAAAAGCTCTTTGCAGGTGGCTCCACAGTATTCAGGTGATGGCTGATCATCTTCTTTGTTCTACTTTCAGTGTTGCTGATGATACAAATAAAACTGAAAGAGAGAGGCTAAAAATCTAAATGAGTGGTTTCCATACTCTGACCATTCAGTGACCTGAATTGACATGTAACCAAGCAAGGTTTCATATTCTCCAGAATATGCCCATTTGAGGAATTTGGTCATTTTGTTTCTGGTTTCTTGCCTCAGTTCATCCTTGCCCACTGGTCTCTGAGATAAATGCCAGTTTCTTAAAGAGACACCTGTGTCATGGTGCACCCATTACAGTCACAACAACTGTACCATAGAACAGTAGGGGTTGGAAGGACCCTTAAAGATCATCTGGCTCCACCCCTGCTTCCACTAGACCAGATTACTCAGAGTCCCATCCATCCTGTTCTTTAACACCTCCAGTGATTGGGAGTCCACAGGCTTTCTGGGGTAATGCCTCACCATCCTCACAATAAAGAATTTCTTCCTAATATCTAAACCTATCCTTCTTCAGCTTAAAGCCATTCCCCCTTGGTTTGGCACTACATGGCCTTGTAAAAAGTCCCTCTCCAGCTTTCTTGTAGCTTCCTTTAAGTACTAGAAGGTTCTGTAAGGTCTTCCTGAAGCCTTCTCTTCTCCGGGCTGAACAACTACAAGCACTCTTTCAGCCTGTCCTCACAGGGGAGGTGCTCCAGCCCTCTGATCAACTCAGTGGCCTCCTCTGGACTTGCTCTAACAGGTCCATCTCTTTCTTTTGTTGAGGGCCCCAGAGCTGGATGCAGCATCCAGGTGGGGTCTCACCAGAATGGAATAGAGGGGCAGAATCACCTCCCTCAAACTGCTGGCCACAATTCTTTTGATGCAGCCCAGGATACAATTGGCCTTCTGGGCTGCAAGTGTGGATTCATGGGTCATATTGAGCTTTTCATCCATGAACACCTCCAAGTCTTTCTCCGTAGGCTAGTCTCCATCCATTCTCTGCCCAGCATGTATTTGTGCTTGGGATTGACTTAACCCAGGTGCATCAAATTCATGGAACTGTTGCTGAGTTAAGTTGTTTGGTTATGTGCAATCAGGGCAAGTTTACAGAAACTACGGGGAAAAAAACAACCCATGAGCTAATTTATTGTGAACTTTACATTTGAACACAAAAATTCATTAATTTAAAATGAAATTCCTATTTTACTGAAAATATGAAGTTCCCTCAGCAGCTTCTTTCAGAAGATACAATCCACGAAGCCTTGAAAGTCTAAAAATTGAAAACAACAAGAATTCCAGATATGAAATGGGAAGTTCTGCATTTAATGTGATTATATCAATAGCTGTCACTTCTTCCTAAGCCAAACATGACATCTCTTTCCTTTGTTTCCCAATGAAAACAATGTCTGTGTGCTTGTACATCATCTGGCATTTCTCCCATCTGTTCTCTGGATAATGTGTTGGGATTTTTTTCTCATTGTAGTAATTACTTGTCCATCAAAAATAGTTTTGTTAAATACATCTGTGGAGGAGCTATGAGGCTGAGTATTTCACTCTGAATCTTATTACACGTATATTTTCATAATGCAACCTCTGATCTTTCATAGCTGTCTTAGAGTCAAAATAAAGAGATGAGAGAAAAAATATAGCTAATTTACTAACTGCTGACAAAGTCTTCAGATACACAGAGAATGGGAGTTCCTTCAGGAAGGGAGAATTTCCATTTTTACAAGGTGGTTCCAAGGGCAGTGCTTCTGACATCTTCCCCTTCCCGCCGTCACTTTGATTTAAAGGAGCTTAAGTATATCCGTGATTGCTTTGAGATCTACTTCAGTTCACATCAAAGTGTTTAGAAAAACTGGCAATTAACTTTAAGGTTACAGGATCATGACCTTTCTTCTGAGATCAGAAGTAGGATCACAAGTAGCAAGTTAGGCAATGTTACACTTCGGGACAGTGGCACCTATAAAGCCAGCAAATTTCAGTGGCCTGTATTCTGGCTCTGAGGGGCACTGATCACTGATTTTAAGTGTCTATGTAATGATGCTTTGGAGAAATCACATTACATTTTCCATAATTTAAATTATTTTTATGTTTTATTCAAAAACTGTTTGAGAATTTTGTGCAATATGGTACTTTACTTAGTATGGTACTTTTAGTATAGTACTTTTCCTATTGGAAAAAGAAAAATTGTAAAAACCCATTTTGCAATATATACACTATATGTGTAAAAGTACATTTTGGTTGAAACACTTAAAGTTCATTTGAGGAATCAGTCTAAAATTCTGGTGACCAGGCAACTCTGCCTGCTGCCTAAATGCCATTTAGAATGTCTCCTGAGGTCAGCTAAGTTTGTGTTGCCATGTGCAGGTGAGCTGCATGTTATCACATTGAAGTTAGGAAGACACATCTTCATTCTCCCACCCCCATCAGGTTCCCTGGTGAATGATGACTCTATGAAGTTGTGTGCTTAGGGATTTGTGCGCTGTAGGGCTGGTTGGTCAGGTGAGTTAAGGCAAATATATTTCAGCTAAAGAGCATGGTCCATCTGGGATGATGGGGGGGGTTGACCATCTGAACTGCTTTTGCCACAGGACAGCTCTTCTGCTCCAGGTGGACATTGTGTAATGTCTTGTCAATACCAGAAATAGTATTTTGACAGTGTCCATTGTACTCATTCAAAAAGGAGTTCGTATTCACATACAACACTGTGGCACTTTGTGTTTTGGACTGACATGTGCTTTGCCTGCAAGATAAATGCAATGATAGTCTCTTTTCCCATGAGAATTGTCGAAAGAGGACTCACAGCCATTTCTGTGCAAGCATGAGAGCTGCAAGAGTTAGATGCTGCATTTTCAAGCTCTTACGCTGCTGACTTGAGTACAAGCTGCTTTTACTAGAGGAGGTGCAACACCACTCAAAAAGTATTGGTTTCTTTAGTGATGTGCAGTGCTAACATCAAAAAGTCCCTCACTTGGACTTGATGTGCTTTTCATTAAAGCCTCTTGGGGGTCAAACGGTGCCAGACTGAATCCCAGAGGCACGAAGCAAAGAACAGAAGAACTCTATGAAGTTTACATGACACAGAAACACTTTTTGCATATGGCTTTGCACAGAATACTCACTTTGAAATATTTTTCCTTACATAAAAATCACTGGATTTTGGGGGGATTTTTTTTTTCAAAGTGCAGTGACTTCTAAGGAGCTGTGTGATTTATTGTTTGTCCTGTGTATTTTCTTTCCCTTATAGAATATTTAATTAGCAAAGGTCCTTCTGTTTCTACGCCTTTTGAAATAACTTCAGGATCTCTCTGACAGCTGCCATTTTTTATACCCTGATACCATTACCTGCAGCAAATCTCTGCTGCTCAAGCTTGCTTTTCTCTGATCCTACTCAGTCATGAAAGGCAGTGGAGTCTCCGTGCCTACTCCTTGCCTTGTCTGGGTTTTTTTTTTTTTGAGGAAGCCAGATGGTGCATGCCACATGTAATTTGTGTCAAAACTAGTAAATACTAAACTGCTGCAGCACTTTCTTTGCGTATGGTGTATCTCATCTTGTAACAGTTGATGTATTTCACGATTGGTTTTGTTGCAGGACAGTCAGTTTTTTCTGAGCAAAAGAAGCAGGTACTCGATCATGGAGACTCAATACGATAAGACAACTCTCTTATGCTATCACTGTACAAATGGCATTTACCTCAGTATAGTTAGCATTAGTTTCTTTACATGACCCCAACACAGAATGTCTTCTTGAGAGCTGGAAGGAGACGTTGCTTCTTGTCTTCCACTCTGGCACCTCAGTAGATGTTTAGTATCTGCATTGTCATCTGGTTAGCAACAGCACGGGCATAAAAGAGATTTGTTTCCATGAAACAAAATCTTTAAAATTAGACTTTGTTTTCATTAAATCTATTATTTGGGTTCATAGCATGATGGATGACAATTAATTCTAATGCAGCTGAAAAGATAATTTTAAAAGACAGTGAACCACAACAAAAGCCAAAGCTTGCATGGAAGACATGGTTGGCCTCATGGTAGAAGTTGTGTAAAGGAGCAGTATATTCATACATGACAGCATCCTTTTCAGAGGGAAAAGGCAGAACAGAGTGGATGTTACAACATGTGTTTAATGTACTAAAGTAGGCTCCTTGCCTCTGTAACATATACTTTGATGAGGAGAGTTTGAGATCATTTCAGATGATAGAAGGTGAAATGTTCATGGCAGAGACTACAAAGCAGCAACATTTCTTTTGCAGGTGCTTGAGCGTCAGTGTTTATTAGTCATATATCACAGGGAAATCCATTTTGTTAAATAACTGATTGCATGTTCATAAAAGAAGAGTAAAAAAGTTATAAAATCAAGATGTTGGTTGTAGCATTGCTCTGTGATACATCTAACATGCTCTCCAGTCTGAATGGAGGTACTGGCATTCTTTTAGTTTCAGTCTCAATGAATGAAACACATTACATTTTTTGGTTCAAAGTTACATCATCTCAATTATATAAAAGTTTAAGAGCCTGTAGAGTTGTATTGTCTGTTTAAACCATTTTTCTACCAGTATATGTCTGATGGGTGGGTATGGTACATTAAATTAATTGGTCTTGCAAGGTGACAATGATTTTTTTCTCCCCAATTATCAAAGAAGTTTTTTTCTTTCTGTTTACAGAAGAAAATGTTCAGTTGTATCTGTTCTGTGCAGTTGCCCACAGAAGTTGTAATGGGATTAAAATACCCAATACATGTGAACCGATGTGACAGCCCTGTGTCACTGGTGGAATAGACTCTGATATCATTCAGGAGGGGATGGCAGGCTGCTGACATCCTTCTAAAACGGTGTATTATTAGCCCAAAAGAGGAAAAGACATCCACAGTATTCACTGGTAATTGATGTTCATAAAAATAAGACCTTGAACAGTCCTTGTGTGTTTGACCTTTGACTTGCAGAGAATTCCTGGCAGCTTTGTGCTACCAAAGGACTGTTTACGCTGGATGTACAATGCATTCTGAGATTCAGCTGTGGTACCAAGATATATCAGGAGTTAGTACATAAATGATTCAGATAAATAAATGAACAAAATGGCAAAGTAGACTTCAATGTCTGTGTAAAATTTGTAACACACTCCTTCCAAGTCAGGCAGCTACATCTGCATCCAAATGTCAGAACCTGTGGGTACCTTTTGCAGATAGCTGCATTTATCTGCATATATTTTTACAAAGTAAGTATATAAAAAACATATATATGTATGTATATATTTATTTGAGTAATTGAATTGAGAACATTTGTGGGGGATGAAATTAGATCTTGCTTCCAAAAAATCTGGTTTTAAATCTTACAGCTTTGTTATGGTAGTGTGTTTTATGTTACATGAATTATGTCCTTTAACGTGGATATCTGGAAGATACATTCACCATCGGATTTAACTTGCATTTTGGAATGTCCACAGAAGAAGGATCAGCAGAGCAGTAATAAAAAACAGGCATTTAGTAAATTTTTTTCTGACACATCTGTGAGCAGTAAAGAGACACAGGGTTTTACCAGCCCTGAACATTCAATAATAAGTGAAACTTTACAACTGCAATAACAACAACGTTGTGAAAACATTCACCGAAGTGCCACAAACTCTCTCCTTACTACTGAAATCCTTAGATAAATATTGAATGAAATTTCTTATTGCAAGGCATGGCAAAGCAAAACAAACACATTTTCATATCCACTTTTTTTGCCTCCGAGGTACGTCAGGTGACATGGAGGCACACTAATTGAAGTTGATTTTTAAAGGCTTGATTTCCAGGCTCTGAGTTGCTACAGGTGCATCTCTCTTGTGGTTACTGGGAGTGAAGGACTGAGGTTATCAACATAGCAAAAGAAAACATCATGAATATACAAAATCTGTGTATGTGGCTTCTCTATTTTTCTCTTTAGCTTAGCATCTTACAAACACTGAGAAATTAAAGATTGTGTTTTGACAATATTAGGAAAGGATGTTTATAAGAGAGGCATTGAAAAATGCAGACATTACCTTAGTTTGTAAAGCTTCAGTTCTGCATGTCTAGGTAAACAGGGCTTTCGCTCCATAAGATTACAGGATCATTTATGTTGGAAAAGACCTATAAGGTCATCAAATCCAATTATTAACCCAGCATTGCCAAGTTGACTATGAGGAATGCTGTACTATTTATCTTTGTGTGGATTTTATTTTGTGTTTGGATTTTTCTGTTTAATCACATCCTCTGAAAATATTTGTGGTATTTCAGAATTGCAGTAATTTTTTTGTCTGACACAGGATGAAAATAACATTACAAAAACGAAATCTGTGTATTGAAATACAGATATGAAAGTTTCTTGTTTTATTGATTGTGTCAATATCACCTGTACCTGCAGAATTGAATACAAAGTGTCTCTGCTCATGAAACAGTTTCTGTAGTCTTCTACCTTTGTCCTTAGGAAAGCCAAAGTATAAAAAAAATTGCCAGAATATTGATGCTGTGCCCAGAATGCTTAAATTCACTAAAGGACAGGAAAATCAAATATGCACATCAGCAGCTGGTCACCTGGTAACACAGTCTACTGTTTTTACCAGTGTGGCATACTGCAGTGAGTGTATTTTATGGGAAGACCTTTGGACAACAGCCACACACATACAGTGTGTGAACTGGGGTGGACAGGATTTTAACACAGGTACTGTTAGGCTGGAAGCAAGTCATAGAATGGCAGAAAATATGTCAGGTCAGAAATAGGCAAGAAATATCATTCCTGTACATCATGGCTTGAGTTTCCAAACAAGTCTAAAGGCCTTAATCTTTTAATGGTCACTGAAAGAAGTGTGTAGGGGGGACAGGGATATGAGCACTACCTCACGGGCTATGATGAGATCTCTACTTTGCATAGAAAGTGCTGCCTCTAAGTTCAAAATAAAACACTGGCCTCCATAAAATTCAGCCTCCCTAGAACTCGGGAGAAAGCCTCTGGCACATGTCCTCATTGGGCAAGCCTGGGCAGGTTGCAGAAGAGAAGGCTCTGTTTGCTCGGATGGGCCCCAGCAAGCTGGTAACTGCAGCTTGAAGGGGTTGTGTTTGTTCCAGTGCCAGTATCATGGAGCCCATGTGGTATATCAGGTCAAACTGCTGTTTGCTTTCTGGAGTGATGTCGCTTGTAGAAGGGTTAGAACTTGAAATGACTAGTGAGTAGGAATGCTAGAAAAAATGTCAGCCTGCTTCCTGAGGGAAGAGTGTCTCAGGAAGAGGTCTTTCAGTATCCCTAGGTCCTGTTGAAACTCCAGACCCAGGACATCAGAGTTGCACACCTTGACCAGCATTGTTTATTTCAGGAGTGGACAGGTAATGTGTGTGCTAAAAACTGACTTAAGCCAACATCTTTTCTGCTTTTAGCAGCAAGTGCTGTAAAGTGAGCCAAAACATATACATGAGACCATGGGCAATGCATTCTCAAAAACAAGTATAGTTTTCTTGTGAATGCATGGTCAACATATGTCTGTCATTCTCAAAAACATTTACAATAATGGGCTCAGTATTTACCATAACAGCAGGAGCAAAGACCAAAGGTAGTAGGGGTTGACTGACTCAGATACGACTAAATGAATGAGCAAGGCCGAGTCAAGAGGCAAAGGTTGTTCTCACCCAAGGGTATGCTTTGGTTCTTTGATTTCTGCTCTCTTTGCCCTCCATACTAGCCTCTAGTTTTCACAGTCTTGCCTTTCATTAGAAAATGTGATTTTGCAGGGTTCTGGAATGCATGAATTGTACAGCCTGTAGTTTCTTTGGCATCTTGCCTATCTGCAGCATATAGTTACCAGCTCCTAAATAAGGTTCTGAGTGAAGGATCACCTACCTCCTGGGTTATTTCTGCTCATCCTGCACTAAAACAAAATAGCAGTCAATTGAGTAAAAGTATTATTTGAAAAGCAACTTTCCATTAACATTAAGGGAATATGAAGACCCTAAAGTGAGGTTATATTTTGTTTAGTTTGGATGAAGACAGCAACTCCATAACATATTTTTGTTACCATTTCCGTATTAAGTCTGTCAGAGCATCAGGCTAATTTTGAAGATTTGTAAGCAATTATGTGGTGATGATAGGATAAGTAAAAGTGTGACTAAACTTGTCTGGTCAATAAAAGGAGAAGATGAACTCTTCTGTTTGGTTTCCAGGTATGTCAGAGAGACATAATTGCTGTGTTGCTCAAATTAGAAACCAGAACAGTTTTTTGGTGTGTTTAACCTCAGCCACATGCAGCGTGTCCTCACAGTAACCTCCCCATTTGCTTATGAATAAAACCTCATCAAAGAGCCAACTGGCCACCATTTTATTATAAGCTCTTAAATATAGCACACAATTAGTAACATCAAAGAGACCATTTAAGAAACTAAGGCTAGCCCTACCTACCCCGTGGAGAAGTTGTGTGTCTGTTAAATCTAGCTTCAGGTGGCAATGCTGAGTTTGCTCCAGTGAGGCTCCCTCAGCTCACAATTTCTCTGACCAGAATAGTTTTCTGGATTTTTGGAGTTCTAGAAGATTTTTAACTTTCCTGAGTAATTTTTGCATGTTATTGAAAAAAAGTTATTTTTATTCACTGATATCCTAGCTTGACACAGTTCACTTTCTTGTTTAAAATGGAAAAAACCCCCATTATTCTCTACTTTTAATGTTATTGTTTATGTTCTTAAAGAAAAGCCCTGCTGTGCAGCGTGTCAATCATGTCTTGAAGGGTCNGAAATGCTGCTCTGCTGCTCCAACATCTCTTCTTCTCACGGCCTACAGGACTCCATCAGGCCCCTCTGCTCCAAACACAGGATCACAGCCTCTCTTTTCCAGCACTTTTCTGTTCCAGCATGGAAAAATCTCCCAGTCTTTCCACGGGTTCTCAGATGAAATTTTTGCTCCTATGATTCCTCACAGGTTGCTGGGGCCCTATTTCAGTGTTTAAGGCATCTTCTCTTTCTCCTTCCCTCCGACCTTGGTGCTAATCAAACTTCACACCCTCCTCTCTCTTAAGCCACCATGATGTTCTGCGCAGCTTTTTTTTTCTTCTCCTTCTTAAATATGTTATCACAGAGGTGTAGCAGTTGACCTTGGGCTAGCTTAGAGCAGAGAAAAACTCCAGCAGCTTCTTAAAGAAGCCTCTCTCCTATCCTCCCCCCCAGCTAATAAAAAAACTCTGGCTACTTAAAACCACAACAAGGTTCTACTGAAATCAGCAGGAACAAGGGGAGTTAGTCCTGTCGTGAACTAGGAATCATGAATAGTCACGTTTTCATGGAATATGCACAGGCACCACAGACCTTGACAAAGGTTTTTGTGTTAGCAGGCAGGTGAGGTACCATTTAGCACTCTGAGGCTTGCTTGTACTGAGTAGGGCGACAGACTGGGCAATGTCCATGAACTTGTATTCCAGTGCTGGCTTTGCAGGGGGACTCTATGGTAGAATGACCTCTCTTTCATCTTGCCTGTATGCAACCAAGAAAATGAGTCTTTCCTTGCTAAAGCTAAATTAAAGCTAAATATTTGCTGCAGTTTATTCTTTTTAAGCTAGATTTAAAACTGTACCACTACATTCATCAGCAGCTCAGAGTTTCTAAAGGCAAAAGCGTTTTAAGTCATGATCATAGTGAAGAGTGTTTTTTGCAGTGTGTGAATGAGTTTTGTTTTTAGATTGAGTAGATGGGTGTTGACATCTGTTAGTGTTTACTGAGAACATAAAAATGAGAGACTGAATATTTTGTAGCAGTGCACCTACATTTGTCAATAGAAAGCCACAAAGAATTTTCCCTACTGGTGTGTAACCCATGGAGTCCAGACTGGTTTTAGACTTCTCTGAAGATTTGTCAGCAAGAATTCTAGGAAGATTCAGAGATACTCAGTGCATGTTCTCCAAAAATTTTTAGATAAACAGGTGTTAGAAGTCAGTGACAAAAAAGAAATACAGTAACAGTGCAAGGAAACTCATATAGCCTACATGGATGTTGAAATGCACAAGGAACCAAGCTTTAGAACTGTGGCTTTAATAATGTGTGGCAAAGCTATGGTCAAGCCTTAGTGGATCAAACATCACCAGCAAAATTCCTATTTAATTCGACTACTTAGAATATATCTCAAAGCTGAACCCATAAAAATTCAGGGATATTTTGGAAAAACACTATAACATACTTAATATAAAGTGCCATGTATTTACCAATCTATCACTGTTTCAGATCTCTCCCTTCCTGTTTTATCCACTCTTTGGTGTCCTCAGGAGCGAGAAGAATCATAAACCCAACTCATAAGTATGTTAAAGTTGCACCTTTTTCTCCTGGCATTTCTGGATTCCCTTGCCAAGGCAGTTTGCTGTTGGATTTGGGTGTTCCTTCATGACATAGATTTTCTGGTTCAGCAAGCACTAAAAAGGAGAATTCTATGAAACTATAAAGATACACCAGCTTTACCCACTCATCTTTGGAACATTCTTCCAGCCCAGCTGGTAATTTGGGAAAGAGAAGATGCCAAGCTGAAGACTCAGACCCAGTGGTCTTCCAGCCTCTGTTGTGGACTTGGGATCTAAACCCCTATGTAACAAATTTTGACACTTTTCTAAAATTTTCAATTTTAAAGGAGATTCTTACAGAAGCATAGGCCACAGAACCTTCTCACTTTTTAGCTGGAAATCCTTCCAGCTTCCCCTACCAAAAGTTTAAGGTAGGATGAAGTGCCAGAAGACTATGCCAGACAGTAAACCAGTGCTTTTACATCTATAGAGGAAAAATGAAAGGCAGCTGGCTGAATGGAGAGTATTGGGGGCGGAAAAAGAGAGGTGGTAGATTTACAAAGTAAATGCAGCCCTACATAAGTGACCTAAATATAGACAAGTATTTCATATTCCCTTTTATAAACCCTGTAAAGTTTTGAAAGTACTGAAATATTGTTTATTTTTTTAAACTTCTGTGTGCTTGAGTTTAGCCCATCCCTTTCTGCATGCTGAGCCTGCGTGGAGGAGATCTGCCACCTTGGAGAGGGTTCTTGGCCAAGCCAGCCCCTGCCCCATAACTGGGAGCTATCATTTCACTCAGAGGCCATAATTGCAGGAAATAAAATCAACAGGAATGTTACACGAGTGTGTGTACATACCAGTCCTCTAAGTGACTTATTTATAGTCTGAGCCTTAATGTCTATTCATTAAAATCTCACAGTAGTCATTGTCCCCTGGCCCTTAAGCTATAAAAGTGTATTTAATACACTCTTTCTCAGAAATCAACAGCTCTCCAGACCCTGTTATACTGTGCAAGTTATGAGAAAACCTCAGCCTCAAGTTCCTGTAGCTTTAGCTTTGGCATTATGAGTTTCCCCAGCATCACTGCTGGGGATCAGGGCACAGCTCGGGGGCATTGTTTGCTTTCCATGTAAGAAAGCATAGTAGCATTTCATGAAACGGATTGAGCTGGGCGGCGCAGTGGCAAGTTGTTGGAGCTGTGCAGCAGCACAGGCTGGAGCATCGTCAGCCAAAGCACATAATACATCACTGTCTTTTTTCACAGCCAGCAGATCGTGAGGAGCAAAAGGGAAAGGATTTTGAAAAGCTCTACTTGATTTTTGGTAGCTCTAATCTAAAGCAAGTGAAATACCTGGATTTTGGAATGACTGAGAGGACAAAGGGCACAAATGGCACTTAGGATCAGGTTTTAAATTATTCAAGCAAGTAGCTCTTGTTTTTGTTGGACAGCTATTGAGAGATATTTAGGTACCCAAATGCTGTTGAAGTCAGTGGGAGTGGAACACTTAAATAGCTTTCAGAGGTTAGTATTAGAGTTCAAAAAAAAGATCTCAGACTCATTAAGCTCCTTTATAGAGCAAATGTGTTGGAAGCTATTGTTTTGCGGTCAGATCGAGTGATGTCCCTCTTCACTCAGGTATCCAGCTCCGCACCTGCACCTGGCACCTGCCAAATCTGCACAGTCAGCTAGTTGGGAATGGACATTGGACTGGTGCTCCCTTTTGGAATAGTAAACTAGGAGGTTCCTGCCAGAATTTACAGATAAGGCATGTGACACTGTGAAGTACCATCACCTGCTACTTTGCCTTTCCTTGAAAGAGCAGCATATGCAAAATGCTGTGGCTTGTGAGGGGATTTTTTTTGTGAAATCGGGGCAAAAGTTTATGTATAGAGAGGGTTTTTCCTTGAATTTCTTTCAGTCTATTAATAAAATCTTTCTTGGTTGTTTTGGTAACAATGACAGGTCCTACATTTTAAGTGGGACAAAAATATCTCTAATGTTATCTCTGTGGCTCCCTTTTATGTTAGCTACAATCCATACTGGAGGATTCTTCCAAGATTTTTCAAGCTTCTAAATGCCTAAAAGAGTTGCTATTAATTTACCACAGTGCTCTGCCAGCCATCTGTTGTGGTTTGTATCATTAAGGGGCTATGTATTACAGAACAGGGAGAAAAGCTCTGACATAATAGAACTTGTCTCCCAGAGGAAACGATGGAGAGCCAGAGGCTATGTGTTTTTGGACATTTAAAGGAGCTCAGACGGAAGTGTAGGAGCTTGTACTGCAGGGCATTCTTGCAATCCTATGTATGTAACCACAGAGGTCTAAAGTCTTCCTGGTTCTTGGAGGGCAGAAATCAGGATAGTCTGTAGACATTTAGGAGTATGTTACCTCCTTCTAACTTTAGAGCATGATATTTTCCCATAATAAATTTGCATTGCAAATGAAAGGGTTTGAAATATGTGTCTCCAGGAGAAGTAGAAAGAATATACCTTATATGTATTTGCATTTCAATAGCACCTGAAATATGTGTTGTAGGTCTTCTGTTTGCATCTGGCTCTCTTGAATAATCAGAAACCCAATGCCCAGAGCAATTGCTTTTTAAAGGAACAGTTCATAGCTGGGTCATGAGATTATAACAGTTTCACAGGGACTGACTGATGGAAGAATTGCAACCAGTTTGGGCTCGTGGAGTAGCACTGCATGTTTGTGTCTCTAAATGGTGGTTCTTTCCTGTTTTACCCAAAGGAAGAACATACTCAGGTTTTCTCCTAAATAGCCTTAGCATCTGACTTTGCAAATGCCACCTTTTTTCTTCCACAGCAGCTCATATGCATGCTTTACTGGCATCTTTCCTGTCCTCCCAGCTTCTCCAGCTGGAACAGGCATAGCAGGTAAAGGATGATTAACAGCAAAGTAGTGAACAAAACACCTTAAGCCATTTGCAGTTAACCCCCAGTATTCATCAGTCCAGACTTTTGCATTCAGCTGTGACAGTGTCCTGTGGGAACAAAGGAAGAGCCTAGCATGCAGGAAAGAATGATTAAGGTGATATCCTAGGAAATTACACTTCCGCAATTCCTAAAGATGTGTTGAGACAAAAAGCCATGGATTGTCAGTGAGCATGTCCATACACAAAGATACAGAGTATTTTGTTCAGACATGCCTAAGCTCACACTCATAATGACGTATTTAAATCTAATGAGTGTGCTTTATATCCATATCAGACATGGTATTTCATATTCAGAAATTTTTTAGCTTGTTCATTTTTGGTATCATTTTTTTTGTTTATAAAAATAACCAGAAATAAGGGGGAGTTCAGACCTTCAGTCCAAATACTTTCTGTCTCATCACAAATCATGTCATGGCTTGTTTTTTGTGAAGGAGGTGTTTCTGAAAGTAATAGCTAAAAATTTCATTTCATTTACTAATATTTGGCTAAAATATATAAAAATCTTTTAAAAACAGAAGGTAATTAGAAATACTAGCCTTCTATTTGATTTTTAGCAACAGGTATTCAATTGCTAAGTCTCCAGTTTGCTCAGAGATGCTCTGTAGTACTTATTTCTAAGACTTTCCTCAACATGGCAGGACAAATATTGCAGTGCACTGATAAACTCACAAAATGCTGTGCTTCACCTGTGGGTATAATCTATTACCACTTATTAACTGTCTTTATTTTGTTGCTGGTTACTTGGTTACTTCACAGATTCTTTTACTTTGTCCTCATTAGTACCCACAAACACATCCTTCATGAACATTGCCAGTGTTGTTTGTTATCAAACACAGATGTGAAGAAACCACTAAGATTTTCTTGATATATTTTCAGTCATTGGGAATTTCTTTGTTGTTCTCTTTGGTCCTGGTCCAACACTGTAGGAGTCAGTGATTGTGTTTTCACCAACTTCAATGGGATTTGGATCTTGCCTTTAATAGTTCCACTAAGCTCATTTTATTTTCAGCCTTTGAGTATGTCTCAAACTTATTTTATTTTAAAATTATGTTTTGCTATTTGACCTTCATGGATTTTATATATTGTTTAATACTGTCTTTATATTCCATCAGTCATTTCTTGTAAAATTCATACCTTGTTGCCATCCTTTAGCCATGTGCTTACTCTCCTGCTCTCTCGCACTCTTTCAGAACTCTGTTTTTCTCAGCCAACAATAAACTACTTACCATCAGTTCCTACAAGGGTTTAGTTTTAGGTTCCACTCTCCAGAAAAATATACGTTCCTCCCAAGCCAACCCCACCACCTCTTTCAGCTTCAGCAAAACTTGTCTGCTCTGCCTCTTTGCCTGTAAACATTGCAATTTCTTTCATTAAAATGGATTTCATTTAATCAAATCATGTCGTGTATTCACAACCATTTTAGACAGTGAACTTTTCAGAATCATTAAAATGGCCTGGGTTGGAAGGGACCTTAAAGATCATCTTGTTCCAACCACCCTGCTGTGGGCAGGGACTCTTTTCCTCAGATCTTCATCCAACCTGGCCTTGAACACTTCCAGGGATGGGGCATCCACAACTTCTCTGGGGCAGCCTGTTCCAGTGCCTCACCACTCTCACAGTAAAGAATTTTTTCCTAATATCCAATCTAAGCCTACTCTCTCTCAATTTGAAGCCATTCCTGCTTCTCCTGCCACTACATGCTCTCACAAAAAGTCTCTCTCCATCTTTCTTTTAGGCTCCCTTTGGGTACTGGAAGGCCACAATTAGGTCACCCTGAAGCCTTCTTTTCTCCAGCCTGAACAATCCCAATTCTCTCAGTCTTTCCTCATAGGAGTGGTACTCCATCCCTCTAATCACCTTGGTGGCACTCCTCTGGACTTGGTCTAACAGGTTGATGTCCTTCCTGTGCTGGGGATCCCAGAGCTGGATACACACTCTAGGTGGAGTTTAATCAGAGNATGTAGCACTCCAGGTGAGGTCTCACCAGAGGGGAGTAGAGGGGCAGAATCACCTCCCTCAACCTGCTGGCCATGCTGCTTTATAGATACATTTCTGTGACGTTCAAAAGCCAGACCTCAGCAGTGCCCAAGACCAGATGGAGAGCAAGAGCAGAGGAACAGATGCAGTCTTTGATTCTGATGTCAGGGAAAGGTTATTCCCCTTATGTGACTCATGTCAAATAATGTGACTTGTTCATGTTAGGAGGGGTTGGCAAGTGCATTACTTTGTTAGTTTTAGTTGGATTTCCTTTTTCTTTGCTTTGAAGGATCTGGAGAAGAGCTGTGCTGTTACATGAGACCTGAAAGTACAGGCGGTACCAGTACTATGGCAGGATGTAGAAAAATGGCAGGCAAAGTCAAGTATTAGATAGCTGGCATTTCCCTAAAAACTTGCCCCTAGAGGAGAAATGACTGCCAGCAGCTTGGTGTTAGAGAAGAAAATAAATTAGCCTTGTTCCCAGTTCTGGGAGACACAGCACAAAAACCACTGTGATTTTTGAAGGTTTTGTACTGCTAATGCTGTCCGTCATAAGGAAAAAAAAGCTGTTGCAAAGAAAGTATCCACTCACTCTTCCGTGCCATGGTTAGGATGAATCAGTGAAGCCTAAGGGGGGATCTGGCTGCCGTTACCCAGACGTTCTCTTCCCTGTGTAGAAACAGGGCAAATGATTTCATTCTCCAGTGCTTTCGGCCCTGTATCTTCCTCAAGCAGGAAATTAATACAAAAATGGAAAGTAGTTTGCCATTAACATGGCAGTGATTATCAGACAACCAGATTCAGCATCTATTGAAGTCAAAGGAAAAAAAAAATAGGCATCAACTTCCAAGGGCTTTGGCTCAAGGCCTAGGAGAACCTCTTCAAATTTCTGAGGATTGCTAGGCTACTGAAAAATAATGTACATACAGTGCTTCAGTGTACATATGTTGCTTTGATTATTTCATGGATATCACGTGCTTTGATGTTGGAGGCTACATAAAGACCGCCAAAAAAGATCTGTTAACTAATGACTGTTTATGCTGTAGTAGGCAAATGCTGAAACTGAATTTGGCCTTTTTCCTCTGGGAAGGAATCCAAATAAATGTCATGAAGTAACTGCACAAACAGCACTCACTGGAAAAAAAAGGTCTTTGTTTCACTAATAAGCTCTTTTAAGGAACAATGGATACAGTTTCTCAGTTTTCTTTGCATCTGACAAAATAAAGCAGGCAAGAATTCTATTTTAAGGCCGTTAGAGTGAAAGCAATGAAAATTGTTTGCTTAACAAAGGTAACTTGTCTGTTGTGGTTAGGAAGATGTGAGAACCCCTATGAATGTTTCTTAATTTCTGAAGGAATTGCATGGCCTTGGAGGTTTTCTTGTCTGGCGAGGGCAGTTGGGTTGCAGCACAGGGTTTACGTGGGGCAGATTTCATGGGCCAAAACACATCCAAGACTTCTAAAATAGTCAGAGGGTGCTGATGTTCAGGAGTCTCCAAGTCTACAAAAGAACATGTCTTTTGGAGGGAAGTTACACTGTCATTTAGTTTACTTCTGAATTTTATTGAACCATAGGTTGGGTAGCTGTTTTATATAATTCCTTAATAGCTTTCAATGTCTGTCCTACCAGTTTTAGGACAAATGCTCTTTTAGTTGAATGTCTTGAAGCCAAATTTGTCCTGATGCCTGGGTAACTCTGCATTACACATTGGAGGAACTGCTAGTTTCTGAGCCATGGACAAACTTCTCCAAATCCAGCCATCTCACCAGAATAAGTTACAGTCTTTAGCTACTTGATGTACTTCCCTTGTCAAAGGCTGCTGCCCTCTCTATCTACTCACACAACAGCTTATGTAGGAGCTCCCTCATTTGTTTTAAGCAAAATCAACTCCATTTGTTTTGCTCATCATTGGTCTGTACCAAGATAACAGGCTCAGCCTGAAGCTGCGCCATGTAGGAAGTGTTCATACAAACTGTTCAATGAGCACATCAGTGGGGGTGATCCTTAATGAGGAGAGCAGGGAATGATTCTGAGCAGCTGAGAGTAGTAACCCCTTCCAACTCACAGCAGGGTCCCCAAGAGGACATCTGTTCATGGCTTCTGTCTGCAGCTCCTTTGTAGGTCTGACCAAAATGCTTCTGGCAAAAAAAGTAATTCCTACTGGGGAGGGGGGATTAAAAAAAAGGAGGAAAAAGAAGTTGCTTTAAGCGTTTTCAGTAGGGAAATGTTAATTTGAAAGAAATTCCAACAAAAATTGAAATGGTGCCTCTAGTGAAGGAATTGAGGTTTGATCCACGGAGTTCAATGACATTGGGATTTCACAAAAAAAACCTGATTCGGGATTTCTCATAGAAAACTGCTTTTGAATTGCAGATTTCAATTTGTAGCTTTACACCTTTTCATGACAAAAAAAATTGGTTTCTCCACCACTTCTAACACCTACCATTGTAGTGCTACAAAAAAACCCCAGGAGCACATTTTACTCCCACTCACCCTGTAAAGACTTCAACTCCAAATCCGTACTGTAGAATTTGACCCTAACTATTTAAATGGTAAACTGCATCAAAAATGAATGGGCACGACTGTAGCCACCAGTCCCAGCCTGCAATCTGTAGTGGTGGAAAATGTCATTTCCACATGGCTCATCTACCATAAAGTGTGAAGAACAAGATGTTTACTGCCTGCTTTCTGTGGCATAGGAGAATTACCTTTGCCATCAACTCAAAGGCACTCTGTTTCCTGCCCACTTCAGCTAGCATTTAGTGCTTCAGAACACAGCTCTGATGAGAATGTACACGTATCAGCAGAATGATTTCTATATCTTAACTGCATTACAGTTATTCTGATTTCTTTGTCCTGTAAATATGTATTAAAAACCCTCAATTTGCATCATACATACTCTGAGTTAACATTAAATTTTAATAATTAAATAATTAAATTTTAATCA
>WEIV01014552.1:103976-147446 GCA_013390005.1 Calyptomena viridis | reverse complement strand
GGGCAATCTGGTCTAGCAGAAGGTGTACTTGCCCATAGCAGGGGGGTTGAAACTAGGTGATCTTTAAGGTCCCTTCCAACTCAAACCACTCTATGATTCTATGAAGATCAAGTTGCCAAGTTACTAAGATAACTTAAAATTCTTCCTTTAATCAAACAACAACACCACAAAATCCTTTAAGTGGCTTGCTTAGAAGACAATTTAGGACTTACAAAAGTACATGACAGCGAAGATTATGGAGTCATTCTACAGAAAGAAGTGAGAAAAATAATTTGCTTTTACCTCAGATAATGTATTTTGTCAAAACAAGTATCACTTCAAATCATCACTCCCCAGTCTTCTGCAAATATGTTCTATGAGCTTAAGCACTCACACAGTGTATGCAAATAAAGACAGAACTCCAGGGTCACTTTCAGACAATAAACAGAAAAAAAAAAAAACAATCTCACTCCACTTCCCCCCAGCCTATCACCTACTGGTACTTCAGAGGCTCATAAGAAGAGGTAAATAAACATAAAATGTGTTTAGATAAAGCATCATAAACCTTTCAAAAAGAGGATACGTATCTGACAATAAAGAATGTGCCTTTAAAAAGGGTCCTCTACAGCTGTGTGTTTGTGCTACTCCCTTCCCAAAACTGGTATCAATTTGAGAAGGCAATGGTGGTTTTCAGAAGCAGTCACATGAAAAGAAAACACATTTCAGGCTGAGGAGGGGTGTGGGTGTGTGAAGCAACAAAAATCCAGAAAGCAAAACTGATATCCAGCAAAACCCAAGACTTGAGATGAAGAGACACATAAATGGATATTTTCCAATATTAACCCAAAGCAAATGTCTGTATCAGCAAATAGGATTTGAGCAGAACTAAAGGGGACAGTCATTCTTCACCAAATGTCAGCAGGACTATTTCACCTAAACTAAATTCTGTAAGGTTAAAAAACAAGGTTTAAAGGAAATGCAGCTCTCTAGATTTATAGTAGGAATAAGAAAACTGTCAGCAAAATCAGGAGATTTCAGTCAGTCGTGGCCATGAGATGCAGTGGCACTCACATGTGGTTGGTCCTTACCCTGGAACAAGGGAACAGACTGTCACCACTCATCAGTCCCCTCTGCAGTTCTCTTGGAGTATCACCTCACATTGCCATTCCCAACATCCCTCCCCAGGCACAAGATGAGAGAGGGAAAATGGAAAGCTGGGAGAGTAAATCCACTGAAATGAATTGATAGGACAGCCTCGATGTCTTCTAGACAAAGGGAAAAAAAGGCCAATTGCAACAGTAACGCCTTAGTACTAACAGGTCTGTGACAGACTAGTGAATATATACAACATCACAGAGTTACAGCAGATTGTTGCTACAGAAGTGACCAGGAAAACTCACAGTTAAGGACCAGCATGTGCCTGCTTCCCTTTGCAGCTGCAGCTTTTCTCCTCCCCCTGATCATGTTCCAGCAACAATGAACTCAGAAGGCCACAAGGTTATCCACTGGGGTGATGATCTGTTATCTGTGGTGAACAGTGACAGGACCAGAGGGTCTGAAGTTGTGGCAGGGGAGACTTATGTTGGATATTAGAAAAGAAGTTCTTCCCCCAGAGGGTGGCTGGGCACTGGAACAGGCTCTCCAGGGAAGCAGTCACAGCACCAAGCCTGACAGAGTTCAAGAAGTCTTTGTATGATATCCTCAGGCCCAAGGTATGACTCTTGGGGATGGTCCTGTGCAAGGCTAAGGTTGGACTTGATGATCCGTGTGGGTCCCTTCTAATTCAGCATATTCTGTGATTCTCATATTCCTAACTTTATTAACAGATAGAATTAATAATTTGGATGAATATTTCAAAAGTTGGTAACTAATTGCACTTGTTCCTTCAGCAGGTTTTTCCCATGGCACTGGCTTGTCCTACCAAACAAGTTCAATGACAAAGGCATGATATCATATTAGCAGTAGGCTTTTTCTGCTCTCTTATGCAAACACCCTCTATATTGTCTTCCGTGTTCCTAGACCTCCAGTTCTGCAAGCATAGCACTCTTGTCAACTAGGCTTATAGAATGTTTAACAAACCCTCACTGACTATGTGAAAGTCTCCTGCAAGAAAACTGCAGTGTGTCACGTATAGCACCAAAACCTGGACTCCAAGAACAACTCTGTCAAAGTTGCTGGCGTTTGTCTTTGTCCCACACCATCTTCCCTTTCTCTTCTCCTTGCTTTTACTCCTGCAGTTTCAAGAGCAGCATAGTACTTTGCAAACAAGCACACTTGTTTATCATTAGCAAGGACAAATCAATTCATTCAGTGGCTTAATTTTATTCTCAAAACCCAGTTATGATTTACTACATATTCTATTTTTAAAAAAACAAGACTGAGGAGTCAATGCAAATATGCAATGCTGATGATGCATTGTGCTAGAGAATTAAGCCATAAAATTCTATAGCTCTGTAAATAGCAAAAATACCACACTTACAAAGAGGCCAAGCAATATATCCTGAGGAAATAGCTTTGTATTCCACAAATTTCCTGCATTTTGTATCTTACAAACAAAAAAATTACAGTAAACTCCACACACCCCCCTCCACTCCCCATTAAATGTGTTAAGGGGAAGCCATCGCTAAAAGGCTGCAATTTATCGTGAAAAAAATAACTGAGTATAACAACTAAGTGCCAAAAAAAGAAGAGCAATACCAGAGCAACATCATTTTCTGATGGTAAATTTGAGCAATTTAATGACAGCATCTGTTCCTTTTGACAAAGAGGCAGATGTATTTTGGGCCTCACCCTAACTGAAAGAAAATGCTTACATCACTTACTAAAGAGCAATATTTAACATAAACTCACAATACTGAACTGCCAATGAAAATCTTATTCATTCTAATGACTAGCCTAGCAGAAGCTTTCAGCCCAAATATTTCTTTTTACTATAGGAAGGAAGATTCTCTACAAGAGATTCTCTACATGAATTTCTTGTTATCCATCTGCAGTATTACTCAGTATTGAAGATGGAATACTGGCTTAAATCTCTCTTGACACCATTTTTTATTTTCATACATGGTAATAAAAAGCAGAAAGTTTTATTAATGTACAACCATGATATGTACCAGGAGATACTCTAATATTATTCACCATGAATATAAATTAACATTTTAGGGTTTATGGCTAGTTATATATTCATTAAAGCTATTGTAAACAATATCAGATGGAGGTGAAACCAACTTGAAAAAGCTCTCCATGGGTTTAGATATATTCAACATCACAAAGCTCCTCATGTGCCATTAAGTGCAATGATGTAACATATAAATTCAACATAATGACACAGTTACATATGTCTTATTTTGTTTAAAACTCATTCTGCCTCTATCTTGCTATATGTACCCCTGTTCTGCCTCTATCTAGCTGAGCCTGCTAGTTATCTTTACATATGCTTGTCCTTCAGAGCAGTGATACTCTTTCCAAACTGCAGCTCATTGCTGCAACACAGGATTCCTGGAGGACAGAGACATTCCTTTCACGGACAAACAGAAGGCATTCATAACACTCTCTCCTCCAGATAACTCTCAACTCCAAGCTGAAGCTTTGCACTACAACATAAGGATTGAAAATAAATAACAACATAAATTCGAAGTGTCAAAAGCAAGTGCCTCATATGGAAAAAAAAAGATCAGTACAATAAATCCTGCAGAACTCAGGTACACTGATTTTTTGCTGTCTGCTCTGCAGAGACACGGCACCCTGTGAACTAACTGAAACAGTGGCTGGTTTCTGGTCTGGATTTACTGATTGAATAAAAGAGCATCCCAGGCAAGGAAATCCGTTTCATTTTAGCATGACAGTCTCATAACAAAGCTTTTCAAGGTACAGACTTGCTAATCTGAACTTGCTCTACCTCTGAATTTTTCTCTCAAAAGTGAAATTTTATGGTATTGCGCTGAAGACATCATTTACTTATCACCTTGAGCTGCACTAAACACAAAACAAGCCTGCAGATCTAACCATGCTGTTGCTCTTTTGAGCATTTCACACAGTATTACTTTGGGCATCTGTTTTTGGAAACATCCACCAAATCTTTTCAAGGACAGTTACTAACACAGCACCAGCAAAAGATGAAACTGGAAAGCAACTCATTTGGAGAAGACAACCAGACACTGAGAAGACATGGTCATGAATACAGAGCAGATACAACAATTCTGTCAGGCACAGCAATAAGAATAACTTGATTCTTGAATCTGTTTTTAATACATGCAAGTTCTAAGGCAAAATACTGGTAATCCTGATGGTTGAAATAAAAAAGCTTCCTTCTTTTCATCCTTCCAAATCTCTGCATGGGATCAAACCCAGAGTTCTGCTGAAATCTGCAGAAAGATCCTGCATGCAGAGAACTGCAATAGCTGTGAAAATGACACGTATTTTAATCCAGTGCTTAAAGTGCAGACAAAGTTAAAAAAGAAGCAGTGTTTATCTAGAGCAGCAAGAAATGGAGTAGGTGGTGAAACACAAGTAGTTCACATCACAAGATCAGAAGGAGCTTCAATTGGACTTTGTAACCCAGCAGAAGGGGTTACAAAAACTTGTGGCTTGACGACACCAAAGCCTGTTTGAGGCATTACTGGAAAAGGCAGTAAGTGTGCAACTGCTAGGTCAGGCTGCTCAGTGAAGACAGCTACAGTGAAATAGCATTAGGCCTAGCTGCTTCAGAGCTATTGGTTTATCTACTTAGCAAAGTTTTTCTTTTCCTTCTTTTTGGTTGGAAGGGACTTTTTAAAGGTCATCTAGTCCAGCCTCCTGCAATGAGTAGGGAACATCTTCAACCAGATCAATTTTCTCAGGGCCACATCCAGACTGACCTTGAATGTTTCCAGGGATGGAGCATCCACCACCCCTAGGCAATCTGTTTCAGCATCTCACAGCTACCATTATTTAAAAAACAAATCAACCAACCCCCCCCACCTCCAAAACAACAATTCTTCCTTATATCTGCTCTAAACTGTCTCCCCTTCAGCTTAAAACCATTACCCCTTGTTCTGTTCCTAGAGGCCCTACTAAAAAGTTTCCTCACCTTTCTTGGAAGTTCCTCTTAAGTTCTGGAAGACTGCAATGAAGTCTTCCACTCGAGTCTTCTTTCCCAGGATCTCTCAGCCTTTCCTCACAGGAGAGGTGCTCCATCCTTTTGATCATCTTTGTGTCCCTTCTCTGGATCTGCTTCAACAGCTCTATGTCTGTCATGTGCTGAGGACTCCAGAGCTGGAAGCAGTACTCCAGGTGAGGTCTCATTAGAGCAGAGTAGATTTGCTAATCAACTGATTAGTGCTTGCAGGTGATTAAAATTAGCTCTCTGAGCAGTAGAAAGTTTCTTTGCAGTATTTCCAGGTGTGCGGTCAAAGGTCAAATTTATTTTAGGGATCACCACTTACATTCCAATTTGGACTTGGTTGCTGACAGTCAAGTCCTGACAGAAGATTTAGAATTTATTAAATGTTGTTCTCTCTTTCATATTTAAAACACAATAATAATCATTGTAATGTATTATGGACTACTGTTTATGTGCATGAGGGTCTCAAGGAAGTAATGTTATGCATTATATTTTTCATTGTTTCAAAAACTGTCCATATTGCCTCCAAAATGTTAAAGAAGCATCTACCTTCACCAGTGGATCATGTTCTCTCCTGCCACAATTCAACACTGGTCCTTTGAAAAGACCCAAGCAATTCTAGATTGAACCAGCTCAAAATCTGCTTTGATGTATTCTGATCTCTTACCATTAGTCCAAAAGTAATCTTTCAGCAGGGGGAAAAACACAGTAGTGCTTGTACAAGGATCAGGAGCACAAGTGCACTTGATAATGCATTTACTCTGAAATGATGACTCAGCTATAATTTTCAAAGCCACTAAAGTCTAACTTTATTACAATTCTCTTCTTCCACTGCAAAAGGAATTTGAGAAAGAAAAAGAGAGGAATGTGTGGCTTTAAGTCATCATACATGATCAGAATCTAGTGTCAAAAAGTATATGTTCCTGATACCATTCAAAATTTGAGCCACGTTTTAATTTTTTTTTCATTCATTGACAAAAAGAATAAAGAACTAATGAGAGTCAAGACAATTTTGATGTACTCAGAATTATAAAAATACACTTAGATTGCCTTTGTCCATACTGTTTCCATGACCACACCAAGTTCTGCTTTTTGGGTTAATTGGTCTGGACCATCTTTTCCAGACCATTCAGATGAACAAACTTTTGAGCCAACTGGTCAACTCCACTAAGTCTCAGGTAGAAAAAGATTCAGGGCAATGTGCATCTAAACTGACTATGGTCTGTGTAGACCAGGACAAATTCTCTTTCCAACAGTCCACCTTCAAGACACAATAAAATGTGCTATAAAGCTATTTCACCACCTACTCCATTTCTTGCTGCTCTAGATAAACAGTACTGCTTTACTCACTTTGCTTGCAATTTCAGTTTTAAGAGCTGTATTTCATCTCATGATTTTAACATTTTATAAGCTTCTGAGGGGAGATCTTGACAATTATTTTTCAAAAAAAGTAAGAAATACTTCTCAGGTCAGATTCTACCTGGTAAGGGTGCTGGGCAGCTGATCCATGCGAAACAGTATTTCCAATGAAATTTGCTGTAAAACTTATCCCACCTCTGCTGACACCAAAAGCTTTGTTGCAATTTTCCTATTAGCTGGGTTGTTACCTGAAGCCTGTATTAGTTTTTTTCAATTATGTGCTTTTGATTCTCAGAGAAAACATTAAAAATTAGACCCAAAGGTAGCCTAGAAGCTCACAAAATGAAAATAAAACAGCTCCTGGGTCTGATGATTTCACTCAAGGCTTTTGAATACTTCAGTTTTGACAATATTGCTTCACGTGTGTTAGGCTACACATTATTTTGATGGCCACACATGTAACTTCAACTAACAATTGCCCCAGCTACCTAACAAAGTCAAACCCAAGCAGATATCCTTGTCTTTATCTTTTCAAATCCTCAAATGAAAAGCAGGGAATTGCACCACAGCTTTGTTAGATTGAAGAGTATATACTGCCTTCAAAACACTGTTGTTATGAAAGGGTTTAGAGATCACTGCTGGTTGTACAACAATGTGGGTATTTTTTCACATTATTCTGGCATGGAAGACATCCACCAGATTCTCTTCACACAGCTTGACAGATGAAAAAATTAATTTTAAATACAATAGCAAATCAAGCATTCATAATGGCACAAAAACATCTATCTACATGCTGATGACTGAAATCTAACATAAAATTAATGCAGGCATTTAAGTAGGATTATGATTCAAAATTAAGCCCTGCAGGTATTTTTCAGGAACAGCTCAGAGGGGATTATTTGTTTCAAGAAAAAAAGTATTAAAATATAATTTTCATTTTTACTTACTTTTTATGCTCCTGTTTAAGAATAGGAGCCAATTTTTTAAATACTATCTCTGAATTTTTGGTGGTAAATTACATATGCAATATTTGGACTAGGCATGAAGTAGTGAAGTTAAATGGTGAAAACCTGCAAACAACAGGAACCACTTAGGTCCAGAGAAAACCTTGCTTTGAGAATACAGGGACAGGAATATTCAGATACCATTTTAGGTCACTATGTCACCTGGTTCTGATGCGCCACCAGGAAAAACCATCACATCCACTCCATGAAATATAAGGTAATTAATTCCACCCTTCTCTTGTGTGCTGTATTTCATTCCTAACAGCTTATAAATCAAGAAAATCCTCCCATTCTTCTCCCCTTTCATACAGTGTTGACAGGCCAGAACAGAGAGCATTGACACCTGCTCTGTGCACCACAAATGCTGCTACAAGGAAAGTAACCCTACTAGCTGGATACCTAACTGGAATTATATTTTTAAACAAAGGCAGTAAGGAAGCACGTTAGAAATCTTTGTATCACTAGTGAAAGAAGGCCTTGTCTGTGACAGGGGGCTGGACTAGCTGATATTCAAAGGTCCCTTCAATCCAAACCATTCTGTGATTCTACATGTTGCAATGGTCTAGATAAACTAGCTTGCAACAGTGAGCATCCTAACACAAAGCTACATGCACAATAGATTACTCCAGAGCCTGCTGTATAAATATCACCTTTAGCAATGACCTCATATCTGCCAGGAATCAGAACTTTTCATCAGGATGCTGTTATACCTTCATAGTACTTTCAAAGCCCCTGCAGTTTTACAGAGGGTCCACACAAGAGGAATTTTTTTTTTCCAGAATAGGACTAAATCTACACCTGACATCACTTTTAAAAATCAAAACTCAGCATTTTTAATCCAGCCACAACCTGATCTTCATATTGAACACCTAGAAAAGAGCTCATAAAACGCATACTGGAGAGAAAATGCTGAATAACGAAACAGAACTTCTAATACAAAGAAACAATTTCTGCCCCCAAAAAGTCATGCTTCCAGAATACGCAAGAACACAGTAAGAGAAACAATGATTGCTCATCTTGTTCTCACTTTTCTTCTCCAAATATTTAGCTAATGGCCACTGAGGACAGAAGCCTTTTCTAGATGTATTTTACATGCAAGATTACTGGCTGTTCTTATATTCTTACTCTTCTTGAAAGTGTTTAAAAACCATTAGCCTGAACAACTCTGATTTTCATAAAATGAAGCCAGAGCTATTCAATACCCAACAGCTCAAGAATGCCTATTTAATAATTACATCTCCTCAAACTCATCTCATGTGAATTGCTCTTATTAATCCTGCCAAGAATTTGAGTACATTAAGAATGCACAAGTACTGCACCATGCCTGCAACGTTCCCTCTCTTGCCAACCTGCCAAGACACAGCAGTCTGCATCCAATGCAACAAGGACACTTCAGCTGCTGTAGATGAGGCTGTGAATGTCAAAGGAGTTTAAGTGACCTCTGGATAACCTCACTCTTCTGGGCAGTTCTCCATCATATGCACATTTGCCTTGTCCTTTCACTCCACCCCAACGCACAATAGTTAAGAGAGAAGGGACATGACATTAATGTCATACGCCTGCATTGCATCGATAACTGTCCATATGTTTTACTTGTTTTACCTCTTTTTTTATAGTTGGGAAACTGCCCCAGGAGCTTGCAGCTAACCTAATGCCTGTAAAGCAGTTACCACACACTGCCTTGGGGCAGCCTGACCTCCACCCCAGCGCAGGGAGCACGAATGTAGGAGCTGACACTGCCAGTACTGTGGATGCTTCTCTGTAGAAGAGCCACACTCTTCACTTGCAGGCAATGCTCCCTGTTCTTTCCAATACACACAACAGCAAAGGTGAGCAGGGGAAAAGCTGACAGTAGTACACAGCATATTGAGGTTTCTGCTCCTGTTGACAGTTTGTGAGAAGGAAAGACATTTTGGATAAGAACAGTACTCAAAGAAATGGGCACAGAGACATACCATGCTAACAAGTCTAGAAGAGGAAGCAGGCTAAATCTTTCACCCTGTGGTAACAAAATACTTCCCACCACTTTATATAATATGGGTTCATATGCCATACCCATTAATGTAGCTGAATTTACTGCTGTCTTGGTCTCTTTTCCACCTTTCCGCTGGCACCATTCTCTGTCTTTTGTTATTGATTTGGCATTTCCATTTATTCTTCTGCAGGCTATTCAAATTATTTTAATACAACTTATAAGAATCACACCGAAAAGCTGCTCAAAGGTTCAGAAGATATTTGTCTGACATTCTACTTCAACATTCTACAGCAAAAGTCCTGGATATTTTCCAGAAGATTGGAAGGGGAGCCTGCCAAACATTGAAACTAGCCTAGCAGGTGGTACAGAGCTGGTTTTTCCATCAGCAACTCAAAAAATACAGCAGACACAAATATTTCATGTGATATGTTCACAGGTCACACCTGACACAAGGAAGCATTAAGCTCATAAATTAAGTTCACTCCTTTTCAATAAGCACAGACTGACATGTGGCAGAAAAAAAGCACTTGACCCATCAGTATTTCAAAGTGAAACTAAATAACTGGAGATGCCCCAAAGACAGATATCTGCACTTGAATATTCTAGATTAATTTAATTTTCACTTGCTAAATGTGCAAATAACTTGACTTTTCCAAGGCCAGTTTAGGCTAGTGGAAGAATACAGATGCAGATACAGCACAAGGTATGTTTGCACCTTTACAAGTATTCAGAAAGACAGCAAATCTTCACTTTTCAACTAACTTAAACATGGGGGGGTTTAAGACTATCAGTCCCAAACATCTAAGAACCATGTCATATGACCCCAATATTCCAGTGGATCTCTAGGGAATAATCTTAGTGGAAGGGTTACACATTTTTGAAGTCTCCAGCTTTCACATACTCCAGCTTCATTTTTTCCTGGAATATGAACAAAAAGCCTATATTTTATTAAAAGAAAGCTCATAGTTTCTCATAGCCTAAGGCATTAAAAAACCCCAAATACTGCAAGAGTTGACAATACTGCATTTCAATATAATTTAATTAAAATCCTAATCTTAGGGGCTGTGGGAATCAGTAAAGACAAACCAAGCATGGGGGGAGAAAGACTATGACTGAGACTAAGATGTAATAGCATAAAACCCCATAATGTTATCTGAGTTTAAAAGGGAGCAAAAACATTCTGCAAAACAACATCATTAGGAGATTAAAAAAATCCAAATAAAGGAAAAAAGATAATCGAACACAAGAAAAAATGCAAAGGCAGGAAAATTCCTTTTATGGGCATTTTTAAGTGATGTTTATTAAACTAAAATGTGATCAAGTGGTTCCACTGCAAAATCTGTAATTTGAAGTGAAGATAGAAGCACTTCCTGGAAAAAATCCAACCTCCTTGAAAAGTAGAGAAGGTGAATAGTTGAAGTGTTGACTATCAGAGGTCATTTCTGGGAATCCTTTGTTTGTATGTAGCCAACCACATGACAAATAGCTTTTGGAAATATGCTAAGGCAACAGTTCTCGAAGGGGAAATATGTTGCCCATTACATCACCCTCATCAGTAGCAGATAATAAGTTTTTACATTTATAATATGCAGCAAATTCAATATAAACAGGGTTTGTCCATCAGAGAGAGGAGCAGAAGACAAGTTTCTCAATGAAAATTGTGCTCTGAGGTCCTCTGACAGAAGTCTGATACAAAAACAGTTCCAGGTGTAACTGTACTAATCTCACTGAAGCACTTCCATATTTTACATTAACTTGGCCAGACGCAGTTCAAAATTTCTCTTTGTGCACTTAGGACTTACACAGTGATGAACATAATGAACTATAGTAGCAACATACCAAGCCAAGACACTACAAAACAGAAAAATCCTCAAACGTTTGTTCAAGTGTTTTAAAAAAATCCAAAATTCCTTTATCCCAGGTACTTTGCTTCTCTGCATAGATTTATCAAAGCCTTTCTTTCACATGATTTCTACCAAAATTACTAACTCAGCTTTACAAAGCTCCTACTGCCTATAGCGTTAACCTTATTTTTATGTTCAACAAAATATTTCAAGTTTTTTCCTTGCCTGCTTTTTTCTATGCTGAAAATAAGTACTTTTGTTCTCCAAACACTACCTGTTCTGACCATTTTTACAAGTTTTTTGACAGCTAATTTAACTTTGACTTTCATATGCTAAATTCTAGACACTGTTTCTGATTTCACATACAATTTCTAGTTACAAAGCTTGCATTTTCATCAACAGAAACTGCTGCATGCAAAATACAGTTAAACAGCTCCAAGTGTCTGCCTTAATGACTGATATTAACTGGGGAGAGCCCACACAGAAAGCAGAAGCAGAAGCATTGGCACACCAAGGCCCCAGATTTCAAACTGCATTTGCTTCACACATGTTTACATCCCTAATTGTGACACATAAAAAGCTTTAAATACATGCTAGAAAATAATATTATGTGCCTGACTGAAGACACTTTCAGATATATTTTTTGTGGAGCTGCAGCTTCAGAACTAAATTCCTTAGTTTCTGTTAAACACGTTTCACTATTTTTGTTCAGTAATATTATGTCAGTTGGGAGGAAAACTACTCAAGCTACTGTCTCCCTATGACATCTCTAAGTTCTTAATTTCTTATCCTGTTTCTGCAAAAACTTGCTAATTGTACTGATTAACCACTCTAAAACCTAAATCAGGAAGAACAAAGCTGGGGGAGGTGACTTTGATGTGCACTGAACTCCTAAATTACACTGAACAGAGTCATTGGTGCATGCTTGAAATACCACATAACAGTATCAATAGCTGCAACATTAAGATAAAGACATCTTGGTGGCCTGAGGGACAAATGGTCAAGTCCCACTGTTTGTGGACAGCAGTGCCACTGCATTCCAAAATTAGCACTACGTATAAATGTCAAATTGCCAAGAGTGGTGAATAGCATCTTCTTAAAACCAATTTTTCTACCTATACGGCAATTTTAATAATGTTAATGGTGAGAGGAACTGGACTGCCATGACCATCAGCTAATTGTATTAACAACATAAAATATCACACAATGTCTGTTTAGCTACTGTTTGCTAAAGATATGTTAAGAAAATCCTTTATTTGCACAACTCTATCAACTATCATAAAACACTTAAACTTTGCTGCTGCCAGCTTATTTAAAACTTTCATTATCTACAACTACCAGGTTATCTATATGTTCCCAAACACAGAAATTAAAACAAAATAATATTAATAAAAAAAATTCATATGGTTTTACACTTCATCAGGAAGTCAAAAGTCACCCAGACCCATTCATATATGAGAGGTTCAGTGTCACAGTTTCTAAAGCCCACACATTAAATCAAGATGAAGGCTGTCTTGCTAACAAGAATCACCTTAGGACAACAGGCCTTAAAAGCCATAGGAAGTTAAAAAGATCACAGTACTAATACAGAGAGGTTATTAAGTTAGGTTATTAATACAGAGAGGTTATTAAGTTCTACATAAATGTTTTGCCTTTTAAAGCCATTGACTTAGTTTATGCTGGTTATGGTGGCTGCATCTGACACACATCTAGCCAGTATTATGGGGAAAAAACTAATGTAAGCCTGTTTTGAACAAAAACTGGCTACCTTCAAGAGTACCAAGATTTCACAATAATTCTATTGAGATTACATGAGAAATCTAAAAATAATTCCTTATCTCCCAAAGATATACCAAAACCCTCTTTAAGAAATTATCAGAATCAAAATGTCTTATTAGGTAGGAAATACACATTGAAATTATTAGCAGGCTTAAGGCGGGCTTTTTAAAAATACTCTGTAGTTTTAACTAGTTGCTTTTCATTACTATTCTCACAATTTCTTTTCCCGTCCACGGATAAAGAGATTTATGTCCAAAAATTCTATGAGGATTCCTCAGAATCTTCTTCATTCATCCCAAAGAGAAACAAAACAACCTTTCCTCTCCCTCATGCCAAATCAAAGAGATGCAAAACATTAGTTAGAAAAATCAGTGTAAAATAGTGGATCTTAGAGCAGTAAAACAGATTTTACTACTTTAAATAATGCTCAGAACACTGTATATATAGGATCTTTTTAAAATTATCTTGCTGTATTAACACTTCCACTGAAGCCACATTCCTTCATCTGATAATTTGACAAAGCAAAAATTATACACTTGAGAAGCACATTATAAGGTGACAGTATTATGCTAAAGTGTACTAAAAATTACTAGAAGTTGAAACATGAGTGTTCCCTCCTTCCTCCCCCCTTCAAAAAAAAAAAAAAAAAGGAAAAAAAAACCAGCATGCACTTTGGCATTAAGCATTTTTTTGGCATTTGGCTTTTTTTTTTTTTGCAAAGGAGTATGATTTAATAAAATAATACATTGTTGACTCACCACAGCATGTGCTATGTCTCATCTATAGGAAATAGTTCAAAGGCATCAACTTCATGCATGGATTGCCATAGCTGATATTTGAGTCTGGCCTGCTGTTGGTACAGGTTTCTAATGCTAGCCCTAAGCACAAAAAAGAGAAAGAAATATTTGGGGTTTATTTTTCAAGTCTGATAGAAACAGAAAATCTCAGAAAACTAAACTAGCCTGGAATATGAATATCTGCTCATCGTATAACAAAGACTTAAGATTTTCCTCTGATTATACCATAATGCATCCAGTTCAGGCAGTATCTGTACCATAAGTTTCCCTTCTTCCATGCAAAGAAGAAAGGCCAGAGAGAGAAAATAATGAAGTGCTGTTTAAATGGGGAAAGTGTGTCATGGTTATTCCCCTACCCACACAAAAAAGGAAAATTAACAAAAAAAATCAACGCCTTAGCACTCAAGAGCACGTTTAAGACTGTTCCAATTGCAACAGATGGCACTAAAAAAGTCATAAAACTGTGCTAAAATAATTATTTTTGTTTCTATACTATCTTTCTTAGGTCAGATCTTAAAATTTTTCTTTGGAACAAGGAAGAGCAGAAACTTTACCTATAACAACTTGAGATCTGTACAGTCATCTGTCACTGATGTCTGGGAATGGAAATTTAATTTGACTTGTGACATTATTAGCAGCTTTAAAAGCTGTGTGATATGGATACATATAGGCATAAGAAAAGGCCTGTGATTTACTGGTGTTTATCAAATTAAGTTTATCCACTTAAACAACAAAACATCACAAAAGAAGTTCAACTGACAAAGCACACACAGTTAAGAAACTTACAGACAACCTCAAGAAATGTACTAAAAAGCAAATGCTGTAGTATTGAGACAGTGAACAACCAAGCACAGTGCTGTGGTATCTAATCACTGACCAAAATTAAGAGATTACTATTACGTGGAATGTTTGGGCAATATTTTCTTACCCCCGTATCACAGTGCATTTTCAAATACCTCAGAAGTAAAACTTCATGCTAAGAACAGAAAACCAAAATTCATCATGACAAAAACAACTGCTTAACAAAAGAGGGCCCACTACACTTCACTGACCCCACTACACTTCACTGAACTGGATTCAGTGAACTCAGGCTCCCCGAAATCCCACCTCAAACTGCAGCTCCTAATTTCCTGGGTTATTGACCTCAGTGCAGAATCCTGATGAAGCTGCTCTTGACTTGGCTGGAAGGCTCTCCTGAGTCTCCAACTTTTTTCATGACTTCACATCCCTTCTGTAGAGATGAAGCTGAGGAGAACATACCATTACCACTAATCAGTTCATATACCAAACCCCTTATCAAAAATCTCACTATATAACAAAAAAGTAAGACTGGAAAGTATTTGGACTTGAATTTCCCGTCCTTCTCTTCTAACAACTAGCCAAGACTGATCTAAATCTTGCTAATAAAGCTACAGCTGTCAGGCTAAAACACAAGGACAGCTGTGTAACTTTTGGAAACAGTGGACAGGGGACTGTGAAATTCTGTCCCTGTACTGCTTTTGATCTCTACTTTAATCTATCACAGAATAATAGAAAGGTAACTTGGACCTAACACCTGATATTTCACATTAATTAAAATTGTATGTTGTTGTCAGGTTTAGACCACCAATTTGAGATGGTTCATTGAGTACAAAAAACTTTGTTTCCGTGAAAGACTTTTTCTTATATCTGCCTCCACAGATGGTGCTGCCAGAAAGAAAAAAAAACAGCATTTTTTAAAAAAACAGCAGCATTTTTTTAATATTAACTGGTGCTCTTTTATGAGGGTTCACTTTTCACGCAAGTAGCCTTCAAAACAGTAAGTGTGCAAGAATCACAGAAAAGGGTAGCAGAATATGAGCACTGAAAGTCAGGTTATATTTATATTCAGTACTGTGGTCCAGTGAAGTCTCTCTCCTTTACTCCTGATAACATACCAGAGCAGCAACTGTGGTAATACTGCAATCACTAGGCTTTTAGGACATAATTTCTAGTAGTATTACAAGCTCAAAAAGTAATCAATGGAATGGGAGGAGCTATGGGCATAGAATGCTTGCCATAAAACAAAACAACATCAAAAAACCTTACTTTGATTTGAAAAATTATCTACAAGCTGGCAATATTTCTTCTGTAATTTGGAATTGCCCAAAGTGGAGTTCCTACTGAACATCAGCTTAAGAGGTTACCAATTTAAAAGCTGGAGACCTTGCCTTAAATGCAGCTTTTCTGTCTTCCAAGTCTTCGCAAAACTGTGATGTTGCAAAAACAATGTTAAAACCATCCTCCTTTGGGGCTCCTTTAGCTCTTACTTAAATTGGATGAGTTTTGCAATGGATTGCAAACTACAAGCAAACTTTAGGAAATTATCCAATACCATGGCAGTGAAATGTTAAAAAATTTCTTTTTGCTTTCACAAGTCAGATCTGGTACTATGACATTTCTGATGGTATATTGATCTAGCACTGTTAAATCTCTAAAAAAAAAAGGGCTGCAAACATGCCAACGACTGACAGTGAAGAAAAAAACCCCAAAACAAACCTACAAGAAACACTCATCCCCAAGGTCTGCTCACAGAACTCTGTGTGCACTGGAGGGGTTTTTTAACAAAGAGAAGGACATTTTCCAAGCAGGCAGATAGGCAGCTGAAGGGAACTTATTTTTAATGGTAAGTGGTTTCTGTCCCTTTCCTATTTAGGATAATCCCAATACTCCTTAACAAAAGTGTAATTACTACAGAACCCTGACAAATTATGCATACTCTGAAACAGCAGGAGAGAGCAATGCACAAGAGTGCAGTTTATTGAGAGCCAGGGAAAAAAATATTGTTTAATGGCTGAGCTCAAATCATCTTTGTCATTCACATCTTCGTCCCTGTAAGACAAAGTCATTAACTGAGCCAATTGAAAAGGTATTTCCGTGCCACCTTTCCAAGCAGGAAGAGAGCACATAGCTGAAGGACCACATAAGAAAACATTACTCCAGAGTGTTCCTGACCACGGACTACACAGTAGTGTTCTGAAAGAGGGTTAAAATACCAGATGATTGGTGCACTCCACTTTTCCTAAGGCATAGAGGGACCAAAGATAGGTTATATGTGAGCAAAGACAAACAGCCCTGTGCAGTACCTACACCATCCTGTTCTCTTTTCCTGAAGCTGGGCTTGCAGGACAAGCTCTGTGTCCTCCAGAAAGCTGATTTCAGATTCCTCTGATCATTTACAATATCCCCATTTGTATTTTAATCCTAATGAATTTTTACTCTATGTCATCATTTTCTTCAAAATTTGTATTTTTGTTGCATCAGTTTGTCTCAAAAAAAGTCTCTGGCCAAACTCACAGTGAACATACCAGAGGAAGGAAAGGTTGCACTGGGCATATCATGAAGCTATGCAGCAAAAAGAACTCATGTAAACAAGCTTACAATCACTCAGTACACAAATGGTGTGAAAGATGCCCATCATGGTTCACTGTCTGCTTATTAAACAATGCTATAACACTTAATTATCCAAGTCCAATTTGCATTATTTTTAATAATGCCTCTCTGCTGTAAAAAGCAAAACCAACATTTCTTCCTGTAGCAGTAGCTTTTTTGTCAGAGGATTTCCCTGCAAAGCAACATCGATTTCACTGCAGTATCTACAGATGGTTAATTCTCTTTTGCAAAATAACTGGCCTGTAGCTTGCTGTAAACAATTCTCCTGAAAGCTCTTGGCGGTTCTGTAAAATCCAAGGGGCCGAGTTGTTCACTTGAAGCCAAGTAACATAGAAGAGTGATGATTAAAGGTCGCTCTCTTAAAAACATCCCTTACCCCCACATCTGGCAGGATTTGTCAAAACACACACTTCACCCCACACACACTTTTTCTTTTTTTTGGCATTCAACCACTCTGCAAAAGGCCAAGACTTCTGTCGTCTGAATCTTCTAGTTGCTTATCCTCTCTTCCTTTTGATTTTTACATGTTCAAATTTTATATGGCTCTGTATGGGCCGTATAACCCACATAATACACTCAATTCTACAGAACTGCAAGCCAAGATGCCTCCTTCCCCCCCAGAGCCCCCCGAGCAGTGTTAGAGGTGATGAGGCTGAGTAAAACACTACTGTTTACATGAGCCAGCTGGCAAAGCGCTACCGCACTCCCATCCATGATGTGCCCCTGCCCTGCTCTCACCGGTCACCTACAGCACCCAAACATTAAAGCTCCTACACACCCAAACACAGGAAAATGATGGTTCTCTGGCCACAAAACGGACAGGTGCAGCCTTCTTGCTTCGGTTAGCAATTTACTTCATTACCCTGCCTCGCTCTCCCTTCTCCCGTTTTGCTTTATTTTTTAAACAGCAATTAATATCCATCACCCCACCCTGCGAAAGCAGTTAGTCAAAGAATATTAGCATCAACCACCTACCATTCCTTGCTTGCGAGCTATTCTCGTCGTCCAGAAACCTTTTCCCCAAACTGCGACTTTAGGTGGTATTTTTAAATCACATTCCGAACAGTGCCGAGGAAAAAAATGGGCTACTTATAATAACAGGAGAAAAAAAAATAAATAAAAGCAATAAAAAAAGATGGGCAGTTGGTTTCAAGGTAAATCACCGTTTTCCTGTAAAGAACTGAATAAAAGCCTGGGGGAGAGGGTAGAACAGAACGGAAAAAGGGGAGGCAAAATGTCTGATAATAATGAAATAAAAGGGGAGGGGGGGGAAGAGTGGCTTGCTGAATCACGCTCTTTCACTGCCTGGAAACCATTGTGCAGCGTGATGCTGGCTGTACCATTGTGGAACCTACCAGAGGAGACAGGCAGAGCTTGGGGAATGGGGCTGCTATGGCAACTGAAAGGAGCACACATGACGTCAAAGCACACAGAGGTCTCGCAGGGGGAGGGAGAGAAACATCTAATCTGCAGCCACAGCTTCGGTATCTCCTGGAGAATCAGGGGACAGAGCAGACTGCAAAGGGAGGCTGAACACCCTTCTGTAGCACTCACCAGCAGCAGCTCAGACGTGCAGCACCAGGGAGCCAGGCGGTACAGGGAGAAGGTAGTAATAGCAGTGTACAGCTGCTCTTTTGTTTACATTAGCATAAATGCCCATCACCCTGAAAAAAACGTCCGAATCCTTAAAATTCAATTAAGTTTCATGCTTGGGAGAGGGATTAAAAAAAAAAAAAAATACACAACGCATCTCGTTCACAGTTATTGAACACAGCTATTGCTCGCATGAACAAGCAATGCAACTCTTGGAGTCCCTTAGAAGCCCAAGGACCTGCTAGATAATTCCCCATTAGCAGTATGTTATGACCACTACTAGAATGCCCTAAATCCCACTTCTAAAAATTGCACAGAGGAACTATTGCATTTTGAGCTCACAGAACCAAGAAGAGTTGGTGATGACTTCTAACGTCCTCAAGCTGAAAACCTAAGGAGATGACATTTCTTTTTACATATGTCAAGCTATAGGATGTTTCCTCTCTTCTGACATTCAACAGCAAAGAAAGTACACTGGAAGGCTACTACACTCCCATGAGATTTAGGCTGGGATAAGAGCTATTCAGGAATATTATCATAGAATTGTAGATTGCTTTGGGTTGGAAGGGACCTTAAACATCATTCAGCTCCTTCCCCTCTGCTACGGGCGGGGATACCTTTCATTAGACCAAGTTGCTCAGAGTCCCATTCAACCTCCCCTTAAACACTTCCAGGGATGGGGCATCCACAACTTCTCTGGGCAACCTGTGCCAGTGCTTCACCACCCTCACAGTAAAGAATTTCTTCTAATACCTGATCTAAACCTACGCTCTTTCATTTGAGGCCGTTCCCCCCTTGTCCAGTCACTACATGCTCTTAGTAAAAAGTTTCATTCCATCTTTCGTGTAGGTTCCCTTCAGGTACTGGCAGGCCACAATTAGGTCACCCAGAAGCCTTCTCTTTTCCAGGCTGAACAATCCCAATTCTCTTTGCCTTTCCTCATATTATGGTGATAATCTGTCTTGCCAAAATACCTGTCTTTGAAAAGCAAACCATTTACTTCAGTACACCAATTTAATTGGTCAAAAAGAACATAAAGGAATTCACTGCAGCTTTCCTGCCAGTGGTCTGAATATTCTATAGGTTTCACCATACCCAGAGCCAGACACAGTCCTCTATGACCTGGAACTTGAACACATAACTACAGACAGAGTGAAGATATTGGCTGTGGCTGGGCCCTTAGCTATAGGTTGCCCCTTTTTGTCTACATATACCACTCTCTCCATTAGCTTGCTTCTCCTACATGTTTTTATTTTTTGGAAAGTGAAGGTTTTCATCTTGATACTGTATGCAGTGTCATTCCTGCATACATGAAGGTCTGAACAAACTTTTTGCAGTGAGAAAAAGTTCCATAGTTCCAGCTTTCCCGCACTGTTGCCTTTTTTTTTTTTTAATTTACTTAACAGCTCTATCACAAGCCAACAATCACCACAGAAAGTCCTCCCCACACTATACATTATACTAAGCTGTACAGTGGATGGATGATGCACAGTGAAGAAGCATTTGTAGGTACATTATGTGCCCATTGTCATTGCCACCACTGTCCTGAGCAGGCACCAAGGGGAGCAGGGCACAACCTCCACCACAGTTTGCAAACACATGTACAGTAGACATGAGCAAAAAGCCAGATAGTTTTCATGTGTCCAGTCTCAATAATCATAGCATATTTGACTGGGTAAGCTTTAGAAATCTAGTTTAGTAAACTTCTTTTTTTTTTAGTGATGAGGGGAGATGCTGCAAGATGAGTAGCAGAAGCCACAATTGGCAGTAACCACAGGATACTGAAATTAAAAAAAAAACCAACCAAAACCAAACAAAAAACCAAAACAGAAAAAACTCAAAACAAACAAAACAAAAACAAAAATCAACTCTCATCACAACATTGACCAAACAAACAGGCAAACATTGACACAACAGGCAAATATTGACAAAACAAATTTTAAACAGGCGGTTTACAGAATTAACTAGGTTGGGAAAGACCTTTGAGATCACCAAGTCCAACCTATGAACTAACACCACCTCGTCAACTAAACCATGGCACTAAGTGCCACATCCACGTCTTTTTTTAAACACCTCCAGGGGCAGCGACTCCACCACCTCCCTGGGTGTTTTCACGTCATCATTAAAAACACAAAAAGCTTCATTCCCCTTTTGTCTCTGTAATCACATTCTTTCTAGCACACCATATCACATCTACTCTCAGTGTCTAGGACATTACTACTGTGTTTGCACAAAATGTGACCACTTCTGCTTCCAGCATAGAGAGGCTTGGAGTAAAGGAGTCAGTCTCCTTTCACTCTGAGAAAGATTTCATCCCTTTCAGATGCTACAGAATACTACAAGAGAACACCCTGAAAAATTACTTCTTTTGTGCTTACTGTCTTCTTCAACAAGGCTCTAGAAACACATTCCGGTCTTCTGCCTAGCAGTAATGAAGTTTCCTCTTCGAAGAAATTCTGCATATTGCCCTCTTTTTGGGGGATGTCTGTTTATTGCAAACACCTATTAAAGGCTTTTGCTCATTTGGTGAGAGGACTCCACCTACAGCAACCATACACAAATATATATACACCTGTGAGTTTGTTATTCATCTGAAGCAAAGGGGATTTTTTTCTTTCTTAAAAATACGTCCATATACGTATTTCACCTGTATTACCCAAAACCTTCTGGATACAATAAAAGGTAAGTTTTCTGAAAACCCTGCCCCTCATGCTATTGTACAAGCCAGGAGAATACTTTGAAAATAGCATTAACTGACCACTAACTGGTGCAGAAGGCATAAGGGTGCCTGCTTTTGACATAATTACAAGACTGATATCGGGGGAAGGGAGAAGAAACAAAGAGCCTAAGCTCCTGCAGAGGTGTCAGGGGTTTAGGAGTGTAATTAAGGTATTTGTTCCTGACACAACAGATCTGATGGAAAACAGCAGCTTTTCAAATGCTGCTTTTTCCAATGAAGGGATGCTGCTTCCTTGAGCTCAACAGCTAAACCAGCATTTCTCTCCACATTCGTGAGTGATTACAGCCTGCTCTTTAAAGTGTCCTGCAGTGATGGTTTACTGGGCTTGACCAAGATACACCACATATAATGCGATATAATGCATTCCATGATGGAATTAGGCCTCAGCTAAACACTGTAATAGCCTGACACAGTGCATAAAATTTGCATCCAATAATTTAAACCATTTTAGGCAGCTATTTCCAGGAATAGCTGCCCCAGTCTTAACTGGTAGATATGCTCTCCATGATAGGCAAGGCTAGAAGTGGGTATAGTCTAAATTTAAGGTCAGCTGGACTAAAGCAGATGTTTACAACACAAAGAGCTACAGAGGTCACCATGAGCCAACTAAACTAATTCCAGCTAAGCTCTTGTACCACTGCTTTGGGCCTCTAAAGCACTCAGTGTTGGTCTTTTCTAGTACAAAACATCTTGATTCACTTCAAATGTGAATTCCATAAAAGGTTTATACAATTTGTAGCCCAGGAGATGAAAATATCTCTGTCATTGATTTTCATAAGAGATACTGTGAGCACAGAGGCTTGGAGAGCAATTATGTCAGGAGTGGCTCACATTCAGTCCTGTATTCATGCAAACAAGAAAAGATCACTTAATAAAAACCTGCCACATTGAGATTCTCGTCTCTCTGTGTTTCCAATTCCTTGTTTGCTGATGCTGCTGAGTTAAAAAAAAAAAAAATAGATGCAAGTAAACAAAGGACTTTTTAGAAGAATTAAGCACTGCTTTTAAAGGATAGAGGAAAACAGCTGTGACTCTGCTCACCATCCATAATTCTTACACAAATCTTCTGAAATGGTCCTGCCAGGACAGAAGTACTACAGAAGTACTAACTCTTGCCTGCCCTGGAAGCACTCTCTGACTTACTGCTAATCTATGTGGAGTCCAGGACTAAACTGGAATTGCTCAAGCAGTTCATGCCATTTCTCCCAGAGCCTGCTGCATGGATGGCTGAATGTAGCAACTCCTGAATTGCCATAGTTTGCACTCCAGCATATTAAAGCAATCTGAAATTGGCAAAGGCTTAATGCACTGGGTTGCAAATTGTGATGGTTTAAGAGCAGTTACACACCCCATCCAGCTCTGTCTGCCTTACAGAGTTCATATTCTTCTCAATGGCTAAATTAATCACATTAAATTAAGGGCTCTAAAATAAAGTCCCAGTGAGCAAGTGGCTTTATGTTTTAAGGAATAAAGCAACAAACCAATCTCTGACCAAACTCTTCCACCCAACTCAGAGCTGAAGCTAGAACCAAGTGATTTCTCAGTATCACTTTAGGCCATAGTTTTCTATGATTCCAGCCTGATGTAATGTTGCATTCTCAAGGGGAACACTGAAGGTGTGTGACAGGCTATCTATGGAACCAGACACACTATGCCACTGCTGTTCTCCCTGAGTATATGCTCATTGTACATGAAATCCAAGATTCTCTTTGTTCCAAAGTTATTTTTCAAGCTTAAGGATGCAATAAAATGAATGGGTTTTTTTCAACTCTCACGTCTGCTATACAACTCTCCATTGCACTGAACTTCTCAGCTAGTTTTTAAACAATTTGCAATGCTTCCATTGGTTTTATTCAGTCTCATTCTCAAGGAAAAATTACTGATGAAGATTGACCTGGACTTTGTCCCAAAAGAAATAATAATCTTGGATTTTGTGCTCATCTCCATCAAGAGGCCTTTAAAGCTATTTCATTTTCCACATGATTATTACAGCAATGGTTGAGACAGGCTTTTGAAAAAGTTAAAGAAGGTACACATACTCCTATTAACTCCTCTTTCACCCTTTTTCCTTCTACTACCTCTTCACTGTCATACCATGAAGAACTGTACATTTTAATCTCAGGATGACTTCTTTAACTTTATTGTCCAGATGGACAAATGTAACAGAACTAAACTGAGATGGAGAAATAACTATGACTGGCATCATGTCAGTTTTTTGCTTAACTCTAAGGTTGAAAAGCACAATCTAAACAGTACCTTCGTGTGGCCTGAACAATACAGAGCTGCTGCACTCAAAGTGTAACTGGAGACAGTCTGATAACCAAGAACAGGCAGAGGTATCACAGGGCAGGGCATGGACAGGTTCACTTGATTCATTTTTTCACAAGGGCAGTTTTAAGTGAAAGAGACAGCAAATCAGCATAACAGATACAGCAGAAGAACTCATAAAAGACAGAGTTGATGAGCAGTAAGTGACCTAAGGAGTTGCACTGATCACTTGCTTGTATATCATACAACCAACTACACAATCAGGCAGCTCTGTGGTATTTTACCAAAATGCACTATTTTAGAAATTGAAATCCCGGTTTATTTGTAGCAAAGGAAAGGACCTTTGCTAGAAGATTCAGAAAAAATAGTTCTTCAAGTCAAGAATGCTCTTCATTCCTCATACATTTCTAAATCAATGTCCTATATAGGATAAAACACATCTTAACAGATATATACTAAGCAGCAACCATACAGCCACTAACAGGAGAAATGTGCACACAAATGCATGCAGGCATATGAATGCACAAATTAGAAGGTTCAAGTCTTTACACTCATCATAATTAGAAAAAGGATATCCTGATAAAAAGCCCATAACTACGAAGCAGCAGGATGCACATATACCTCACTAAGCAGAGAATTAGATGTACAAAGCTGGACTGCTAAGTACTTCTGTAAAGGCAATGAATATACTGAATAACTTAAAACATACAAGTGTTGGAGAAACAAGAGCTTCTTACTGCACAAGAAAGTATTTCAGCTGTACCTTCAATTATTGCATCTTTAGAGAAAAAAAATTTTAGTTATTTGTTTACACACATATCAAGAAGACAATTTCAGCACACAATAATACTACTGCCATTTTTGAAACTGGTTTGTCTGTTGTCAAGGGCTGTATGTCCTGTAATAAATATACCCTAAAACGCACTAATATGATTTTGAATAAATTTATCATGTGTGTTTTGTTGACCATTACATAAAATGCTAAAGGTGCCACAAACTGAATGCTTACTATGAAAAAGAAAACAACCTTAATTTTAAATTGCCATCTGAAGGTAATGCCATAAACTGCTCGAGTCTTACTTAATTATAAAAATTGCCATTTCCTGTATTCAGTAATTCTTCCAGAGAGAATGATTTCATGCTCAGTTTTCCCTGCAGAGATACATAAGGCATGTATGAAGGATTCAATTATAAATTATTCCAGTACAATAGAGCACTAAACAGAATCTAAACTTGTTTCAGGATGCAAACAAACAGAAATCAATCCCTCCCCTAAACCAGTACTTTCCCCATTTACATACCATGGATACATGGCCATCATTATAACATGTCACAGGTTTACCTGAAAACCATGACACACTTCCAGCTGACTTCTGTGAAAAATTCTACACTGTCAGTTCACTTTGCTACAACCATAAAATTAAATTAGAGTGTGACAGATGGTGTCCAGCCTGTCTGAAGATATTACCTGCTGAATAAATATTGATGATTTTAATAAGCTGTGCTCCAAATACACATTTTGAAACAATATGGATTCCTATCCTGAGCTAACAGTAAAGGCTTTCCCCATGTTACCCTGACAGTATAATGTTCTCTAAGGTAGGATTTAGAAGAGCTGGGCCAAATAATTCTCTTGGCTAAACACAGTTGTATTCAAAGGTGCAGAAACTTACTGACATGGGAAAAAAATGCATCTCTAGATTTGGTGAACTACATGGATTTCAGCACCCTGCTGAAAGATAGCTAAACCTCCTCTGCTACTGAAAACTCTGGGTTACTTCAACAGCTTTTCTTATATCCTCTTTCTTGGTGCATTACTTCCTCAAGAACTGTTTCATTTCTTAAATTGAATTCTCACATAAAAGCTTGGACAACTCACTCACTTTTTCTCAAACTCACCAGGGGATCCCTTGCACTTACCAAGTCCTGATTCCACATTTCTTGCACATGAGCAAGTCTCTGCTCCCAGAAGGAAACCAAACAGTTCCAACTGAGACTAGGACTATAGAATGTCATAATTAGCAGGACATGACCCATTTATTTTAATGCATCTGGGTTGACTGTCTCCATGCATTCAGTTCCCCCAAGTATTTCTTCCAAATAAGTAATTTCAAAGGTGTTCTAATTCCCCTTTGGGAGCAGAATGATCAGATAATGAAAAAGCATTTTTGAATGTTTTATTTTATCTCAGCCCTGACTCAAGAAATAGGTCAAAAAGGTTTCATTTAAACTAGGGAGTTGCAAAGACTGCAGCTCATAAGGACAGAAACTAGACCTGAGCACTCCAGCATTGCCTGTGAGGTGAAAAAGCTAAACTTTCATTTGATTCATAGAAAATTCATGCACAGTAAAACACGGTGAGACAGGTAGGTCAACTAACCAGTGCACTGTATATGGGATGCATGTTCTCAAAGTATGTACAAATTCTCTTCACCACACCTGCTTTCCACACTTGGTGCCTAAGGAATGCTGGTGGTGCTCTCAAATGCTGGATGAAGGCAGGAGAGCACATATTACATGTGATGTTGTATCAGCATCAGTAGGAAACCTTTCTGAGGAGCCTTGGCTGCTTCACCTTGGGTATCTCTCACTTTGTGTCATATGGGCTGGTGTGGGGCAAGAGAAATGTAAGGAGCACATGAAAAACCACGTTCCTTCTTCCTACCACAACTCCTAACAGAACCCAAGGTCTCCATTAGCGAGCACTGAAAGGCAGAATGTAAGGATAAAATGTAATTTAATGTCACACAAATATTGTTTGTCAAGATGAAGCAGTAGAAATATATGAAGATAAGCAGAGTAAGACCCTTGGAGTTGTTACTTGCATGGCAATACTCAGGTGCTTCTATCACACAGCATTATGCAGGTCTGGCAGAGCAATGTTTTTAAGCACCATATCTACATATTGATTCTGGAACAAAACAGCATCTAAATGAGGACAATGTGCAAAGTGGCTGTGCTCAACAGGTCTGTAATTCCCCAAAGATGCAAAATGCTGATGTGAAAAGAGTGTAATTCCAAGCCAACATATTTCAATTTTATAATTGAAGTAATAGCTCAGATATAACTGAGCTATCCAGGCATTCTTGTTTCACTTAGACACTATTTGTGCCTCTAGCTCTTCCCTCTCTTCACTTACTTGGCATATTTCTTCATTTCATTCTGCTATATTGCAAGGAATGTCATAGAAACAGCAAGAAAAAAAAAAGAAAACTTAGACACTCATGAAAATCCTGTCTAAGCTAGAGAAACAAAAATTCTGTTTACCTCACTGAAAAAATAGATAGATGGTGTGATCAGTGTCTGTGAGTACTTACACTGCAAAAAGGTATCTGATCTAGACAGTCACATAATCTTGTAAATGAGGACAAATCTACAGCCAGTGATGGGGATTGATGTGATCGAAGTCTGCAGTGATTTTTGTTGAAGGCCACTGCAAACTTCTATGATACCCTGTGTTTACTTGAGCCGAAATCCAAAACAAAAACTAGAGAACACTCTTTATTGACACCTTCCTGGCAGGTCTATCTCCTGCATTTTCCCCTCAGGAATTTGTCTTATTTGCTCTGGACTCAAGCAAAAGAAACACGTGATGGAAATTGTACACTTTAAACCCAAACAACACTCTTGGGTGAGCCACACTTGTTGCAAGCATCTTATGAAGCACAATTTTGTCATCTCATGATAAGCACTTGATGCTATTTGAGATACTGGATGAGGTCCAAGACAACCTACACAGATTTGGACAGTATGTCGCTGGTCATTAAGGAGAATTACATCCCTCCTGAATTAGCAGCTGGATAACAGACAATACTCTGCTGAATTTCCTATCACAGTGGTATCTCTAAAACTGATTTGGGCTCCTAATGCCCTTGGACATCAACTCTAAGCAGCATCAACAGCTGCCTGTTCTCCTCTCCAAGTGAAGCTGCAATTTATGGTACACTCCAACTTACCTTTCATTGCTATCACAGACAGATAAAGCAAGATTACAACATGAAACTATGACTTGGAAGATGCCCATGAAACACATTGTTTCTTCTTTTGATCCTGTGATTCTAGATGTAAATCTTGAAACTAATTCCTTTCAAGCACAGCACTTTTCCTCCTGAAACAAAGCACCAGCTCAACCAAAACACTGAAGCTCTTTAATTTGCATGCAGTATGTCATTTAGAGATATCACCAAAGCATTAAACCATCTAGTAAATGGCAGCTGACACACATATTCTGCAAAATGGCTTTGGGATGAAAGACCTTACATGTATTAAAAACATTAATTTTAATATTGTAATACAATAATTGTTAATAGCATCACTTCTGAACTTCACAAGAAGAATGTCATATTCACCTTTTTCTCACATTGCAAGGTTCATAAAAAAGGAACTTTTTTTTTAAAATTACTTTCTGATCAAGCAAAGTACTTGAAATTCTGATCAAATAATAGAGTTAATCAGAAATTAATCAGAAAGTCTCTTGAAGGAAACAAAGGCATAAATGACAGCAAAGCAATATACCCTTAACCTCAGTGAACACTGCACAAATTCAACAAATAAAGAGTACACAAAGAGAAATTATGGAGTGCTTGTATATCTTCTTTTTTCAACTGACTTTTCTCAAATAAGATTTTAATAATTTTCAATTGCAAGCAGATTTATTAACTGAGCCACAGAAAAAGCTGTGCTCTCTTTTGAGTGTTTATATGGGTATAATCTGAACATTTATTATAAAAAATTCAAAGCTGTTTCACTTCTGCATCTGTTCAGCCTTTTTTTCCCTTTAAGATAGAAATATCTTTTGTCCATATTTTCAAACCAACAGTTCTCAAGGACAATCCCACAGTCTGCATTGTTCCATTGATTTCTGAGGAAGCGCTCTCACTAAAACAGAATATTCACAAAAATGAGATGAGAAGTTCAAAGGTTTTGTGCTAAAAAAGCATGAGAAATAAAAGCAAGTTACCATAATCAAGAGATACCATTACTGCCAGCAGTAATGGTAACATGTGCAAATTGCTGCCAAATACAAGTAATTCTTCTAATTTTTAGTGGTTATCCAGCAGAAGTTCATTATAAACCCTTTGTTTTCAATTGGCACTGAGAGGATTGGGAAAGAAAGCGTGCGAAAAAAGCCCAGTTCTCCAAAAGTCAGCTGGAAAAGAAAGCGTTGCCAATCAATGAAATTCCCATTAAAGTCATGAAGTCTCACTTCACTGTCTTCCTTAGACAAGCAGCTAGGAATAGGAGCAAATTCCAAAGTAATTTTAGCTTCTTGCCCATCACAAAAAAAAAAAAAAATCAAAATCACAGAACAGATGGACAAATCACTATGTAACAAAACCTTTACTGGGGACTGTACTCAACAGAATACCTGCCATAAATAGCTACTTGAAAGCTGCCCCAGATCACTTCACCAAACCCAAAATTTACTACAGAACTTCTTTTAACATCACTGGGTTCAGCAGGAAACCCAGATACCTAGGAATGGCACTTTGACACATCTGTCTCTCAGGCCTGTGGTTCCCTGGATGGAACCCAAATCCCCAAGTTGTGTTCCAATGCTTCCCTTACAATGCCTGGGGAGAAAGACTTTCAGGCCAAGCTTATCTAAAGCTGCAGGCATGAAGGATGACAACCAGCTAGTTATCTCAGATGCAACATTTGCCACTGCACTACCTATGAATTCCTTTCTCTGTCTAGAACACAGATAATCCAGGTCTCCTTTCACAACCCTGGGTGCCTACATCTGTTCTGTGAATAGCCAGAGGACTCCTGTTTACTTTTGAAGCACAGCTGGAAAAAGACATAGCACTTTTAGCCAATAGTTCAGTGGCATAATTGCTTTTCCAGGCAGTGACAGGCTTGGATTCACTGTATGGAAGCGAATGCAAAACCCAAAGACAGAAACAGAAAGCACAGGAGAAAAAAACTTCACTTGTGCAGTCTTGCAAAAGGGGAAAAGGGATTCTCAGGTTTGCTCCTACAACTGTTTAAGCAGGCAGAGGCAGTCTTTGGAGCACCAAAAATAACCCAGACCTGTGCTGAATCTGCAAAACGACTAAGATGGCAGGAACTGCCTTTCACATCTTTCTCTCTCTGGCTGCTTTTTCTAAATAAAGTAATTGCAGCTGCAGTCACAAAGAGCCCAGTTCATTTGACATGAATGTTTTCAGCTTTGCAATATTTAGTTACAGCCCTACCCTATTTCTCAGTCCTACAAAGATGTAGGTGATTATCTTATGAGACACATACAGAAGGGCAGAGAATTGCAGGTGCCAAGATAAGGAAGTGATGAGACCAAACAGCCTTATGTTTTTGAAAACATACAGATCATGAACACTGTTGCAATGGATCTTAACAGTAAAGTGGAGGGATAAGCCACAGACAAGTCTCAACATTTCAAACTAGCTTTTTTTTTTATGCTTGATTCCTAACAGCAGAAGATTAATCATTTATCAAAAATATTAGTCAAATATTACATACATGATACTGTGAGTATGGTGCTGTCAAGGTGGCTCTCATTTCTTTGGTGATTTTTACTTTTAAAGGCAGATTAAGTAAAGCTAAGGAGCTCTTCAACAAGAGGACACTTCAATCAAAATAGGCTGTTTTTCTCTTCCCCGAGATCATCACTAGTGTTTTATAGAGCTTTCCACAGGTCAAGAGTAGTCTGGTCCAAAAACTTACTGCTGCTAGCTGGATAGCAGCTGAAAATTGGCTTATCCTGGCTTATTCACACATATGTTACCTCCTGGGTGCCACCCTACTCTTACCTATTCAGAGGGGTATATAACCTGTGTGCAGGCCAGGTGCCAGTCATCTGATGGTTTCCAGTTGCTGCAGACAGGATACTGTTCTCCTAGTTTTATTATGTTTTTATCAACTATACTAGGTAGCAGACATTATGAAGTAATTTACTTCCTGCCCTAGAAGACAGTCTTGTGCTATGTCTGAGTACAATAAAAAAATTTTTTACAAATTATCCTGTAGTCCTCCTCTTCAGTGTTTTCACTACTTCTCTTTCACTTTTTGCTTGCGTCCTTCAATTAAATCTTTATTACTTCTGAAAGAAGCAAACCTTTTAAATTTAATTATTCCTGAAAATTGTGTTTCTTTTTTAATATTATGAAAGGAAGATCTTTATGTAAAATCCTTATTGTAAATAGAGAATAAACCTCTGACCACAACATTGAAGCCATTTTCCTTAGACAAGCTAAATGGATGATTCCAGTGTTTCTGGACGTGACAGAGTAAGTCAGACCCTTACAACACAACCAGCAAATAAATAAAGGCAAGCTTTCACTCCAATTATTAGTTTTACTTACTATTAACAAAATACTAATTTGGGGGGGGGGGGGCATTTATATATATACACACCCTAATAGTTGTGCATTTAGCTTATTTAAACTGTTAATATCCTGAGCTACATTCCTTGAAAGTTGTTTGGAAATTCATCAGTTTTGACATGATCAGCTGAGTGAATGTCATTTTACAGTAGTTACCCTGGAGACCTGAGAGATTCCTTATCAACAAAAACTCTCCAATCCTTCCCAGATTACAAAAGTGCAGATCCCAGCACAACTGAAATCTTGATGCCTAAAAGAACATGCTGGAAATGCAGACTCCAGAAGTCACTTCCTGCAGCACTTAACATTCCTTTAACCAGAGATGCCATTTTTATTCAGTAATGCTTACTGTTCATGTTTGCTTTTTGTCACTAATAACTTACCACAAGACTAGTTGGTTCATTTTCACATCTTCAATGAAGAGAAAATACCACAGTGGTGTGCAGACACCACACCTTCTTTATGTAATTGCATCTCTTCTTGAAAAGACAGATCTAAAAAAATAAAAGCAATAATTGTCTTTTGAGGTTTTTCATCGTTCCCAGAAAATACATGGAGAAACATGGCTAATTTTCCCAATACAATCTATTTTTCATATATAGATCCATCCATATATATATAGCTGCCTTTTTTACATAGACACCAATAATACAAAAAAACCAAACTACTTTTATTTGATTGTGTCATACAAGCTTTGTGATCAATTTCCACAAAACTATAGAAACCAGTGTCCAGAATGTAATGTTTTTATTTTCAAATTCTTTGCAGGCATGCATTTTGCAGACAGGTAAACACAGAGGCAATGTAACTATACATCAAAAGAATCTATTTCAGCCTGTTATCAACAAGTCTTTTTCCCCACATTGCACAAGTCTCAACACGGGAAAAAAGTGCTCAAGTCAGTAAAGATTATAGTCAAGTAGACTGAAGATACAATAATTTGTATTTCAGGTTCCAAATTATTGATATTATAGAACCATAGAATGGTTTGGGTTAGAAGGGACTTCCACTCCCCCACCACAGACAGGGACACCAAGTAGGATTTCAAAGAATCAATTGTCATTATTAAGCCATGTTTATATTCCAATGATTTTATTATATACATGCTTTAGAACTTTTCTGATCTCTACATAAACCCAAAAGAAGTTTCTTTACATCTGGATATGGTATAATTTGGATTGCAGTTGTGGGAAGAGAAGGAAGACACTACTTCATGTTTCCATTTTTCCCCAAGTATTCCAGAATGGCTATGACTGCACATCAGCTTTGTGCTGGATGTCAACAGTCACTTGGTGCCACTGAAAGATCTCCAAGATAATTTCTGATGGTTTTGTTCCTGCACAGTACATTAGATACATCACCACAATCAGTATTAAAAGGAGTTCTCTCTTGGGTCTAAGCTGGCCTACATCACTGACCTTCTCTTTTCATCCCAGCACAGTTTCACCACAAACTCTCCAACTTCTCCACTGTCCTCCCATACATATAAACACATGCTGTACTACATACACATAGGTGTTACACAGTGAAAGAGAAAAGACAGAAAATTCTGTTACAGTGTCGTTCAAAACTGTAAGCACACGGTCTGGCAGCCCAGTAGCCTCTTATAAGAAAGGTTTATTCCTCATTTGCAGAAAAAAGTGCATGTGCTCCCTATCAGGTAGTTTTTTGTGTATTGACTTCCAACAAGTACCATCTTGCCTGGTGGCATGCCAGGAAAATCCTATCACTCCTACAGATCAGGAAAACCACCATCGCAGCCCTTAGATCTACCAGTCAATGGTGTTTCATACCTTAATCAATACACACGATATGACTGCAAGCCCAAAACACACAAATGCCTCAGTGGTAACCATAAATGACAGAAGCAAGCAGTATCAACCTGCATCACTATTCTGAAGCCACCTGGATAAATTAGAGCACTTTGAACTACTTCTGCCACCACCTTTGTACTCCCACATACCTCTTGCTTCGTGCTGTGTGAGAACTCTGAGCACATGCACACCCTCATATCCCACTGCTCTCCGTACCAGGCATTCAGGGTCTGCTCTGGAACACACTGAAAGTCAGGAAAAGCCTTCCACAGAACTCAGCAATAACACTTCAAGCCCTTAGGCAGACCATTAGCTAATTGTTATGCAAATCTGCGCCTTATAAAATAAAACTGCTCTTCACTGATACAGCACCTCAAAAGATGAATCAGAGTATCATCCTGGCACCTGAGACTTTCACTGCTGGCATTGCTTTCACAGCAGCAGCTTCAGTGAACCCAATGGGTGCCCTGCCTGACTCCCTACACACCCCACACTCACACAGGTTTCCCTCACCAGCTCAACCCCATTTTTCCCATAGCACAATCCCACACGTCTTAAGTAATTTAATGGTGGTGCAGCAACACTGTCACAGCCCAAGCTGGTGCCTCTAGGGAGGGATCCTCCACAAAGGAGTCCCAGGGGTTTTGTGCCCTCATAGTCCATGTGCCCATTCCAATGGGGATATTTAGTCTGGGGTTTTCCCAATGTTCACCGTCTCTTCTGCTGAGTCTCTGGGTGATCAGTCACCCCTTGTCCCCTTGCCTGGAGCTCCAGCCATTCACCACCATTCATCCACCCAGGACACAATGAGCTACCAGCACTATGTGTGTTCCTCAACAATAAGCAGTTCTGGAACATGATGAAGGCATCAAAGCATCTGTTTTAAAGAATTTAGCTATTTAAAAAAAATCCCTCCCTTTGAAAAGGCTGGGGTCAGTGTTTCTAGACCACATGAGGCTTCATCTCTTCACTTAATTTTGATTTTGGACAACTGAATGGGTCCATTCTGCAAGCAGCATTCCCAGATTCACTGTGTGTGTATCAGCAGAGTCATGCAAAGAAACTGTATAATACAAACCTGCTTCACAACACCTGCAAAGGGCTTATTTAATTAAACCCTTCCCATCCACAGGCAGAGTTGAAACAGTTCTAGATCCTAGGATAAAAGGTGTCAGGGAAGATAGACCTATTATTTATCACACAGCAACCAAGACCAAATACAAAATACTAACCAATAGCCTTTCCAATCCCACACTGCCAGCTGGCACAAAATGATAAGTGAAAGTGCTGCAAAGTGCTTTTTTCCTTGCTTTTATAACAGTGCAATTTTAATATGTGGTATATGGCACGTTGCCATTTCCATTTTTTTGAGTGCAAAAGCCTTGTACAGGGAACAGGGAGTACAGCCAACAGAGCCAGATCTACTTAGAACTTTGAACTAAAATTCATTGTTTCATGGGTGAACAGCAAATGGGGTCTTGGGGATTTTTTGGTTACTCTTCATGTTCAACACTATGTATTTATTTGAACAAACTGTTAAAATAAACTTAAAATGACTGTTAAAATGCATTTTCAAGAGGCTCTCAATTATCTCCGGTTTTGCTCAAATTCATTTTGCCAAAGGGCTTTACAAATATATATATATACACAAATATATACAAATTTTCATGGGAGCAGCAGAATCCCTCACACTACAGTCTGTGGTGGGCGTAGGCATAGGACTTTCAAATCCAAACCCATATGGATGACACAGGAGTTACTGCATTCAGCCCTACTACTTATCTGTGGAATTAGACAGGGGAAGCTCTGATTGATTTGCCCTTGATGTATCCAACCCAAAACTTATAGCCACCCTATACCAGAGGTCAGCCTCAAGCCCAAAGTGTCTGGGCATTACAGTTACCACAGAAGGCTGCATACAGAAGTGCAAAAAAGTAATTACTGATGTGATGATGAGTATTCACACTTGTTTTCTAATGCAGGTAAAAGGCAAATACACATGGCAGAAAGAAAAATCTCTTTGATCTAACTTTATGCTGAGAAGAATAATAAACAAAAAGAGAATCATGGTTACAAACCTACTCAGATAGCAGGAATGCAAGATTCTTGGTGAATTTTACTTGTACATGATTATCTGGGGTTTTCCTTTTCATTTATTCTATTTTTTTTGCCTTGGTTTAAGCAGTTCCTCTTCCTGCATTTAAATTGCCAACTAAGCAGGATAAAAAAGGAGACTATGAGACAGACTTCTTGCAAAAACTGGAGACTCCCAAGACCATTCTAAGAAAACTGATAAGCAGGTTAAAAACATGAAAATTCAAGGATAGTATAGAAAGGATTAAAAATAAACATATCTCAGGAGAAGAGTGACACTGGCATAACAGAACACAGTTGTTAGGGCCTCCCTAAATTAACTGCTGTACTGCCTCTACAATGAGACAACAACTAAATTTAAAAATGGCTCTTTTTTTTCACAGACAGAAACCCCTTACAGAAAATACTGTTTTGTGAACATTTGCCTCTCCAGTAAAAGCAGGAAGTCCCTTAAAATTCTGAATAGGAAATCCCCTCCATCTCTGGCACCTGAATTCCCCACTAAATGACACAGCTTTTTTTTTTTTTTTAAAGAAGAGAAACAATTTGCATTTGAGATGCACCTGCATTTTGTCACTGGTCAGCAACTGTCAAAAATATCTATTTAGCATAGGCCTTCTTCATTGTATGGACTAGGTCTAGAAAGCATCCCAGCACATACTAGCTTGTCCTACAAAAGCCCTGGAAAAGCCACAGCTGCAAACAAAACACACATTTGTTTTGAAAATGAAGCATTAAAGACAGTCTGGGAAAACCTGGTCATGGGCTAAAGTGAATCTACAATGACTTATGCAGAAACAAGTGCTGACACTGAATAGAGCTTATGTCTGACAACTTCACAGGAAAACCAGAGGTTCAGATTGTTTAAAATGCAAAATCATCATTTTGAATCTGGCAATGTCAAACCTTCACTTTTATAGACATACACATGAAATTCAGCTACTGATTTTAGTAGTTTGAAAATGAGAACAAAAACTAAGCCTTTAAAAAATTACACATTTTTTTCAACAATAATGAGATACTGGTAGCTGTTTTCCTTAGGTTTTTTTAATTACCCTTATGGGACTTATTTTGAAAAAAGAGCAAAAATATCTGTTTGAAAAACTGTATACATAATATATATACTAGTATTCTGGTTTCAGTTAGCACTCTAAATCATTTCACATGGAAAAAAGTTAATGAGAAGGAGGAAAAAAAGGGTTTAGTCTGGTTTCAACTTAAACTATCGTTTATATTACCACCAACAAATACAAACAGAAAGAATTACTTTCAAAATCACAGTAATATTACCATTAGAAGTCTCTCCAGTAATTTGGGCACTTTTAAGAGAAAAGGATTTTCATCTACATGTACAGGGTACAATTTAAAAAAAAAAAATACTGTGGGCTGTCAGGCTCATGCTTTTAGTGGGTTTTGGTGTCGAGTTCCTGAAAACACATTGTGTTATTTTAGTAAAACAGATAAGTTTTAAGATTTTTTTTGAATGAACACGCAAGATGTAATAAAACATTTTTTTAGAGAAATTAAGCAACCCTAAATCTTACTAATTCCAAATAGAAATCCTCCTCTAAAGAATCATGAAAAAGTCTAAGACTCCAACACTTGAAATAAGGCTGAAAAAAGTTTAAACTTCTCCATATAAAATGTTCCATATAAAAAGTTCTCCATATAAAATGGATAGCAGTGGATACCTATCTTTGTTGGAATGCATTGGGACTATGGAGGCAACAAAACAAAACATGAAAAAAAACACAATAAAAAACAAAACAAACAAAAAAACACAAACAGAAATTTTCTAAAGGAAAATTCATACCTATATAGCTTCAAAACCAGGAAGTAAATAATCTAGCTTTTATATAATCAGGAACTTGACTCAATTGTGGAAGACATATAGACCAGGAGTAGGAAAAAATTGTATCTGACATAAACCCCCCAGATAAAATTACTGCAAAATCAATTTTTTTTGCCAATTCTGTTTCTTCCATGCATTTATAACACTTAGTAAAACCATAATTGCCATTCACTGTGTGGTTAGTGCCTTAAGAAAGTCAAGGTTTTGTTCGGTCTGGGATTTTTTTCTCCTAAAAATCATAGCAGACCTGTTGTATGTCCAGTACTACATGAGAGCTCCTCCTGAATGCAAATGTTTTCTAAACCACAGTCTATACAAAGAGGAAAAATTAAAGAAAACTCTTGGAAGTATCTGACCTCAAGGCAGGCGGGGGGAATAATGTTCTTCTCAGACGCCCACCTAACCCAGCTGTGGGATGCCCTGCTCTCAGCTGTGTGTTGAATCACACACAAGTTTTTATAGCATCATAAACTGCTTACAGTAGAGAGCCTAAAGGTAAGGAAAAAAAAAACCAAACCCCAAAAGGTGTATTTATTACAACTGAGGCAGCATCTGTGACACGAACCAACGTGCTGAAATAATACGAGTGCCGCTTCCAGAGGGGGGGGCCTGTATGAGGTGCAGTGAGGAGGCATAAGAAATTAAACACTATGAAGGTTAAAATGCAGAACCTCCTCCCTTTTCCCCCACGCACCTGTGCTCTGGACTCCGATGGAGACGCTGCACCCCGCAAAACTCTAAAAACACTTTGGGGAGTAAGGCCTTTTTATTCCTAAAACAGCGAAGCCCGAGGGCAGGTTCGGCAGCGGAGGCGTGAGGGGAGGTTGGGAGCTGGAGCTCCCTGCGAGGCCGGCATTCCCTTTCCCTCAGGGGGAAATCTGGGAAAGTGGTGTGGGTGTGTGTGCCCGTGATCCCCAAAGTAACTCCAGCCTGTGAATAATAAAAATGTAGTGCATGTCTGAGTGCAGAGCACCTCGGAGGTTAGCGATGTTTGCTCACCATAGGGAAAAATACCTTTTCATGCGATGGCAGCACGGCTCTGACAACTGTGGTATCGTTAGTGCTTTATTATTATTTTAAACTATGTACGCAGTCTATGTTTTGTCTGTACGTAAACCCTTGAGGCGGTGCATCTTCATCCTGCTTGGTGTTTTGACTTTCACATTGAACCAAAATCTAAAAAATAACAATGCCAAACTGATAATCTTTAAAATTCTGTTTTCTAGTCACGGAGCACAAAACCAGTAAAATGCTTTTGGACTCAAAAATCAGCATAACTAGGCAATACATGCTCATATAGGCTGTATATAGAAGCTCTTGCCTACTATAGCAAGATGAGAGGTGAGCTACTGGCAAGAAGCACCTGTAAGGGCTTGAGACAATGAAGAAAGTAAGTACTGAAATTGTACCTTGATTTTCTGCCTTCTTCCAGATGCAGAAATTTTAATGCTGCCCAAGAAGGTACTGGCTTTGTGAAAGAGTGTGAAGCAAGAAACCAGGAGATTGTAAGAAATGTTTTAATTGAATTGCACAGTACTTGATAAGGTTAAAAATGTAATGTTTGTTACAAGGTGCTGTTAGGAGTCTATTTGTCATAAAGCTTATCTATAATGATTCTACAATTAATTCTTACAGTTTTAACTAGATGTTAAGCGTGGTCTCCATACTCCATATTTGCTGCAAGTCTGGGTCATACTTGTGGATTTCTAGTCTGTGTTTCTTTACCTTCTGCTGATTTGTATAGTTCAAATGCTGGATGTGCTTCTGATAGAATTGCCACCAGCAGTTCCATAGTTACCTTGATCTTTGCTTTCACAGCACATGTTATACTAGACTCCAAATATGACATACAGGCCTGCAAATAGTACAGGCTGGGATGGGTATGTTTGTAGTAGTTCAAAAATATGAATTTTTGGGTCCTTACTGGTGTATTTACACTTTTACAAATCATTGCAAGGACACATTGTAAGGACAAATAATTGTAAGGATTCTAGTTTTGCCAGAATCCTTTGTCTACAATATACTTCAGTTCAAGAAAGAAACATGCAAATATCAAGATGTTCTGTATTTTCGTTTGTTACCTTGAGAAATAACTTAGGATAGTGCTGTAACTTCATATTTCAGTGGGAGCTTGAAAAAAATGTGCAACTTTTTCTAAACTAAGTTTGTACATTCATGTGTACAACTGATGTGACAATTACAGAGACTACTCTTTCAAAATTTATTGTGACTGGCAACGTTCCCCAACTCCAGATTTCCAGAGTATCCTGTAAACAAGCCAAAGTTTAGCTAGTGTGTATCAAACATGGATTAAGTAAGTTTTCAAACCAGAAATAATAATTCAACTTCCTTATAATTCATTTGTCTTAACACAGCTGAAAATGGCAAGTGTGAGCACCATAACTTTTCTGTGGCTCTGTTACTTCTTTTTTTAATTTTCAGAATCACAGAATATTCTCAGTTGGAAGGGACCCACAAGGATCTTCAAGTCCAACTCTTAAATGAATGGCCCATCCAGGGACTGAACCCCTATTTTTGGCATTATTAGCACCAGGCTCTAACCGATTACCTTGGCAATGAATTTGTCAGATAAAATATCTTCAGGAAAATAAGTGAATTAAAGTAATTTCCATCTCACATGACTTATTAAGTGGACTGAAACTAAGTCCTTGTAAGTTAATACCTGTACTTTTAATAATTGAAGCAAAGGCTTTTTTTTATTTATTTCTAACACCATAGCACTCGATGCTCTGTCAAAAAGCAGGACTACACTGAGATGCAGAGACACAAACAACCAATTAAAGTGCAAATTAAGCTCACAGAGAGGGATAGTTTATACCAATTGCTTTTCTAGAACTATCTACAGTTGTATATTAGACATTGGAAATGCCTTAGGTGAAGTTAATATTAGAAAATATTGGTAGTATGTTACGCAGTGACACATGTAGACATTTCTTCACTGTGAATGGAAGTATGATGGGTTTTTTCCCCACAAATCAGCACAAATCTGATTGGGGAAAAAATATTAAAAAAAAAAAAAAAAATCACATTATTGCACATACTTAACAGACCAATAGAGCCAAAGCATGCATTTCCAGGCATCTCAAGTATGTCATTTCACTCCTCCATGTAAAGCCACAAATTTTGGTTTATAAATCAACATTGTTATTTTTGAAGGCTAGATGGGGAATATGGTTTTGCCATGAATGAAATGAGGGAGAACAGGGACTAGAATAGTGAGCAGGAGGTGAGCAAGGCAGGAAGGAGCCTGTACCAGATCTAAAGCATTATGGTCACTGACAGAACAGCTATTGACCACACAAGGTCATGCCCCAGAAGAGTTGGTACTCATCTGTTTATATTTGTGGCTAAAACCCAACTCAGAAAAAGCAAACTATCTGCATGACTATTACAAGTTTTTGAAGGTGATACTGTTGTGCAGAGTATTATTCAGCAATTTAAGCTTCACTTAAATGCATTGATCAGTTTGTATGTATTTGTCCTTCAAAATTATTTCAATAGGCTTATTTTGTTCCAGACACAATACACTTGTAATGCTGTGGATAACCTCCCCAGAGCTAAAAGGCTGCATCTGGGTTCCCTTTTTATCTCCACCAAGATACTGGAAATAAGTTAGGTTCTCCAATTTCCACCTATGAGGTAGCACTACTTTGCTCAGGAATTATATCAGGCTAATACCAACAACTCAGTCCTTAATCACACAGTGGCATCTCCTTGCAGTTCCAAGCTTTCAGAACAGAAACAGAGCTGCTGCCCTGTCAGGAATTTGTTTAAGATCTGAGCAGAAAGCTCCAAAAACAAAGACATAAGATCCACTAGTAAAGAAATACAGATCTGTTTACCAGTTTACTTATATAAGCCATTTTCTTAAAATAAATAAGAAATATGTGATTTTTTTTAATGAAGCTAAATTAGATGAATATCAATACCTGTTTTTCTGGGCCCTTGATCATTCACTCTTCACTTTATTCAGATTTCTCACAATACACATACCAGAACATCTCTCAAAGTAATCAAATATCCACTTTCTCTGCATTTCTTAAGAGATTGGGGAGTATGGTACTGAGATATATAATTGGTCAGGGGCAGGGTGAGGAAACCAATTTGGTATTACCTCATAGCAAAGGCTGTGTAGCTTGGTATTAGTTTCTAATGTGTCACCCTTCATTACATGGAAATTCTTTAGAAACAGGAAAAGGAAAGCAGTGATTCTGACAGCATCTTTCTGGCTTTTCCCATATGCTCTCTTCAAACTCCCTCACATTATGAAACAATCCTGACCACTGAATCCTTCTATCACTCCTCTTTCTTTTGCCCTCCACAGAGCATAATATATATACACTACCATTAGAACAGCAGAAAGAAAAAATAAAATATTTTTCTCTAGATCATGTAAGCCAAGGGCAGAACTAGTCCTTCACAACGCATTCAAATTACGTGGAAAGAATCAATTCAGTATTGCTAAAAATGATGCTAGGAGGTAGAAAATTCTGCCTTTACAGGTAGCTCTCAGCTGACCCAGGAGCCCATTCAGAAAGCAGTAAATGCACATTTGATACTAGTTCAGTACATGCAAAAACCAGGGCACGCAGGAGAGACCAGTGCAACCATGCAAACAATTAGAAGCGTGTTTATAACATGCACTGGGGCCTTGGAAGCCAAGAAAAGCTTGTGGTTTGTTGGTAATTTCCATGCAACACAAATTGTGAACCACCTTCCCACATGGGTGGTAGGTGAGCTGGGGAGGTTGAAAATCAGCAGGAGGGAGAAGGCAGAGCAGCTGCTTCACACTTTCAAAAGGTCCTGCTTTTCCGTGTGGCAGAAGCTGTAGGTTCACAGAGCTGTGCTGAATCATAGGTTCATGTTATTTTGGTTAAGTGCTGAGAATTCTTAGAGTTTTCTCAGTCTTCAAGACTTCTGGGTGGAGAACCATCTGCCCAGCCGAGGCAGTAGTTTCTCCTCAAAACTCAAGCAGGAACTGCAAGCCAAATTACCAATCAAATGCTGGTATAGCATGTCACTCACTGTGTGCTGCCCCACTTCAAATGCAGCCTATGAATGTTTCACTGCATTTTCTCTTCAAATTGCAGACCTCTTGAAAATAAATCACAAAGGAACGCACAGAAAGAAACACATCCTAATACAATTAGTAGTCATGACAATAAGAAATTACTTCTAAAATTAGAATAACTGAATTGGGAGAGAATAAGAGCAGTCATCTCATTTTGAGGGAGTTTCTTCACAGAAAACGTTAATAATGGAAAATAGTCTGAGATTTATTGAAATAAGGACATAAAAAATTAAGTAAACTTTGGCTATTTGCTGTGAACCTAGAAATTCATTTCATGACTGCAAGTCTACACTTGCAGAGTGTGCTCGTTGTAAACATAATTTGCACCTTTTGGTGCACCAAAGCAAAATGAGACTTTGGCTCATAAATTGTGGTTAGTCTAGCTCAATCAAAATCATCCTATGAAGCACATGAAAAGTTTCTATATTACAGTTGTGCATTTGGCACCATTTCTCCCTTGATCATAAATAATTGCCTTATTTTAGAATCCATTGCAAGCAGATTCCACCACAGAGGAGCTGACTGTGGGCAACAAGTTCCTGCTGAATATACATGCATTAGTTACATTGTCCTGCATACCTATGTTGAGGTGCTCACGATGGGCTTCTGAGGAAAGCTACACTAAACAGGATGATGCCTTTATGGAATAAATGTAAGCAGCTGGCAATATTCTGCCATGCCCTATAATAGCAGGAAAAAATTACAGGTTTGTCTGCTATGGATTTACTAGACACCATACATGAGAAGACTGTGAGAAAGACAATATCAATGCTGCCCTGAAGTGAGATGGTCTTGGCTTGGGTCCCATATAGAATCAGAGATCATTTGGTTTGGAAGGGACCTTAAAGACCACCCAGTTCAAACCTCCCTGTGAAGGGCAAGGACACCTTACACTAGACCAGGTTGCTCAAAGCCCCATCCAACCTGGCCTTGAACACTCCCAGGGATGGGGAATCCACAGCTTCTCTGGGCAACCTGTTCCTTACCCCCAACACAGTAACAAATGTTTTCCTAACCTAAACCTGCCCTTTTTCAGTTTAAAGACATTCCCCTTGTCCTATCACTACGAGTCCCTCTCCAACTGTCCTGTAGGCCTTCTCTGCTCCAGGCTGAACAATCCCAAGTCTCTCAGCCTGTCTCCACAGCAGAGGAGCTCCAGCACTCTGATTATCTTCATGGGCCTCCTCTGGACTCGCTCCAACAGATCCACATCTTTTTTGTTGGATGCAGCACTCCACGTGGGGTCTCACAAGAGTGGAGCAGAGAAGCAGAATCACCTCCATCAACCTGCTGGTAATGTGTTTTTTTATGTGGCCCAGGCAGCTGCATCAGAAAAGGATTCAAGTCGTGGTACTCTGTTTTTTTCTTTCTTAACTTCTTATCATTTGTGTTGTTACAGTCTTAGTTAGCTGAAAGCTTGTTAGTATT
>WEIV01014552.1:0-102101 GCA_013390005.1 Calyptomena viridis | reverse complement strand
TTTTTTCTTTCTTAACTTCTTATCATTTGTGTTGTTACAGTCTTAGTTAGCTGAAAGCTTGTTAGTATTTGTGATGTTTTCCCCTGCTGAGAGCTTTGACCTTTCCTAGCAATCACTTTGCTCTCACTCCCCATAACTGATAAGAAGCTACAGTGAATAAGACTGGGGGATCCTTAAAAATACCAGTGTCATGGCACTAAGATAACCTTACATTTTAGGAAGACTTCTTTTAGTTTAAATGATGGACATAGCATCTGCAGACAGTATTTCCAACACTCTGCATTACAGGTCTGTTTCTGATATTCAAGAGAACTTATAATACAACCAACAGGCAAGGAAGCTGTCACCTGCTGGTTGGCCTGAGATGAAAACCACCTGCATGTGAGTGCTTGGCTGCAGGGCTTGTCTTGGGAATTTGAGAGTTATGTGCCTTTAGCATGACTGTGGTAGTTGTAAAGCAGAAAACTTCCTGAGAACAGGCACAGTGTGACGGCAGAGCTTTTCCAGGGAAAGCGAGAACATGCAGCAAGCAATCAAATCACTTCTGTTGATTTATGTGGAGGTATTTATTGCTTTCGTGTCATAAGGTCTGAGTTTTCACTATTACTGCCATCATCGACTCCAATGTAGCCTCAAAGCTATTGTTTTACAGCACAAAACTGTTATTTTACAAGTATTAAGGAACCTTCATTCGATCAGCATCTAAAAAAATTTTTTTTTTGCTGTTTTTATCCTTTGAACGGAGTTTCAAACTTGTGTGGAAACGATGAATTCTTTCTGGGGGTATCAAACTTGTATTAATTTTGAGGTCACAAAGTCCTGCAGAGTTTACATGGATAATCAGCTCCATATGAACACAATTTCTTGCTGACTTGTGGTAATCTTAGAGACCTGCACATGCGTATGGATCTCTCTTGAAACAACCAACAATAACTGCTTTTCATACACTACCCACAATAATGACCATCCATATTCAAAGTACTTTTTGAAGCTACAATCCCTAATTAAACAAAATGTCATTGAAAGTACTTGAAGGATCTGAGGAACCAAATAAACCGACCACACACAAGAGGAAAAAGAGGTTAATCCTGCAGACTTCATTAAGCATAGTGAAGGCTAAAAAGAGAAAAGACATAAGTAGAACTACACAACCACATTTGTCTCATAATATCTTGTTTTATAATCTCAGCTTCAGGCTTAAAATGTAGACTGCACCACAGAGAACAACTTTTTAAGCTTCGTGAAAATCCAGACGAAACACAAAATAACTGGACAGTGGTTTCTATAACAAAGAAGTACACCAGAACACTCTCCAATTTTCAGGCAGAAAATGAACTACAGGATTTTCCACAGGATAACAATGGACTACTCTGAAAGGCTGCCATCCTGTGGCACTTTAGGGATGCTGTAGTAGCTCACTGCCTTGAGTTAATGATTTCTACACTCTGGACTGGAAAACATGTGTCCAAGACACCTCATATATAGACAGAATAAATACTCTTTTTTCTTTTAAATATTTAAGCAGTTTCAGGAGAAGGCTCTGACCTCCTAAGAGTTAACTGTACTATACAAGTAGCTTATAAGATGGGGCTCAGTTAAAGGGTTTTTTTAACTTTCCATTCAAAAGAACCAATAAGTGTAACTTTCAGAACCTGAAAATATGTATCATTCAATGGTAGTGCTGCCATATTCAGCCATAAATTGCAGCTTTTGAATGAACATACATACACACAAAAAAATTTCTTTATAGAACAGACAAGGAAAATTAATTTGCTTGCACTATCATTAGAATGTTGTCAGTAAGCTGTGCATATGAGTTAGAAACTAGTTCTTTGTATTTTTGTTCCCCTACAAATCCTAAACCAAGATGAGCTTGCAACTATTGTAAAATATAATTCTATAGCAAATAATCATAGAGAAATAACACATTTCTATTCTTCAGAGAACCTTTCTTAAAAAGTCTGGGAAAAAATCTGTGCTTGACAAATCTTCTGTATATTAGAAGTGATAAAGAAGTAACACACAACTCTTAGGAATACATACAAAGTTTAAACTTCAGTTCCTTGAAATACATCTTCTCAGCTACTTGAGTGAGATTCGTATCTTGAGAAGTTATATAAGCCATTATACCTTTAAAAAACTTCAGCCATATCCCTGTCAGCTGGTTCAGCTTTCTTATGACCACACTCCATTATCTGCCAGGATAAAGTAGCTTATCTGTGAGCCTGGTCTCAGTTTCTTCTACCCAGGATGGCTTTTCAATTTACTATTAGCTGCCAGGTAGTATTACTTCACTAGAGATGTAGCTCCCAGTACTATTTTTCTATCCTTATGTCCCATTCCCGTGCTATTTTTTTCCAACTGTACCATTGCAGCTTTTAAGAAGTAACTATAATTCTCTCCTCCAATGTCCCTCGAAGCACCAATCACCTTCAAAAGGGCACAGAACAGGAGCCCTGCAGAAGTTCCTGCACACACACCTATATATGCAGTGCTGTTGGAGTATTAACCTGCTCTCTCACCAAAAGCCAGGGACACATTCCATTCCACACCTGTCTTCAGTCTACACTTGCCTTTCCACAACCAGGAAGGCATGAACTCCCACCCAGGCTACAGCATTTCCTCCTCTCAATCCTGGCTGACTCCATCTACTTTAGGAACTAGTCTCAAACCATTTAGTGTTCATTAGTCTTTTGAGTTTTCCCAGTTGCTAAAGCCTTCACTCTGAGTGGGAAATAAAATCCTCTCACAAAAAAAACCCCAACACCCTAAATTCTAAATCCAGTGGTCTCAGACTTTTAGTCAAATATTTACTACCTTCTTTCATGATAGCAGGGAACACTCTGGGACATCTTTCTGTTTAATCTTACCTTACAGGAATCAATCCTGGGAGCATTATGAGTCACAGCATCTCTACCATTGCAGAAAGCACACTTTCCAGGAGGTAAGGTGATCTTCTGCCCTGCCTTTCAAGCATAGTCTTGCTCTCATTACTGAACTAGCTTTAGGACATAAAAAAATACAGTGTTGCAGGAGACAAGAAAGTTTTTTATCAGAGCAAATACACTTACCTGTTGTACTATTTCTCTAACCCCCTAACTTCCTTAATTTCCTTTAGCCTGTAAATTAATAGCAGCTGTCCTAGATCATAAACACTTGGGAAAGAGGAGCCTGGGAAGTGCTACAGCTGAAGTAAAAGTATTTCAGGTGAATTCAATAATTGCAAGCATAGGCCAGTGCCTGTCATTTAGAAGACAGCCTAGAGTAAGTGGGATTTTTATCTTATGCATGTACACATACATTGAACACTATCTATAATGAATCACATAGCTTAACGAACTGGCTGCCCACCCCCCAGTGATGAAATCTGATTTTAATAGGTTTTGGTCCATTGGTTGGACTCGGCAGCACTCTTAAGTTTGTACTTAACAACTGTGAACTTTATCAGTGGTCTGTGCTGTGCTAAATGGAACCTGTGTTGTAGCCTCAGGAAGCTACACATTGTGGAAGCTGCAGTTTCCCTTCACTGACACTGGGACCCAGATTAAAAACCTGTGTCACAACGTGCTTTCTTCACTTTAGCCAAGGTTAATTGGTTGTTTTGCACCAGGTAGTGATGGTGGTACCAGTAAGAAAGACACTCACATGGTAAAGCATCACTTAAAATGCTATTTACTGAAGGTGACTCTATGAAGAAGAGGTGAATTGTATGGGTGATTGTAAATCCTTTCAGATACAGTATCAAACAGGTTCCTCTGACAAGGGCAAAGCACAAAATGCAGATCTCAGTCTGTCCAGTGGCCAATACAGTGCAGCCTCAAAGGCTAAGCTATATGTACAGCACAAGGCAGCACACAAAAGGCTTGCACCTTCCCACTTCCACTGTCTTGTGCATCACTAACTCCAGGATGCACATGGTCTTCTGATCAAGGTCATGATACAACATTTAACTGAAGTGTTTCTATCATAAAGGAGAGGATGTTGCAGACAGGAATTTGAGAAATTATCAGGCAAGCTGTAGAAGGACGAGCAAATCACACTGTTAGGCAATATATTGCATTACAAGCACCTACTGCAACACTTGATAGCTGGCAGAACTAATTCCTCACACCAAAGCATATGCACTGATGCTGAAAAACCTCTTGGCACAGATAAGGCAGGAATATGGCTGAATCCCACTCTTCTAATCACTGGAAGGCACAAGGAGACCTAAGAAAGTTAAGAATCAGGCAATTAAAAACAGAGTAAAATAGAATGAGAAGGTAAGACTGGATTTCTCAGTAGAGAATGCATAGATCAGTCCTTAGGTGGCAAACTCTTTTACACTGGGCCCTGCCCCATTTTTTTTCTGAGTAGAAGGGCACAGAGGAGAGCTGCCTTGGTTTTCAAAAAGATTGAAGAAATCATGTCAGCAACACCCCTTTCTCTGAACATACACTGGTATGGTACATGGTGGCAGAACTAAATAGACACATTTCTCAAAACTTATAAAATGGAGAATTTTTTCTTTTTTGAAAAAATCTCAGACTTACTGAATTCTGGTGCAGAGAAAGGAAATTTGCAGATCTGTGAAGTTCCACTGAAAAGCCACAGTTATTTTCCTTCTTCACTTATTAGGACTTTTTGCTTGTTAGATATCTAATACTTCAGTGCTCTTAAGTGTCTCCTGAAAGTCCTCCTCATTTGTGACTGAATATATAATTTCCATTAGTGCAACGTGAGCCTTATATTCACAAAATAGCAGCAGACACTTGAATATTTATAGACTGGAGTACTTTTAGATAAACTTAATGTTCTATCTTTAAACAGTACTAATTTAAAGGACCAACAAAACACTCAAAGAACAGGTGTGTAAGCACTGATTCAAAACAGGGAGTAAGAGGCACAGACCTTGTGTTGCACAGACCATAGAACATACTGCACTGCTAAGATGGGCACCTGAGCAACTCCAGTGAGAAAAGAGATCTCTGATCAGGCCAAATGGGCAAATTGCTCAGTAGCAAAGGGACTTTGTTAGCCACTCCCTTTGTCGTGAAGGAATGGTCTAAGTCACTGTAAAAGGTATTACAAAAGCAGGTCAATCTCCATCCCAGTCATAATCCAAGATGGTAATTATTAAAATTTTTCAGAAATCCAATAAAAATAGCATTGTTTCAGGCTGTTATTCATGCAAGGGATGTTCCAAGACTATGTGAGGATGACTGGTTATCTCTTATCCCCTTCCTTGGTTAGGCAACAGAAGTTTCTTGTACAGACAGTGTTTCTAATACATTCAAGGAAGCTTAACTGCCCAGGAGCCATCAATCAAGGCCAAGGTCTAATGAGAATTCTGGAGATCATAAAGCAGCCTGAAGAGGAGACACCACCACACCCTTGAAATTCTGTACTGAGCCTGCACATCTAAATTCCACACCAGAAAAATGTCTGCATAAACAGTACAGTACGATTCCTCTTGTCTGTATGAGATGCAACAATACACCCTCCCCTTCACTATCAAAAATGACTTCCTAATGTGCATTACAGGCTGTGAGGGTTTTCTTCTTTCTATTGTATCAGTATTCAGATGAACTGCCTCACTGACAACGTAATTTATAAGTTATTGTGGCTGATACAGCTAAACTTAGTGACTTAGTAAGAATAGATAGTTACAATGAAAAAATGCTGCAGGTACTGGAGTCAAATAGGAAAGCATAAAATGCCTTCTTACACATCTCCAAGGAAGTTTCATTTATCTTTTCAGATACAGATGGAGTACTCTCCCTTTATATATCACTGTGTATTTATCTACTGCTCTTCTAAAAAAAATCTTTGAAGCTTGAAACCACTGCAGTCCTTCATGGTTATTTTAAAAGCACGATTCTCACTGAAATTGAAGATTATGAGATAAGCCTTTCCTTCCACTACATCAGTTTAAAACAGTAGTAATTCACACATTTAACAAGTTTTATGTGCTAAGTAATGGCATTCAGTGTTAGGATCAAACAGTTGAATTGCATGTGAGAAAGCATTTAAAGATAGATGCAGGGTTTGGTTTTGTGGTTTATTTGGTTTGGGTTGTTTTGGTGGTGGTTGGTTCTTTTTTAAGTTATTCTTGGCCTGATAATATGCTCAACATGATTTCAATAGAGTAGGTCAATTCTTGCTTTACTTAATATACATATGAAAAGCTCAGGGCTTCAGGTTTTATCTACACATTTCCTTGATTTGGATCACAGCTATCCATATTTGCAAGGTTTATCCTGCAGCTGCTTTTCCTTTCCTGTTAGTAATTTTCTGCAATATTTCATCAGTGCACATACTTGTCAGTGGTTCACAGAAAACCTGAGAAATCAACTGAGTTAGCAGGTGAAAAGGAGGCCATGAAGATTTCAGCAATGGCTATTAGGACCCTGTGGGGAAAGATATTTAAAACTGTCCAAGAGGAAATTTTATAAGGGTAAAACAGGTCACTGCCAAGAGTGACAAGACTTGGAGGACAATTAATAGTAGAATATATGTTATGCTGAAGAAGTAAGAAGAAATCCTCTGTATTCTGTATATAGCTGCCACCCCAATGAACACCAGTTTATCAAAAAATACTTTAAACAATTAAGTAGTTAGGTTGATCATGTAGTAAATCTTTTAAATTGCATTAATATTTCAAATACTGTAAATAATTAAGGCTGCTGTATGGGAGACTGCAGATTTTGGTAGGGAGAGACACAATGATGTTCACTTGAAAGAAATGTCTGCTCCTTTCTGAGCACTGTACTATATTTTAGAAACAAATTAAATAGTAGCATATGATAAATACTTGTGGGTTTTTTATTTCATCATATTGAATTGAGAATGTTACGCTCTACTCCTGGAACCAGAGGCATGTCTGCTATTTGCAAGGATAGCATTTCTCTCAATCTTTTTTTTTTTTCCCCTGAGAGTTTTATCAAGATTTATACTTTGAAAACAAAGTATATATTTTGTTTGTAAATGTTTTATTTCCACCATAGAAGCATGTCTGCACAATCCCCAGGTAGCTCTGTAAAACATACTCAAAACTACAATCGAGCAGTGGGAGCAATGTCTCACTTGAGGATCCAAGGCAGAGCTTTCAGCTCTGTCCTCACACTGAATGGTCTGCCAAAAATAAGACATTCTGCCTGCACTGTCATGGTTGTGACAGTATGTCTGTACACACAGAGTGCACAGATAATCTACCTGAAAGCTTCTGCAGTGCTAAAAATAGGGGTTTATGAGTACATGGCTTCTAGCAGGACAACATTTCTCTTGCTTTCTCACTATTTCTCCCCCTCACACTTCCCATGCATTGGCAGCTCTCCCCCATTGCTACTCTCGTTTCCTCAGGTTTCCAGTGGGGTTTTTCAGTTTGGATGGGCCAAAAGATAAATTACCATACTAAGAGCAGACTAAAATAGACCGTGCTGAGCTTCTTGCTGCCATAGCTGACTAATAAGTCTGAAGCATGGCTGAATGTCTGTATGCTACACTGCAGTCACTTAACACTACACAGCTCATACTGGACATGGAGTGTAAGGAAACCACAAAGAATACTTCTATCATAGTGATAATGCATTTATGTAACGTTGATGCTGAAATTATAATATTAATAGGATGAAAATCAATATATTTATTTAGAACTACTGTGAGATTATATGTGAGAGACATTTTGAAGACAAACAGGAGTATAGACTAAGAATCACACTAAACATAGTAAGGGTCTAAGTATTCTCCTGCCTCTTGTGTATCACACTGGCTCCCTCTAATCATGGTGACCTGTTGCTTACTGCTCAGAATGTGATAAAAGAAATGCAACCTCTTTCCCTCCTGACTCTCATGGGAAGAAATAAAAAATATTTCAGAAAGCAGAAATTGCATGTTCAAGGGCTCTTAATCTAAAGTTGGGAATATTTATTACAAAGTGGTGCTTCAGTGTTAAGAGTTCAGCAAAAGTGCATTCAGCAAAGTTTTTTTTAAAAAAAGGCACAACAAAATACAAAAATACAAACCCCAACTGCAATATATACTTAGTCTATGTTTCCAGGAGATGTAAGTTTGTAAATATCTCTCATCCTCATTATTTTAATCAGCTGAAGAATAAAATACTTGATGTCTAGATAGAAAAAAGAATTAATTACAAAAAAATGTAAGCTATGCCTCCATCCTAGGATGGTGGTACAACAGTGAAGCTTTTCTTTAAACACCTTGCTTCAGAGCACTCATGCTCCGTAAAATGGCAACACACACCATGCATCTCATGTCCAACCCCTATGGTATGATGCCTGCTGCCCCAACACATGCAACACTAAGGCAAATTAAACTTCCTATAAACCATCAGTGCCAAGAATCAGGAAGAAGGAAATAAACCCAATATAGTAGATGCTCACAGATTAGTCACTGAACAAATAGCAAACTGTCAAGATTGTGGCAAGTTTTCTGAGCCTTGCCTAAGAAGGCAGAAAGTTTAACAAAAAAATAAAATAAGGGAGGAAGAAGATTATTGGTAAGGGAGTTAGGATCAGTAAGTTATCCATGTAAACTGTCAGTGATTTGTTGAAGAAAAATGAGAGTATTACTCTTCCTAGGAACAGGTCTGAGTGTGTTATCCAAAGGGCTGGTGCCAGCAGGAGGCTGTGCTGTCAGCACAAAGCAAGGAGGCTCTCAGAGCAGCACTGCCTGGGCCTTGCACAGCCAGCCTGGGGACACAAACACTGCCCAGAGGTTGCACCAGTAACTACTGTTGTAAATCCACTCAAAAAGCCAATGTTCCTGCTGACTAATAGGGTACAACACACACTGATGGCATGGCCAGCGTGGCTGTGCTCATGCATTGCAGGACTCCACCTAATTTATGAAACAGTTTAAGCATAACCCAGCTGTTTTCACTCCCAAAGAACAACATTTAATGGCAGAGAGCCTGTAATACAAAGTGTGAGAAGCCACAGAAGTTACAACTGGTGTGTTTCTCTCTTAGCTTTGTATGAGGGCTGTGTAAATTTAAAAGACTTACATACAGTTGCTGCATATAAAATGGCTCAGAAGTGAGCTGCATGGATTGTTTTATTCTCTTCTCTGCTACAGCACTATGTGCTGGGCTTTCACTGCTGCCCTCTATGTAACACCTTTATTAAAATCCCCCTTAGGAGTTGTGTGGTTTTTTGTTTGTGTTTTGGTTTGGGTTTTTTAAATGATATTTCATTGACAGAGCACATCTGTTGACTATATGTGCCCCACCGCTTAGCCTGAATTAATTAAATTTGGTTTGCAGGCAACAAAACAGAAATACAATCCTCTTGGATTTCTTCATGCTGGTGCCTGACTGAAATCCTATCCTCCTTCTGAAGGAAAGTTCTTCTGTTTAATGTCTTCTGTTGACTTTAGGCCACATTTGACCCCAAATTAAAGTCTTTAATAAATCTTTAACGGCCTTTAATCGGTCTCTGCATGATTAAAGACTCTATGTTTTCCTTTAACCTCACATCTTCTCATTCATTGCCAAAGCCCACCATAATTTGTTAATAAACATTTGCTGCTTGAGCAAAACCTTGCTCTCAGTTATACCAGCCATGCCATTCTAAAGCAGTGTCATTTAATGTACTAGAACTGCCCCAGATTATCCATGCATACCTTTTAGGGAGACTTTCACTTGCCTCAGATGAGCAGATAATTTATCCTTTTCTGACATGCAGGGTCAAAATTGTCCATCTTTATGGTTAAGGCACTGCAGATAAAAATAGAAGACAACAGCAGGTCTGTATTTCTGTAGCATCACAGGCTTTCAGTTAAACATTCCCACTCTCAGTGTGAGCCATCATATGAACATGACTGCTGTCCTTGGAAGGGTTACTGACTTGACTCCAGCTTCTCAGGCCAAATCACAGTAATTCTGCTCACTTCCTTTAATGTGTTCAACACACACCTATTAGTTATCCATCCCTCTTCTCTAGGTATTTTCTCTCAAAATCAATGCAAAATTTATACTTAATTCTCACGATTATTTCTTTTTTTTTTTTTTAATTCCTAAGTAGTAAATCAGCATTTGCAACAAGCCTTTTGATTTGTGTTCATCAGCATAGACATGAGTCTCCTGCCAACCTGCCTTTTTTAGTTGCCTTACTGCCTTTGCTGAGCTGCAGTGGATTTGGCTCCCCACAGTAACAACTAGGTTAAGTATTGCAAAGCATGACTAAAATATCAGAAAGCATGACTTGCCTGAGGCATGTTTCAGTGTGCAATTATGGTATTACTATAGTGAATTGGAATTACAAGTCTGCAAAGAATAGGGTTTATACAGGCCTACTAAGATTTTAAGGTTTCAACAAAGAAACAGATACTGCAACTGTAGCTGGGTTTTTCTTTTTGTTGTTTTTTGGTTGGTTGGGTTGGTTTTTTTTTTTATCTTTCTTTCTGTTTGCCTTGACAATAGAACTTACACAGTAGAGAAGTAGAATACAAGTAATTTGTTTACATTTCCTTAAAAACTGTCCAGGAACTGTCAGGAAATAAAAACCTGTCACATCGTAAATCCACAGCACCACACACCACTTACCTCTAACGTGCATGTAAATCAACACAGAAGAACACAGAATCTACAGAGAACAACACAGTTCTTCTAAACAACCATTCCTAAAATTTGTATTTGAAAAACAGAGAAGGATTTCTTCTCAGTTCCCTCTTTGTAATTACAACAATAATTCCCGACCCACAGTAGCAATATAGTTATGATTCTTCTCCCTGCTGTGATGGCAAAAACTGCTTCAAATTCAACATTAATATGATTAAGCCCCACGTTTTAAAAGTGTTGGGTCTCAAGAAGAACAAGTTAACTTGGTAATCTTGATCAACACTTTTTCCTGTTTACAGCAAACCACGGGCTCAATTTCAACAGCTCAAATTCAACATAACCCCAAATCTAGAAGTGATCCCCCAGATAGCACACAGTCCTGGACTCAGGGTTTGGGCATAGCTGTGTGACTGAGGACACCCACTCTAGGGACCTAAATTATGGCTGCGTAGGCAGAATGAACAGAAAGAGGGCAATCACTGTGGGCAAGCATAGCTCACTTTTATGTGTGCCACAAAAGATGGAAATGCACTGTTGTGCTGCCCAGGGAGAAGTGTTATGAGTACTGCGTGCCATGTACTCATTACCTGAACAAACAGAAGACACTTCTTTAGATCTGCCAGCACAGCTCTTTTCATCAGCTTAAGATTCAGACTCAAAATGCAGACTTCAGCAAGCTCCCTTCTCAATATTGTGTTTGAAGTTTGTTCCACATTTCTACCAGTCTACACAAACACCCCCCTCATAGCTGACCCTCACAATCGCTTCCTCTCCAACTTCAATTACAGGCCATAGTGTCATCATAGCTCAGAAGTGAACCTCAGCTGTGATCTCTCTCTTCCCTTCCTCGAGGGCATACTTCCCAAAGGCCTGGCTCCTGCTAAATGTTTCCCAGCACAGAACTGAATGTGCCTGTCAACCTACTATGAGCCTGTTCTCACCTGCCAGCCAGTCACAGGGAAGGCAGTTCCTTTGCCATTATCTTCAGTTTTGCCTGAGTGAAACCTGAAGCTGTAGCTGTTAATATAGATCTCAAGGCTGGGGGCTGGCAGTCCTTTGCAAGCCCTACTACAGCTGGGAGGTGCCAGGGACTCATCTCTCAGTGCCTGTGACAAGCAATGACACAGCTACATAAACCTGCATCTTCCAGACTTGCTTTTTCTGTTAGGTATAAAGTGAGCACATGGATCACTTCCTTCTCTCCTCACTCCCTCTTTCTAAGGATGCTCAAGCCCACCTGCCTCCACTTTTCTTCTGTGGCCACAGAGTTGCCAGAGAGAGAGAGAAGCAGCACCGGGGCTGCAACTGTATAGTTTGGGGAATGTCTACATTGTGAATGCAAGATAACCAAGTTTGATATGCTTGATAACACCTGGAGCTAGTTCTGCACGGACCAAGCCACCTCCAGAATTAACACAGCAGTACTTGTACACTGTTGCATGCCCAAGCCAGTAAAGGCTGCTTTGCCACATGAACTGTGAACCGAGAACCTGAACTGGTACCTGTGCAAACTACTTCAGATTCACTCAGCCCCTCCTGGCTCCAGTGCATCCAAAGCTGTCCGTGTTTACTCAGCCTATCCTCTTGAGTTGATACTACCAGGTCTCCACCTCTTTCCTTGTTAGACAAGGTTTTGAATAGCTTAGCGTGCTTTCGGGCCTTGGGAAAAACAGGCCTAGCCAGCAGCACAGAAATACATTAATAGTTCATAAACTGTTCTCTTAATGGCCTTTGGAATTGCCTCCAGAGATGCTGCATTTCTGTCGTGGTTCATACCCTGCTTACTTTCCGTTTCACCCTCCTTTGATGTAGCTCCCTCCAGTCAGACAGAAGAATATCAATTAAGTCAATTGCGATACACTCGCTATTACACCACTAACTATACAAATATATCCATTATCCACCTACACTGTTAGTATCAGGGCATGTCTACACATGGGAACTACTATGGAATTAGGTAGGTGTGAATTTGTAACCTTTTCACACACAACTTTTTCCCTAAGTAAGAGCTCACTGTTACACTAGGTGCACATCTGCAAGAGTAAATTAAGCAAAACCTCACCAGAGTGCTCAATCTAGTTTAAAGGTGGGAAAAGCTAGCACTGCATACATCCTGCTGTGCCAAAATCCAGGTTCTGTAATTCAGCCCAATATAAAGAACGTGCAATTAAAAATACTGACATAGCTCAGCAGGGCTGAAGACCTGGAGAATATTTTTTGTTACAGTGTAGGAAACTGATCTGCAAGTGGTGCTACAGGCTACAATCACTACTTTCCCTAATGACTCTAGGATAAATTTTAACAATGGTTAAGGTTGAAAAACCAAGACTGCACCTTTGTCACATGAACAAGAGAGAAAATACTGGTGCTCAAAGCAACCTCTTTTGGTCCCAAGCCAACTCACCTCCTAAATACTATACAGTTAAATAATTACATCCATGCTCATAATAGTGTTTTAAACATAAAGTCCTGATGAACATGAATCATTTAAACCTCTTTCACATGAAGAGAGTAATACATACAGACGTAGATTTTTCCATTCTTTCATTTAGAATATTCAGAAATGGAACCATATTGCGTATAAAGCTCATTATCCTGGATCCCTTTGGGAAAAAGAGAGGAATTTATTTGCATCACGATCATGTTTCTGGCCTCAAAAATTTTTCACTCTCCAGTATTACTGGCATACTAAAGAAACTCGCTTTATTGCTGACAAGCATTTCCCCAATAAAACCAGATCACCAACACTAATTGCAATTACACACATTATGACAGCTTCTAAAAGCCTAGTAGAGAAAGCTCCTCAGCTTCCCTCACTACTTAAACCTCTGTAGATCTACGGCAACTCCTACCAGCAGGCCATCTGCCATATATAATTTATTTCCTGAGAAGCACTACTCCAGAGATGCTGAATGACAGTCCGGGGCCATGGGCTGTTCCCAGAGCAAGTGCTGGGAACCCACAGGGAACCACCCGACCTTCTGGGGCTCCCTGCCTTTCAGTCAGCTTTCAGCAACGGCTTTGCTCGAATTTCCCCTCACGAACTCTAGAGGTTAGCTCAGAGGAATGATAAAAGCAGGGAAGGTAGTTGTGAAACAGCTCACCTAGCTGCTGGTGTCAGCCCAGAAAGTAATTCAGAGCCAAAAAGCTCTGAAAGAATAACACAACACTAACTATAGTAACTCATTTGTAGAGACAAGCTTTCAGAAAGAATGCTCTCAGCTGAGGGCAAATTACTCCCACCTACACATGGCAATTTGAAGTATTAACTTCCTTGTTTTCCTCATCTCTCCCATCTGTTTCCTCTATTTTTGCATGCCCACAAGTACGTGTTAATTTCTATTTGCCCATCTCTCCTTTCCCTTCCCTCTACTTCCTTGCAGATTTGCCAGGGGCACAGAGTCTGCAGACACTTTCCTCTTCAATGGAAAGACTCCAGAGGGAATTAAGAATAAGAAAGGAAGTTAATTAGGAGTTTCACTCAGCCAGGAAGCATTGAAGGCTACAGCAGCTAGAGGCAACTCACTGTTTTGACTGGGCTTTCAAAATGTGCAAATCACTGTACCTGTTTATTCAGTGTCTCCTCACCCTGCCTCAGTTCCATCTCACCAGGGATGCTACACAAGAAATTGTTGTTAAATATTCATTCTCTTTAGCAAATTGTATCTTTCTCATAAAATTTTGGATCACCCCTTTAACTACTAGATCGAGTACTGCTTACTGATGTTAATAGTGGCAATATTATCAAGCTCCTTTCCTCTTCATTCTTATGAAAACCTAACACTAGAGTTTTGCACATCATTCAACACAGCACTGTGTTTATTAATTTTTGTATTTGGGAAACTGATGCTGAGTTGCTGAGTTTGAGATGCTGAAATAACAACATGCAGCAAAGATGTGTAGTAACTTTATCTATTCTGCTGCACCAGAGCTCCAAGTGTGGAGCAGGATTCTCACAGACAGAGGGAAGACAAAAGCTTTTCAGAGCCAAACATCAGAATCTAACACTTGGAAGTTACAGGGTGTGTCTGCCACTTTTCCAACTCACTGTGCAAAGGCACCTAGGGTATCAGCATCCATCCCAGTGCTCCAAAGATGTGGCTGGAGATGGGACTAACAGTGGTTAAGTGGTTGTATCCCTCTTTCTCTCTGTTTCTCAACTCTCCCTTGCTTGTGTGTGCTGCCCCAAAATTATGCTTCTGAATGTAATGTAGTCATATCCTGTGACTGGGCTAGGTGGTCACTAACCCAAGAGATTCTTTTTCCACCCTCTGTAATTTATTAATTGTAAAAGCATTGTCCCTTGTGCACTGTGCATGTGGCAGTGACAACGTGCTAAAAGGGCTGAACTCTTCTGCCATTCTCAGCTTGGAGCTGCCTGGTGAACCCATACAACAGAGTATTAATGTGAGGAGTTCACAGACCTGTGAGAAAGAGGTGAAAGCAAAATTTGTTATTAGAATGTAATTTTATAAATTAATACAAATTAATTCTTTTTAATTGATACTTGTAACTTAAGAGTTCTCTCACAGCAGTTAACACTATCAACTTGGCCTGTAACGAAACATGACTTGTTTCAGCACACAAACCAGGGATAAAACCAACTGAGTTTCATTCAACACCTTAACAGTTAAGACACCTGAAAAACTGCCTTTAAGAGTTACCCAGTGATCAACAAAGCACTGCATGAAATCCTTATAGGTTGTTTCAGAGCCTACAGGGTTGGTCTGCACTGACCTTGATCTTGTCAACAAATCCTGCCCCTTTCCACTCCACAGAATGAGAGGGAGCATGAGTTTAACCTTTGGCCCCCAGATGCACCAGCCCACTCCAACAGGTCAGTTCACACACAGGCTGGACATGCTAAAGGTAACAAAGCAGCCCATGAGTTGTGGATCACATGGGAAGCTACGAGTGTTAGACACCAAATGTAAGGAACATCGAGGATTTTGTGCTTTTAATTTAAAGAACTGGGACAATAACAGGAGCATGAAGGCAACCATTAAGGACATGAATAAAACCGATCACCTAGAAGTCTCATGGGAGGAACAGGGTACTTTGGATGGATCAATGATGGGAATGGACATTTGTTTTCAGTAACATTTGAGTTTGCTGTGCCTGCTGAAGGTCCCCATCTGCCTAGATGAATTCTGCAGAGACAGTGAGGTGAAGTCTTGTTCTGGATTGCAAAGCAAGAAGTTTGGGTATCAGTACTTAGCCCCATAACTGGAATTTGAACATTCTTTGACATACTGGCTGTAATGCCTTTTGAAACATGAAGACAAGCTACAAACCTAGATGAAGGCAAAGCTTCAAACAAACAGCCAGAGCCTGCCTAACATGAGGTTTCTAAAAAAGCATTCACTATTGCATACATCTGTAAAAATATGAATTCAATTTAAGAAAATACTTATCTCAGAGACTTGGATGTCACATCAACATATGTGAGAGAGTGCTTAAATTGTGAGTATACCTTGAAGCCTAGTGCATCAGATACCAAGGTCTCTTGTTCAATTAAAAAATCGGAATTAATGCAGCAATCTCTTTCCTTCTCTCACCATTGTGGGTACATCTTGTGATTGCTGCTACCTGATACCGAACATGTGCCTCCCTATTACCCTGATCTCTTCCTGTCTGATTTCTTCTGATTCAGAGTCTGGATGTGCACTAGACATGTTCACAGTAATTAATACAATAAATGCCCTGACTGGGGACTCTCAACTTCACCAGACACAAATAATGCATCCACAGGCACCATGTGTAATGCTCCTTGTTTCTTTGAAATGTAAACCTCATGTTTGCTTCCCAGTGTAATTCCCACATCCAATTAACACTTGTCGAATATATATGCTACAATCAAGAACGTCCTTCGAGGTTACCTTCATCATTCTTGCTCAACTGGAATTAAAAAATAACTGCAATACATTTAAGAGACACTAGAGGGAAGCCAAGATGTCTCGACAACCCTCTCCAACAAAACTGCTTGTAGCCCTAAATGCTACGTTAAAACATCCTTAACATGTCGTAAAAAATACCAGTTATACTTACTGTATGTAAAGATGCCAAACCAATGATTAATTTACAGCATTCCACACGCTGTGAGGCTCCAGGCTGTTCCCTTCAGGTGTTCCCTTGGTGATGCTGAAAGCCTGGGGACTTTCACAGTTGTAACACTTGACAGTAATCTCTTGAAGCATTCAGACAGCATGATAACTTGCTAATATACACTGTAAATACAAGTGGTGAATATGTTGGTGTGTTTTCTTCCTTATTTACTCTTTGTTGCCAGTTGCTACAGTTATTTCTACACTGGACTGAATTTTTTTGTTATTTTTCTTCAGTCTCCATCACACTGACAAGGCTACCAGGATCTCCTGTTTGTCTCCTCTGTGTGCCCCTTCACCAGCATTACAAAAAAGACTCACCCGGAGTACAGAGTAAATCAGATGCAAATATGGTCAGAATGACTGGGTTATATTCCTGCTCTGAGCTGTAGTGATCAGGCATAATACTTTTTCAGGGTGCACAAAAAAGCTCTGATCATGTGATTAACTTCTCCTTAAGTTCCCCTTTTCCCTCTCCCAACTTCTTACTATGCCACCTACATTTGCTCCCAAATAAGCAGCTGTTTACCTCTCTGCTGCTGTCCCCAATTTTGCTGACTTCATATCCTCATTTGTTTTTCTTACAATAGGGGTGTCCTGGAACTTTCTACCCCGGCCATCAATTCTATCAAATTAGCACTGCTTTATTTTGCCCATTGAATCACTTCTGTTTCCCACCCTGCTGTCCTTTTAGAAGCGACGCAAATCAGGGTTAATCACTGACACATATACCTTAACATATCTGTTTATCTTCACTCCCCAGTAAAAGGGGTAACAAAACAAAAACAAAAAAAAAAAACATTCGATATACAAAATAAGCTGATGGTAACACAATGCCAAAAATAGCTTATTATGTTAAGTGCAAGGGACAAAAGCCTTTATATAAAGCTTGATTGCAACAACATTTCAATTTACCAGTTTAAATACAAGACTTGCATTAAAATATTTCTTCAGATACATCTCTTGCTCTCTAAGGTGTGTTTTTTTAAATTTATATACACATATCCAGTTGTAACACTTGACAGTAGTCTCATGAAGCATTCAAAGAGTATAACTTGATAAGTACACACTGTAGATATGAGTGGTTTATGTCTGTACGATTTCTTCCTTCAAGGGTTTGTAACATTTTGTTGAGTACTAGCCTCAGACAGGTGACCAGCCACCTGATACAGTATAATACCCTCAACAAGCCCTTCCCAAAGTCCCACAGTCTACGCTTTTCAAAGCTCACTGGATCCAGATGGTGTTGCCTCTTTCTGGTCTGCGAGACTCCACTGTCAATTCTCCAAAAGTGGAGAAAAACTGCTCCATTTCCTTCTGCAGCATATCATTCCTCTTCTCTGCATCCTCCTTCGCCCGTTCTGCATTACGCATTTTGATCTCTACCATTGTGAACTTCTTCCTCTCTTGATCCAGTTCTTCATGCAGGGCCATCATTTCCGTCTCCAGGGTGAGGTTTCTCTGCTCCAAGCTGCATAAATGAAATAAAAGCAGACAGCTCCTGAGCAGCACTCCTCACTCATTCAAGCAGGAGTGGCACATCACCAGTAAATTCATACACATGCCTTTTCATTTACAAAGCCTAGACTACAAACCATGGCTTCATCAATGAACCTTTCTCCTAGGACTATCTCTTTGGCAGCTCATTTAGAACATGCCTTTGAATAGCCACAGAGGCAAACAGCTCCCTCTAATTCTGCAGGAATAGGCTAACTATTTTGTTTACTTCTTGGAAGTGCTGACACCCAGCTACTGCTGTAGTTGCATTACTGTCACCTACAAGCTCAGAATGCTACTGTGAAATGCCTTTGTTCCACTGCTAATTTACCTGCTGTATCTATTTGCAAATATGGATCTGCATATATCTGTAAATACAGATCTCGTCAAGTTCAAGAATGTGAAGTGCAGGGTCCTACACCTGGGTCAGGGCAATCCCAGGCACACCTACAGGTTAGGGAGAGGATTGATTGAGAGCAGCCCTGCAGAAAAGGACTTGGGAGTGATGGTTGACAAAAAACTAAAGATGAACTGCCAGTGTGTGCTCACAGCCCAGAAAGCCAAACATGTCCTGGGCTGTATTAAAAGGATCAACTCAAGGGAGTTGATGCTTTTCCCCTCTACTCTTTTTTTTTTTTCTTTTCTACTCTGCTCTGGTGAGACCCTCACCTGGAATACTGTGTACAGTTCTGGTGCCTCCATGATAAAAAGGACATGCAACTGTTGGAGCAAGTCCAGAGGTGGTCACAAAGCTGCTAAGGGGACTGGAGCACCCATCCTCTGAAGACTGGCTGAGAAAGTTGGGGCTGTTCAGCCTGGAGAACGTTTCCTGGAGATCTCATAACAAGCTTCCAGTATCTGAAGGGGGCCTACAGGGAAGCCAGAAAGGTACTCTTCACCAGGAAGTGTAGTGACACAACAAGGGAAAATAGCTTGACACTGAAAAAGGGGAAATTTAGGCTAAATATTAGGAATAAATTCTTTATTGTGAGGGTGGTGAGGCACTTGAACAGGTTGCCCATAGAAATTGTGGATGCCCCACCCCTGGTAGTGCTCAAGGCCAGGCTGAATGGAGCTCTGAGCAACCTGGTCTAGTGGGAGGTGTCTCTGCCCATGGCATGGGTTTGGAACTAGATCATCTTTAAGGTCCCTTCCAACTTGACCCATTCTATAATTCTATGATCCTAGTGGTACTAAACACACGGTTCACCATGCATATTAAATGTTTCATGAAGTCCTCTGCTACACTGCATACTATGCTGAAAATAGTGATGAGGGGTGAAAGATGGCAACATTCTGTGTGCTACACTGACTGGCAGCTGCTGTTGCCAGTAGCTCTCACATGTTGTGATCCACGACTTGCAGTGTCAGAGGTACCAATGCAAAGAGCTGCTGTGTAAGAGGTGAGAACCGAAAGTCCCAAACAGCCTTACTGAAAAACCCTTATTACAAACAAAGCACATTCAGCTCTGTGCTGCTGTGACTAGTTAATGTGTGCACTAGTTAATGCTAAGCCCAGACTTTGAGGTTATTCACTGATCATTATGGCCATCCACCCCCGCAACCTTGTTGTGTATGTGCAGAGTTTGCACTACCTGCACACAAAGGCATCTCTCCCTTGCCTGTGAAGGCAAGGCTCTTGTCTGAGCTGTGAAGGAAAGGCTCAGGCAAAGCAGCAGAGCAAAGATTGTGAGCAGAGGTAACTCCCAGATGCTCCACTGTCTCAAAAGAAATGAGAACTGGAAAGGAGTCTAGCAGCCTCCACAGTCCCCAAAAATTCCAGGTGGAGTAAACCACAACACTGCTTTCAGTGAAAGGTGATACTCAGTTGCCTTTCTCAGTCTCTGGGGAACAGACATTAACTAATGCAAACATTGTGAGAGCTACTGATTTTGTTCATTATATTTTACAGAAACTCACAAGGTTCTGGCTTTATTTTTGACACCAATAAGGGGGTGTCTCCCTCACAACCATGGGAGACAATTGCTCTGAAACAAACCCCTTTGGATCGTGGTATCACAGAAGACATGTCAGATTATGTTAACACTGAAAGATGAGAAACTCATTGGCAAGGACCTAATGACAGTGGTGACTGCAGCTAGTGCAAATCACAAGAGGGAAAACTTGGATTTACTTTGCAGAAGGCAGTAAGATGGTAGAGCCAAAACATCTTACCTTTTTATCCTTGTCTCATACTCTATTTTTTGCTTGGCCATCTCTTGCTTCAAGCTGGACACCAGGCTGTGCAAAGCACTGTGATTGTTAGTACTGTTGGCCACAAAGGTTTCACTGTTATCACTGCTGCTGGTGGCTCGGCTGCTATGGCCCCCCACACTCCTCCTGTCACTTTTGTTCTCGTAGTCACCGGGGTTAGAGAGGTCTTCGTGTGGTGGTCCATCCAGCACAGAGTCTTCAAAGTTACCCGCATAAAAGTCCTGCTCGGGGCAGGTGGTGGTGGACGAACGACAGGAGTTGGAGTGCTCAGGGAGGGATATTTCACACGAGGACGTCGACCAGGTGGCACTGTCCACACTCTGCTTGTCGTCAGAGTTCACCATCGAGAACTGCTGGTGGACATTGTCGTAGGTGGAAAGCCTGTTGTGCTGGCCCGACTCACTCACAGATTCCTTCTGCTTGTTGTCCCTCAGGGTGACGTAGCCATTGGGCGCCCAGCCCGGGGCGCGGCCGCTGAGGGTGTTGCCGTGCCCGTCTGTGCTGGAAACACCCATCCGCACACCTCCGTTCTGCACGCTCTGTGTTCCCATCTTTGTCGCCGGTCCTTTCAGGGACGACGTTCTCCTGGTTTGCAGGGAACAGTTGGGTAAGGTCTGGCTCTTCTCAGGGCCCTCCACAGAGCTGCTGAAGGACCCGTTGGTGACTATGCCGCTACCTTTGTTAAAAGCGGGGTTTTTTTTCACCATGAGTGGTGGGCTTCTGGTGACATCCAGTTTCTGGATGCTGTTCCTGGGACTATTTGTCTTGCTGCCTGGCAGAGCAGTTGGAGACTCACTGTCCATGCTTCCCCTCTGGGGAGACTCGGGCTTGTCCCAAGAGCAGCGCCTCACTGCTGTTTCTTTAGTATTATTGTTCTCTTTGTTCTGTAGCTGCCCCACAGTCGTTTTCTTTGGAATTTCATTGTTGTTGTTGCATACCTCAGGTCCCATCTGAGGGTCTGCATCCTTGGGAAACAGCTCTTCATGTTTGCTAATCATCACTGACATGAGCTGCTGGACTACTACTGTACCTGAAAAGAGACACCAAGCACACGGTCATGACTGGCCTGTTTTGTTTAAGGCATAAATATACTTTATCCATCAGATTCCACACATACTTAGTAAACATTCAGCTTATATAAACATTTACACAATGCATCCATCTGTGTAACGCTCTGAATGTTTAACAAGACTGAAGTGCCTCTGGCTACTGGGCCACATCCTTCCACCAAACCAGGCCAGCAGACCCCCTAAACAATAGGAATATTTGCAAGAAAGGTATTCCTGTGACAGTAATTGCCATCTTCAGAAAACCACAGAAGGAGGTGATGAGAAGCAAAGGATAACATCATTCTAAGTGATGTACTTCTACTCAACATGGCAATAATTTTAAAACCAAAGCCTTATTCTAGCACAGCACTTGTATTTAGTGGTTTAGAAGAAAATGGTCAGGCAAGGGATTTGTGCTGCTGGAACACAGACATTTTAGTCTTTTGAAGAAAAACAGTGCAGTAATGAGACAGAATTAATTTAATGTGAATGCCTTTAACCACTCCGTGGTGAGACCATATCCAAGCAGGAAACTGCCACATTATAGCACAGTATGGAAGTACAGCTTGCTACTTGCTGTAATAAATGGCTACCTTTCCTCTTAAAGAACAACCCCTTGGTGTGCACACCACTTGACTGCACTGTAATTTACACACTAGCATTTAGAACTGGACTTGGCATGATGAAGATGTGCAACTCTATTCTGTTAAGCAAATCCTCATTAAGGATTATTAAGAATATTTTAAGAACAAGGTCAAGGTAGTTATAAGAACCACCCCATTTTTAAACTCCTAAAAAGCTTTCAGAGGCCTGCTGTGCTCTCCTAATCAGTAACTTCCCACTGTGCAATATCATTTCACATCAAGTCCTTTGTAATATTCTGGATGTTTATATCTTTCCCTTTTAAAATAAAAGTACCAAGAGCCAATTCAATGTGGGTACTCAACATCATCTTTTTTAAGCGTTCTCATTTGCTTTGCTATGGCTAAATCATACATTAGAACTAGGCAGCAGGAATATTCAAGTAGTTACTCCCATGGCACACTTAGCTGTATTCCTTCTGAGAACCTTAGCTGTTATGTGCAGAACTTTACTACAAATATTGCACTGTACTCAGACAACTTTTACCACTGCATTTAACAGGAAAAAACTTCCCCATGGTTGGAATTCTAGGGAAAAAAAAAAAATCTCTCCTGAATCAAACAAAACCAACTCCTCATGCCCATTATACAGGTATGGTTACCCACAGATGCATGTTTGACTTTGAATAACTGTGCAAGAAAAACACACTGGATCTTCCAAAAAGCAAAGAGAAGAAGGGTGGCAATGAGCACCTATCGATGTAAAGTCTTTGTTACAAGTCTCTGTATATTTAAGTATGTGCAGCACAACTGCAAGTCAGCATTGTCTTATGTCAAATCTCAAAGTTATGCTTAAAGAGAGGTTATAAATCTCTTTAATCAAACCTGTTTCTCATTAGATAAAAAAATACATGTATTTTCCTACAGTGAGTGTAGTATCCATCCCATTTCCTGCAGCAGTCACCATCATTTTAACACTAGGGCTGTTGATATGCAGACTGGAGAGTTGTTTTCAAGAACAGGAAAAACACATTATTTTCCCTTTCTACCCAGCTTAAAATCAAACAAACAAACAAACCAACTAACCACCAACAAAAAAACATGAAAACGAAAACTTTCTTGCACACGCTTTCAAAAAACCCAAACCAACGCACCAACTTTATACAACAGCCAGTTCTGGAAAAATATAAGATGTGTAATGTAAGATGTGTAAAGTAGGACTTCAATGACACAGAAAAGCTCGTCTCTGCACCCCTGTATCAGTCACAGGGCACTTGAGGAAAGTATGTATAGAAACCAGGGGGAAAGACACAAATGCACATTTAAGGGTACTTGAAACTGCACAGGTGTGATGCTACTCATGCACAGTCATGCATGTGACTTGGACCTGCTCTTGCAAACCCTTTTGAATCAAATGCATGATCAAACCTTCCTCTGTGATAATGAGAACCCAGACATTAAAGTGAAGATGATGATTAAAAACCCTTTTCACTTTAGGTGGTGTTCTGGTTTCTCTGTGCTACTGTTCAGACAGCTTATCCTGAGTATTCACAGATTTCATACATGATTTGGAAATGTCGTGTTTCTGTTCAGAATAACACAGTCATTGTGATAAGAACTAAAATGAAGAAGGAAACAGAAGACTTCAGAAAAACAAGTAAATGAACGAAGTGTACAGGGAATTGTATTTGGAGAAGAGAAAAAGCATCATATAGAAAAAAAAAATAATTCCATACACTTTCAAATAAACTACAAAAACCACATTTTTTGAGTTTTGGTAAAATTTTCAGTGCAAGGTCTGTGTATATCCCTAACTTCTGAGAAAGTTAGGTAAATCCTATATATTAAATAGAACACATTTGGAGCAAGAAAAGGTGTATTTTATGGAGAATTAAAGCTACAAAGATTAAGCCTAGAAGGAGGTTATAGGAGAGATCGTCATGTCCATATTTTTATCCTAATCACAGCAAAATGCTACAGCTGAACACTGCCTAAGTACCAGAATGCAGGTGACAATTTGATCCTTGTTGTGCAAGAAGGCACATGTAATATACAACTGCTTTGTGGGGGTTCTACACGGGTCACTGCAGAGTGAACCTGTACTGACTTCTCCTCATGCCTAAGAACCACAGGTAAAATATTAACTGCACTCCAACCACACGTGCTGCCTAAGAATATGCCATGTTTGCAGGAAGTTTGGAGAAGAAAAAGTACATGTTTAGTGAAGTTGCCAGGGCAGAACAATCTCAGGCAAAGTCTGTTTGCAATGCTGCACGTTTCAGTACCTTTTATAACCTGCAAGATTTAACCCAGAAGTTCATTCAGGTTGAAAATTTCTGTGTCTATAAAACAGATATAGTGAACTTATTGCACATACTACAAGGACTGGTATGTGCTGTTAATAAACTCAAAGCCATTTCTTCTTTCTATTGCAAGTTATGTATAGAAAGCTTACCCTCCATGATAGTCAGGGGATCTTCCACTTTGGGGCGAAGGATGTTGGGGCCAAAAACAGTAGCCAGATTTTGCACACTCATTTTGTTCACACCTGAATAAGACTGGACTTCATCAAGGAATCTGTGGGGAAGAAAGAGGTCCTTAAGAAACATATAAAAGGAAATGGGGGGAAAAAAAAAGTCAAGGAATGTGATTGTTTCTTAACATAGTTTAAGTTTCCATTCCAAATCCTCGTGAAACACTTTGAAATTTTGTCTATTGTCTTCAAGTTTTTCAGATTTTCTTCAAAATGATACACAGATAAAAAATTTCCATCTCAGTGTGGACGGACTATAAGATAACTCTGTTGAAGATGGTAACTTTCTCCAGCATAATTAATCAACTACTTAGCTCATAAAATATAATGAAAATGCAAACTTTGAATAAAAAAAGAAATTTAGAATCTTTTAAATTTTAGGGGGTTCTATGCTGGGAGCTTTCTGTAAGTTCACAAATTGCAACTGTGTACCACATGTTTTCTAAGATCTTAGATGTATTCACAAAATTATTCTCTATACTATGAGACAGACTAGAGCTTTCAAGGCTGTGCACTTCAGGAGAACAGAGACAAGGCAAATAACTATAGTTAAAAATGGGAAAATCAAGGTCCTATAAAGAGGACAGAATATATTCACTTCTTGCACTCCTTGCAGGGTATAGCCTGCTTATGAGAGAAAAGTCCTAACTGTGCACCTTGCTAGAGCAAATTACTAATTAGTCATGCAGTAAACCTACAGTTTTAGTGCATTTCACTTGAGTTCATCAGTCCTCCAACTGTAATTCTTTTCCTTCAGGGCACATACACAGACAGGTTTGTCTGTCAGCCCTCAGTTGTAAACACCATAGTGATATTCTTGCAAGAGCACTTACCTACAGATGTATTTCAGCAGATTATAATTGACAGCTGGCAGGCTCTTCACTTGCTTCACCAATTCTTTCAGGCCCTTTACGTGGTTTAAGGAAAAATAAGAGTGAGGAGGCACAGTTTCTTAATATTTTATTACATCTTAAATTTAAAATGTCAGCGACTGCAATTACATGACAACAAACACATCACTGAAAGTGCAGTGCTAAATGTTAAATACAGGCCACAGTCAGGAACAGCCTGTAGGGCCCATTTTGGATTTGGCTAACAAGGATTAGCTCTGGAAAACAAAAGCAAGTAAATAAATATCTTGGTTTCATCCTGTCTTTTCCTTCTCTTTCACTCTTTCTCTCTTTGAAAACTCCTGCTGATAACAAGTCTGAGGCTTCCAGGAACAGTTCTGGTTTGAACTGTTCAGTATTTCATAAGATAAACCATTTGGTTATTTTACCCAGTTCTGGTCCATACTAGATTCAGACTAATAAACAGTTATTTCAGTTTGTGCCCACCCTGGGAATGGAACAGGCAGAATATCACACACTAATTTCTGTGCCCTGTGGAAACAAACACCAGCTATGCTCCTCACCAACCAGTGCCTTTAGGCTCTTCTTCATTATGGAGTTTTGAGACTTTGCCAGCATCAGTGGGGTTTTGTCTACAGTATGTTATGAAAACAAATGCAAGTCAAGATGGGCAGAGCATGATAATGCACAAGTTTTCTGGCTGTGGTTTGAGAAAAGAGATGTGTGGCTCTTTCCCTTAATAGTGGCTGCACTTTCAACTTCTGCACAGAGAAAGATCAAGTGAAAAATCTAGTCAGACAGTTTTACAGCTGGACTGCTATGCCACTAAAAAGGACTGAAGTGGCTCCTCACCTCTATCACTGATTTTTCATAAACTGTCAGGATCAACTCCAGCACAGAAAGGACACTGTAATTTGAACTGTGCTTTCAAAATTATTTTATAAAGTGCTCCATGGCATAGTTACAGAGGAAGCAAATAAATACACTCTGGAGTAAGCCACTGTAAAATCACAGAAAAAATTTAATCTTGAAATGAATATCACTGAAGTATAAACTACATTAATTGCGGGCCTGTCAGGTGGCTTTATGTTGGAGCTATTGGTGTTTAGAGACATATGCAAAACACATAAGCAAACAGCTGCAACTTCAGTTCTGAGGATCCTGTGCCGTAATTTGTGCAAAGAGCAGCTTAAATTAAACCAGCTGAACAGCCCACTCCCATCTTTTGCAAGCAGCTGTCAAAATGCACCTTGTAGCAAGCTGTAAAGGACAGCAAAGAAACCAGTCTGATTTCAAAAGGTCTAAGACATCATAGCTATAGAAGACAGTTTGTCACAGATCTTTCTTCTCCCTTTGTTTCATCAGAGGGGAACGACTACCACCTCTGCAGTTGGTAGTCATCATGACAAGTCAGAAAGGAGAGTCTCTTAAGAAAAAGGGGCCCCTACTCATCCTCATTAATTAGAAGATTGGGTAGGATGGGTTTCAGCTCTAGCAGAATTTCAAATGTCAAAAATGAATTAAACAGAAATAATCATCTTAGAAAGTGAGGCAGTAGATTGAAATCAACAGGATAAACCTATTTGGATGTACTTTGAAAAGGAAATACCAGGATTGACTTCACTACCTATAAGTACACAGCACACTTTAAGAACAAGCACTTCAAGTTTCTTAGCTCTTCAGATATTAGTAGTATCTACTACATAAATTGTAGGAGGTGCATGGCACTGCAGGGCACATACTAACAGTCAGAACCCTTATTTTGCTCTGTGTTATGCTGTTTCTTCAAGAGAGCCTGGAAGAGGGCCTGCTCCATCTTTTTGAAGCTTTGTGATTCAGTGACAGGAAATGAGTAGAGCACGTTGGCCTTCAATCAAAAGTCAGTAGAAGTTGGCATCCCAATGCTTAAAAGAAAATAACTCCTAATTTAACAGCAAGAGATGAATATCAATCACCAAGACCCTTCCTTTTACACTTCAGAATATAATCCATGAAAATATAGGTCTCTTCCATGCCAAATGGAAGCTGATGACCATGATGTTTACTTGAACTGGATTCATTGACATGCAATAAATACAGCTGTGGTTATGCTATGCACCTTTATTTAGATTTCCAAAGGGCCCAAGAGGCAACTATTTTCATTTAAAAACTGCCTCCATTAACAGATGCACATTTAAATCAGGACAATCATCAGCTTCTATCCCTCTCAAAATTGGAACAGCATTTTATCTCCTGGTAGCCATTATTCCACCTTACTCAGGTTACCAACTCACCGTTTCTTCCTCCTTGCTGAGCATTTTGGCACAGGAAAGAAAATCTTCGTATTTTGCGTATGGTACAACAGGTTCTGGGAGTTCCCTTAGGTACAGCTTCAGCAGTGAGGCCACTGTGTGCACATCTGTATTGCTGTTGGGTTGGAACACAGCAAGTCATTACTATGAATCAGGGTAATACGGGCTACAAATGGCCACTTTTCCATTGTCACCCAAGATTTTACTCATCAGCAGTACATACATTTACAAATTCTATCTGCCATCTGTTTCTGGTGGCTTTTTGTCTTTAAAGAACTTAGGATACCTGCAGGCAAATTTCTGTCAGCTCTGGTGATTTATTACTATAAGTATACATAAGGCCTTATTTGCAGGCACAGGTATTGCCTCTCATTCACAAGCATCTCTCATCAGACATGCAAAATACTTCTTAAATTATCCTTTCACTTTAACCTGACCCAGAAACCAGGCATTATATTTACAAAGTAGGGATTATTCTACCAGAGATGGCCCCAGCTCCCAAAACATGCTCAGCTTCTCTCAATTCCACTGTATCACCATCTCCTCTGGTATCAGTATTAAGGAAGCAGGTCTTAAAGGAGACCATAATAACCACAGGTGTTTAGTTGAAGCTTATCCATCTGAATTTACAGCTCTTTCCCTGGCACGCACCTTTTCCCAACAGGCTCCCACACAATTACTACTGTGTTTTTCAGCTGTACTCTTACACTGAAAACCTGGATGTACTTTACATACAGAACCATAAATCCCTGGGAAATGAGTTTGAGCTCTAGCCTGTACTGAGGAAACTAAGGCAACAAACAGAAAATGCTTGCAGAACAGGTAATGTTATAGGGCTGACAGTCAAAGAGCTCATATGACATACATTTCCAGAAACTTAAAAGTTGTTTTGGATACAGCTGGTAGGAGCCTTGGCTGTTTATCAGACGTACTAAAAGTAAGAAGATGCAACGAAGGATCAAAATCACAAGTTCAGAGTATATAACCACACTTGCTTCAGTGTTTCTGTGGTGTGCAAAGTTACATTCTGATAACTTAGGAGCAGTTCTCTGAAAAGAAATAAATTACATAAAAGCTACAACTTAGTATGAAGAAATTTCTCTTGCATTACATCAGACTCCACCTCTGAGTTTAGCTACTCAGGTATTTATTCAAATCCTTAGTGGAATGTTCTCCGTGCTTTCCCTGGTTCAGATAAAGAGTTGTACTGCAAGCTGTTATATTTCCCTCTGACTTCTCAAAAATCAAAAAAGCAGACGCTGAATTACGTTCATTTCATTAATAAGAAACAGAAAACACATGCACATTTCTACAGTGTGCATTATTATGTATTTTCTTTTTCTTTGAAGATTTCACACGTGGAATAGTTTTTAAACTCTCAGTGTTTCAAAGGGAACCATTGGTATTCAGTGCACTTAGGCTTTGCTAGAGGTATGTTAATCATTATTTTGGAATGCTCTCTAAAACCAGTAACAGCTTTTACCAGGTTAAATCTTAACAAGAATGATGGGAACAACCTTAGATTAACGTGGTAAGGTATGTCAAAACAGAACAAGAGAGATGATAAAGCATTGTTTATATTTAAACGTTACTCAATACCAATCTCCTAAAACTAAAGTCACAGAAAACATTTCTATTTCAATCGTGAATAATTCCCAGCCCAAATTCCAAAAAAGCATTTTCTGGAGAAACTCTACACAGCAATATGCAAAACCACATTTTTAAAGAAAGTTCTAGTTTTAATTTCTTGATTGCAACCCTCTATTGTAGAGTGTCTTCAATTCAAAACAGCGTTTACCCCACTATTCTCATTGGATGCATATATAACAAATGTAGGGAATGGTACTATACATGAAACCAGGCATAACTGTACTCTCTTATGAGATTTCAAATGCTCAGATTTGGCCTCTAATAACCTTTCCATTCTACCTATTCTCAACCCAGATACCAACTAAGCAAAATGAGGCTCTTTGTGACATGTTGGCTAACAAAACTCTTTACAGACTCTAAAGTCCAGACTCCAATAATCTCTCATGTAGCTTCTTGCACATCTTGCTGCCATGAGTGCCACTTTGTAGAACACAACCATGGCATGCATGCCAGGCAGTTACCACTATTCAACCTTATCCAAGAGTCATTTTACAGAGATCTCCAGTTTCCTAAGTTGTCCGTGCATCAGGAAAGGAAAAAAGCAAGTACAGAGGGGAAAACTCTCACTGGTGAGAAAAAGCAGTCACAGAGAGCAGACATGAACTGTCAGCTTTAGTACAAGAAGAGCACAGGCCATCCATCTGCAGAGAATTCAACTCTGATTGCTCAGCACTGTTTGTCTTCTGAAGGCTTTATTATTCCTATTTTTGTTATTTAAACAAGGAAACTTGCTGAAGAACTGAATCATACCTTTACAGAGACTACTTGCATAAAACTGGAGAGGCCTTCCCAAAATACAAAATTCAAACACGCTAAGTGAGGGAAATTACTGAAGAACAATTAAAAGTTAACCCACAGATCTCCCAGTAAGGGGATTTGAGCAGTGTTATCTTCCTTTCCTTTGTATTGCCAGGATCATGCTTCATGTAGTACCTAAGAATAATTTTACACCAATCCTTGTTGTAAAGTGGAATACTTGCTGCTTGAGGGCACAGCAGTTGGAGGATAAAAAGGCTGAAGAAGGGGAAAGAAGCCTGAAAATGAATGTATTTTTTATACATTTTCTCCTTTCAGTGTGAAATACTGATACATTATCACTGCAAAGGGTTAGCTGAGTGCTAAAGATTTTGCCTCCATCACAGAGAACTGAGAGCAGCAAGGAAATAGTAGGAATAGCAAGGAAATAGTAGGAATAGCAAGGAAATGTGCTCTCAAACTAACCTCCTGCAGCACATATTGTACAGGAGTACACAGAAGGGTGTTCTCTAAGATGGGGTTAGAAACCCAGGTTGCAGTCAGTAGACAGGGACACATACACAGTATTTTAAATTAATTTTTTATCTTTTTAATTTCCTAAGGCAATACCGCACACTGCCACAAGATGGTGGGATCGCAAAATAAGATTTTGGAACACTTGTTTTCTTACGTTGTTTTTTTCCCCTAAACTATACAGACCTATCACTTAGGATTTAATCTATCTGTACAGAAATTACCATACAGAACTTGGCAGCATAAAAAAAAATATACACACACAGACACATTGTCGTCCAAGCTTTTTAAGAATTAGATTTTTTAATTCTATTTAGCAACATTTAGGCAAAAGCTAGAAACTTTCTTCTTTGAATGCAACTATGGGTATAAAAATGTCAGTATTTTTATAATAATGTAACTAAAAGGTTGTTTCACAGAATCTGAGAACTGTTCAGACCTTGCAGTGTAGTGGTTTTTTTCACCTTTTGCTTTAAAATACAGAGGATAATTTTAAAATGGCACCAGTCCTAATCCATCTGTATTTTTGGTGTTTCAGTTCACAAATACCATTAAGCACATTTCAGCCACAGAGGACAGATGAGAGTTTCAAAGAAGTGCTGATCTGTAAGCTCTTCGGAGGATTGGGAGCATTTATTTCCCTTTTCAGTCTGCAGTGTTCTATCCGCAATCTAAGCCAACTAACAGCATTTATCTATCTGCCTCGAAGGCAACTGCTGTAGTTTTTAAGACGTGGGTCTTTGTGGGGCCTGTGGAGGACCTTTTACCCATGGTCTTTTTCCAGGCACAACTAATCAGTTTAAGAAAAGACTGAATTTCCCCCTTCAAAACTGGTCTTGCTTATTCTAGGACCATTACACCCACAGAAATTTAATGATTACACCAGTCTTTGCATTTCTTTTGCTGTCTGACAGTATAATATCAAAGTGTTTCATGATTACACATTCATAATTAGCATGACTAAAGGTACTCATTAACATGTATTAAAATACAGTATGTCAATTCCAGCAGAAAATCCTCTGTTATCTAAATGGAGCAACTCTCATTAAGGGAAGCAGACTTTCTGCAAGTGCACAAACAATAATTACAAGCTAGAAATGGGAATGACAAAGCACAAAGTGGGAAACTGAATATAACACAAAAAGCATCAACAAGCTCAGAAACAATCTATTTCAGAACATTGTTCTACAAAGTCCAAGAAAGATGACTTATCTCACTGAAATATTAATACTGCTTTACTGTTGGTATTTCCAAAGGGGTAGCCCCCCACTCTTCATGCAAAGGCATGACAAATGCAAATGCATCCCAGCCTCTCCTTAGTCATCAGACTACTCATATTCAAAGCCCCATTCATCTCAACTTTGTCATTAATATCTCTCATGGCATTGCTGTTTTGACAGCACTTTCCTTTGTGATACCACAGACACCGTGGAAGTGGCTGTCAGACCAATTACACTGCCTGCAGTTTTTCACTCTCTCTACCACAAACAATACTACTGAAGCCCAGCATGTCACCAGAAATGCAGGCATAGCCCTCACACTCAGACAAGCAGACAGCATGTTCAGAGAGCTGCAGTCAGCGCTTCGGAGCACAAAGCCAACAAGCCCCTCATAAACTCTCGGAGAGGAAGTATTAACAAGGCAAGGTCACATTACAAATAGATTAATGCTGTGCCAAAAATAGCTCTAGATCATGCTGACACATAAACAGTTTGCATAAAGAACAAACAGTGGAGAACAACAAGCTGTGAGGCTATAATTCAATTTAGGAGTTCTCCTAATAAAGAGAAGGAGAACATTAAAGTTCAAACACTTTGTGTACCAGTGCCCTCCAGAATTACTAGAATTACAGCTCCATCATTTCAGACATGCCACAGATCACAGTCTCCCTCACCAACACACCCTGTTACCCACCACAACATTTGTTGACCATGCTGCTGCTTAGCTGCATTCAGGACTGCAGAGCAGCTCTCAGAGCAGTGCAGATGTTCCCCTGACATGGGGATGTCCTCCTAACTGGTACCTTTGCTGCCAGTTTGCAGACAGCTCAAGTGAGATGTGAGAGCCCACGATAAACCAGTGATGAAACACCCAGTAAGAAACATCAAGGGAACACTACCAATATGCATAACTACACTTGGAGACAATCAGAGAACTGTGACTGCTGAGAACCCAGTGCCCAGAGTTTAGGAGGACAAAGCCTGTGTTCAGCAATGTTACAATGCATCAGGAGTGGTTGGACCGATTTTGGGAGTCAGGCTCCGGTCCAGAAATTCCAAGGTCTAATTAAATGCATAACATAACTGGTTAAATGTCCTATGTGATTTTTATTCCCCTATGTAGGTATCTCCAAAGCATTGCTCTACATAATTTTCCAAATAAATGGATATCCAGTACAAGGAGTACTGTGCCTAATCTAAGTACCAGATGAAATTTTGCCTAAAACTTGTGAAACGTATATGAAAGCATTTACCATTTGAAGCCCTGAGCTGTCTCCTACTCACTGCTGCTAAAGTCTGGTTCTACTTCAAGTTAACAACTGATCTAAACTCTTATTTTTCAGTTTAGACAGAGAAATAAAGCAAACATATTCTCCTCCTTTGTCCTTGTGCTCGTGACTTTTACAATGCATACTACCTTTCAGGGTCCTCAAGGAATACTGAAGACTGGCAGACTATTTCCAAGTTAGACATTCACTGCAGTAACTGTAACAGCAGCCAATTTATTCAGGTTTCAGTGAAGCTTTAAAAATAATAAGAAAGAAATTTAGGACAGATTATGGAACAACCACCTCTATGGACGAATGTTAAAGATTACTTAGAAAAACAAAGATTCTTGAAGAGACGAGTGCTTTCAGGTATGGTGGCCAGAGGCCTAAGAAACAGATGAGTTCCCTCTAGGAAAAAGATCTGCCAGTTCCAGTGAATATCCTGCTAAATTATTTCACCACTTGATAGATTGTTCAGAGAGGCCGTGAAGTTTCTCCCAAGATTTTTTCAGGGATTGCAAGCACATGTACCACCACAACAAAATAAACTACCTGTTCTTGTTTACTGAAGAGAAGGCCTAAGTAAGAATGCTTTAAAAAAATCATGCCCTCAGACCTTCCACGTTGCAAAAAAAAGTCATTTTCTTAAAGGTGACCATGGCCATCTAAGAAGTCTTATGTCACAGGCAAATGAAATAATGTGGCTGCCTTTTTTTTTCTTTTTAAATCACAGCTCACAACCAACCATTTCTGAAACTGAAATTCATGCAAAGCAACTACAAGTGTTCATTCATTGCCAATAACTAAAAACACACTGAGGACACCAAAACCAACGAAAACCACAAGAGGATGCCAATTAAACTGATTTAATGACTCTTGCATCACACTAGAAATGTGTATCCTAATGTGTATTTAATTGCTAGACTAGGTCTTTAAGCTGTGCCATATGCAGGGGTTATTTCTGTTAGCTGGTTAGAAAAAGGGCTGGAATTGGAAAGGACATGGAAGTGGCTCCAGAGGCATAGCTGATGAGCAGATTGTGAGGATCAGGGAAAAAAGCCTGGAACAGGCAGAAATAAACAGGAATTTTCACAGGCCTAAGGCCATTTGTGTTTGGCAGGAACCAGCTTTCTAGTAAAGATTTCGTTTCACATAAAAATGTGGGGGTTTAGGGATTGCTGCACTTTGCCAGTAGGAAGCAAATAAAGCCCCTTCCTTGTGGGAAACTATCTGCTTCTAAACAAATTCTTATGTGCGGGCCTTTATTCAGAAAACAAAGGACGATTTTTATAATTTTTTATAAAAAGTGATTTCTAGTTGCGGTCTGCACAGTGCCAGTGCAGACTGCAGCCCCACTGAGACACGTCCCATTTCTTGAATTCACCAAAATTTTAAAACATACCTTGTTTCTGGAGGAGAATAGGAATTGTGCATGTGCTCCTTCTCACCTTGAGGATATTACATTATTACTATCCTTGTTGTTGTCTTATTTTGCTTCAATAATCACAGTGATTAAATGCACAGGAACACACCAGTTCTACATTCTGGATTTTTTGGCTCCAGTAAATAACAGCATTTTCCAGCTGTCACATACTGCCACTTATGTACCTTTTCTCAGCTCGCTGCAATGGTGACCAGAGCAGTAAGTAACATTTTTCCCTGTAATGTAATGCATTCTTCCTTAGAAGAATTCATACCCATAAAAGAACATAGTAGGGATTTTGTTTTGCTAAATATATATTTATGTGCTTTTCTTCTCTCTTGTGCATATACACGAAAGCTGGCAGGTGAGCTATGTAATTTTTAAACTCTTCTGAACTATTCAATTCTATACATCAGTGATAGTTATGAAAATCCAAACTACACACATCAATCAATCACTTTAATTTTATTAATATTTGTTTCAGTGACATTTCAAATGTTTTTTTCTCCCTCAACAATCTTAGCTTGGTGACATATGAGGATGTCACCTCACATGAACAGCAGAGAGAGGTAATATAAAAAGATAAATCCAATTTTGTTCCCCTTCTAGGTAAAAACTGTAGAACAAATCCTTATGTTATTTTCCTTATGGAGCGCCATAATCTCTATGGTAATTTTATAGAACAAATGGTCATACTCCACTTTGTATCATTACAAATGTATGACCTGTAAAGGAGATGAGGGACTTTACATGTAAAATATTAGCCACGCAAGAAGAAAGAAGCAAATACCCCAAAGACAAGCAAAATGGATTTCCTGGAGGGGCCAATTTTGCCCCTGGAGATGGAGCAAAAAAAAAGAGATGGAGCTGTACTGGAAATACCAAGGATATTTCAAATGAGTGCTTTCCTAATTGCACTGTTAGTTCTTCACAGCATATTTCACAATATGTGCAGACACATTCAGAAGGAGTAAGTTATTTATTGATTTTTGGTTTTAAGCTGACATAGAATTTTAAAGGTTTTCTTTCCTTCACACAAAAGGCCTCAGCAGTTTGCAGTTGTAGCAGCTGCACCTCCCTTTTCCAAGACTGCAAGAAATGATGATGTTCCAGTTTTCATACGAGGGGGCTTTCGATATTTCAGATCCAATACTGGGTTTTCCCCATTTGCAAGTTTGAGAAATTTTAAATACTTGTTCCATTCTCATGCACAATTCTTCAGCAACATCTTATTCCATCTATAAGATCCAGATGACATTAATACATGAAGGTTTTTGCTACTCTCTGACTTGTCCTGCACCCACTCTGTGCTTTTATAACTGACTTCAGTATTGGATCATCCAGCTGCCAACTTGTGTGAGAACTACCATTTGTCAGATAGGTTTTATGTTCAAAGCATGGCTGCGTTTTCTCGTGAGCAAAGTTATTTTACCTCTTATTTCAAATTCAGTATGTTTGTCCTGTTTGTGCTTGCTCTGTGGCCTTCTTTGCCAAAGGGGTGCAGATAGAAAGACAAGAGGGGAGAAGGGCAGGGGCTCCACAGGACCGTGGACAGCAGCTGACCTCTGGGCCAAGGAGCAGATCTGTGCCTGTGAACTCCATCTCCCAACACCCATAAGGTGTTTTAAGGTGTGCAAACATATTAAAACAGAGATGACATTTTAAACGAGTACTAACTATAGCTGTATGACCTTACCTTTGGTTTTGCTCCTAATTCTACATGTTATATATTTTACTGAATTATATTATTCTGAATACTGTTATAATTTTACTGAATTAGAAAGCATAAAGATAAGAAGGATTATTTAAAGCAATTTATGACGCAAACATATATACACAAGCCTACACACACATTTCAAAGCATCTTCACTTGTTCTGAAGTCTCTGTTCAACTTATGTGTACTTATACACAGGAAAAAATGTCAGCATGAAAAATGGCTCCTCAAACATCAGCTCTTTGTATTAGTTCCAACACTAATGGATGACAGCAGCAAGTCTTTCTTCCAGTCAGAGCTGGTGACCCAGCACCACTATGGAAACGTGACCTGTATTCCATTGTGTTTCGTGCCCCATGAACAAAAATGTCAGCTCTGCTCTAACTGCAAAAATCTTCCTTACTACTGATGTATGAGAATGGGCTAAATGTAACTTTAAAATAAACAGAACCTAGGCAGATTTTGCACTAGGGGACTTTCAACTAATAATAACATATAATTACAGATTAAATGGTGGATCTGGAGGTATATGAGAGAAACTAAGTATGGATGCCTAAGGTATATATATTTTTTTTTCTCCACGGCACTTTTCATATTGTGTCCACTTTCCAAGAGCTCAACTTGCCAAACAGGTTGCATCAAACCTAGAGATCATACTGCTGTTCAGCACAATGAAACCTTACCCAAAAATATTACTGTATCACATAGACACTCTATAAACACTGTGAAATTAACTTCCCCTCAAGAGATTACAAATGGAATGGAACAAAAGGTTGGAGGGAAAGAGCAGATGCACAATGGAAACAATGCAGAGATCAGAGCAGAGTTGTCTGCTTGACTTCTGGATCATTGCTACAACTGAATCACAACTCCCCAAACTCAAATGGAAAAAAGCAAACAGGAAAAGTACCCTTCAAAGGACATAAGGACATACAAGGTCAGTGTTCTATAAATTCTCAGCTTCAGAAGCAGAACTGCAGGACCAGCAATTTAAAGGAAGCTCCTGCTGATGTTTCTAATTGCTACAGAAGAAATTATGTGCATTCTTCACAGCAGTAGCATGTAAAATCTCTTCTCCTTTTTATCTGCTAAAGCATACCTGTTCATGGGACTCATCAGTATGTGCTACAGATGTTGCTAGATAACCTTGGGAAAAAAAAAATTAATGTGGCTGAGCCCTGGTCTCATTGTTTTGAGTAGTTAGAATTGGACTTTGGAGGTGCTTGTTTTCTTAAGCATTTCCTCCACAATTAGTTGGCTTACAGGGACAGAAAAAAATAACCTTTTGTTTCTGCCATTTGTCTACTTGTATCTTTGGCAAAAATACACATGATCAGTTCTATTTATCTTAATGTTCAAGTAAGGAAAATATACACAACAGGTGCTTCTTTACTATTTTAATAAGGTACATGGTATTTGAACAGTAAGTGAGTATGCCACAAACATTTATCAGCTAACACTGTCAACTCCCACAGCCCTCTTGCTCCTTAAAGCCATTTACTCGTCAATTATCCCAAATCTCACCTTCCAGTGATAAACTAATAAATCTCAAAGGAAGTCAATTCCTTTTTCCAGAGCACTATAAATTCTTGACTTTTCTTTTAAAGTGAGGGTCAGGACTGAGGAAACTGCTGGAGATGAAAGAGCATTACAGGTGTCTGCCTTCTGTGCATCTGTGATACACAAATCTCTATGCTTAACAAATTTGCTCTCTTCACAGGAATAAGGAATACAGAGACATAAATGACTTCCAGCAATCAGGTTCAAATCATGGCATGTTTTTGCACTAAAAGATCAAGCTATACTTTCCTTCCTGTTACTTGGATTGCCATCAGATAAAGGCCCCACATAATAAATGCAATCTGCCTCTTCCTCCTAATTCACATTGGACCCTCAACTGGAGTGAAGCATCCTGATTCCATTGTGGAGGTGTGTTTTGGATGGCACTTCAGGCACACGCTGAGGATGACCACTGTTTAACAGTCTCTTCAACTGGAATTTCATTACCATCATATTAATTCTGATCAGAGTTAAAAAGTCTATGTAGCATTCATAATCCACTGGTTCTGCTTCCCTTGACTGCACACTCTGAATATGTGGACTACTGCTGCCAATGCATATAGGAAGAGAGCACAGAAAATTAGTCTTACAGAAGACTAAAGTCATACACAGCTGGTGTGAACAGGGCTAGGTTTTCCTTGGCCCAGAAATTCTAATTTACTGTGTAAAACTGCACAATAGTGGGATACGAATTGGACTTGGACTCTCAAAACCACAGAGGTTTGTTATTATGGTCAGAGTGACTTTAATTATAAGACCAAAGCTTCAAAATTATAAAGGAATACATAAAAGTATACTTCCCTTCCAGTCAATTTTATAGATAACAGAACATATTGAGATTGGCGATAAGAGAAATTCTTCCTTTGTGGAACTGAATAAATGCCAGCATCACCACTGCATTTCAAATGATATTACGATCAAGGCAATCCAGATACTTTTGATTAAGCCAAACCATCAGCAATACTTCTCCTAACCAGCTTTTCACAAAAGGAAACTCTCCAGAAACGCTTTGAAATCAGACATCAAAGTCAGGCAGAAAAAACACCAAGACATTTTAGAGCGATAATAGGAACCACATAGAAAAAAACCCTACAAAAACATGTCATTCTATCTGTTGCTGCCACGTGTTTTACTGTGGCTCAGCCAGCACAGCACATGGTGTCCTGCCTAGACTTCTGGGAGTGGGGAACAGCTGGAAGGTCTTACCTGTCAAAAGAAGGCTTCTCTCCACAGTCAAATGCATCCTGTAACTCCTTGACAAGGTTAGCCTGCCCAGGCAGTCGGAAAAGGCCTTCTTCCCTCAGCCCCCGCTGTCGGATGAAATCCACACACTGTTCCACCAGCAGAGGAGCCAGGCGGTTCCCATAGCGCTTTTCGTACCGGACAGTATCTTCCAGCTTCTGGCCAAAAATACCTGCACCAAAAAGGAGGATGGGACTTGGCTGAGCATCATAAAAATGCGTGAGGAGCCCACGCCTTCTATTCCAACCCATGCAGATTATATGTCATTTAAATGCATAAACTACTAACATCTTCCTTTCTTGAGGATAAAATGCTCAATTTCAACTTTGATCCTCTTACGGAAATAGAGTGCTGACATATTTTACAGCAATGTTCAAAAACATTATTTAAAATAAAACACATAAAATTATTTGTGAGACCATACACACAGAAAACACAGCTAGATATAACACATAACACAGATACATATCTCAATTTCTTTGGCTAATGCCTAATTATCTATTAAAAAATTAACTACTTTCTGTATGAGTTTCGGTGCCATATAAACACTCTATTTACACATGGGGGGCAAAAGATTTATAAATATAACTCAGGATTTTGCTCCTACTAAACCAAATTATTAATTTTTTTATATAAATGAAGATCATTCCTATAATGTATTAACAAGTGCATTATCACTGTCTGCTTCAGCAAAAATAAAGTTTGTATACAAAGCAAAATCCCTGACATGAAAGGTAAGGACACCTTAACCTCGAAAGAACATGGAGGCTTTTTGACAGAATTAACTTCAACCCTGATCTGAGGGTATCATTGCTACTACTCATCACAGTTTATTTTGCCTCTCCCTTTGAGAGTGCAGAACAGGCCATCACAGCATTACAATAATGTTCAGGCATGTCATCTGTGATGGAAGCTGTCTCTTGAGGCCACCATTTGCTGAAGAGTACTGGGGTTGAAGCAAGGTAATATAATTTCTATACACAGCAAGACAATGGATAGTTGTAAGGCTGTCAGGATCAGAAACTAATGACCAAGTAATTACCCCATTTTTCTAATGATGTACACCATAAAGTTAAAAAAAAAAAAAAGTAAGTCAAATTATGCCCTTCACTCAGCACAGTTCCTAAAGTTTAAACACATTCAGCAAGAGTAACAGCTGTTTTGATTTCCTTTTTCTAAAAATAGTCCAAAGTTGAGGTAGTCAACTTTTGCTTTTGACCCAAAAACTTCATTCACCCACAGATTACAATTACATGGGAAAGCATCCACAAGCTAAGGCAGCATTTTCCTTCAGGGTAACCTTCAGTGCATATTCTTTCTGTAACAGAAAGGTAACTCACAGCTTAGTTGTAGGGGGCACAGTTGCTTTGCATATGCTTGAGGATGTTATGGCAAGTGTGAAGTTGCCCACACTGAAGGTCTGGACTCTGCATTGAAAAGCAATTATTTTTACTGTAGCACAGGAAATAATGGCAGAGAGTAACTGATGTCCTGCTAAGACATCCAGAAAGTTTCTTGAGATGCTGAGCAGCATATTTTGCTATTTCCATGGTACCCACACTTGTGGATGCCAAAACCAGCAGTAGGTAAGGGGGAATGAACACCACACAGTCACTCTTTATTAGCTCATTTTTTTCATGTTGTAAAAAACCCAAAGTCCAACAATTAGCAATTAAAGAAGGAATGTTTGAAATTTCAGAGTGAGTCAAGCATAGAAGAATACTGACTGATGTGGTGTCCGCCAAGTTCAGGCTCTTTAGGCAAGCAGATGAGTTAAAGGGTATTTTCTTAATTCTTACAGATCTTCCTAACCTCCTACAAACTGGTTATGGGGATGGGAGGAGTACTAATTGAATCTGGGCTTCTGGTATTTGTCTGAGTTAGGGGTTGCAGCTGCTCAACACAGAGAGCCTCTAGTCCTTCCATTTGCCAGGCCCTCCTTCTGGAAACAGTGGAATTAAGGATGAAGGTCCACTGAAAGTCAGTTAAGGAATTTGTGTGATTACGGGAGTCTGGGGATTTCAAAGTCCTTCTTAATAAAGGCTGCTGTTCAGTGCCCCCCAGTTTGTTCCTTTTGGCTGAACAAGCCTCACTTTCCCTGCCTCTCCACGAAGGGCACGTGTCCCAGCTCCCAAGCACCTTAGCAATCCTTTGTTCGACTCCCTCCAGTATTATCTCCACCTCCTGGTCCTGGTGGTTTTCTTTGTTTTGTTTTTTGAAGGACACAATATTTGGAATATGGTCTAAAAAATGCTAAGCAGAAGAGATTAATCACTTCCCTCCATCTGCTAGCTGATACTGCCCACACTGCTGTCAAACCTTCCTTGCTGCCAGGTCCACTGCTGGCTCGTGTCCAGCTTATTGTCCCCCAGGGCATCCAGGTCCCTTTCACAGACCTTCTTCACTGGGGTTATTCCTTCTTAGGTGTAGGACTTGGCCATCCTACTCCAGCTTGTCCTATTAACACACAGCCTGAGCTTCCTTTCGAGAGCACATGAGATCTTTTGGTTTTAAACACAAGGAGTTTTGCCTCTTTTCAAACAAAATACGATAGGATAGTCCAATTATACATTTACATTGTAGGTGTAGTCACAACTCATGCTCACTGACAGTACAATTAGTATGACTAAGCCTTGTCCTTTCCTCTCACCATGCTAACTTTCTTCAATCAGTAATGTGCATATTGCAGCTTACATTTGTAGGAAAGAGAATGCTCTCAAACCTACCAGACTGCTTTGGAACTCATACTAGTAAAGACACTGCAGTCAAAACACATCACTTCCTATTAATACATTTTTGGATGCTGCCTTTTTGGTTTTTAGTTCATTTTAGAACCGGTTTTCAAAGCATATCTAATAGATAATTAATAAAATAAGGGGAGGTTGTGCAGAGGGAGCAAAAATCCTTCCTATATTATTAAAAATTGCTGATGTACCACAACACAAAATGTATTGAAAACAGGTTGTGACCATGAAGCATTAAGATGATTGTAACCAGAATTAAATACTACTTTTAAAACAAATAGAAAGTAACAAGTGATTCATATACGAAAGCTGACAGATTAATTACATGGATATGAAAAACCTGGTTCTGTATTGCAGCAGAAAATTACATGCATTGTATGAAGAAAACCTTAAAAAAACTGTATCTGAGGGAAAATAAAACCTGATGTGATGGGGAGGTAACAAGGTTCAAGGGAAAAAAAAATTAGTCCGAATCAGAGTCTAAAATTTCCTAGTTCTGGTCCCTTAAATGTTAACACCAAATTATTTCTACTACTGTCTACAACCAGGGAAGTTGTAAATGAAGTGACTTTCACTGAGAAACTTAAAATATGCATAGCTAGGAATGCCTGAAGGAGAGATAATAACTATAGTAGCTGTCTCAGATTTGATTTAGATCCCACACAATCCTTAGAACATCGGGTTTGGCCACAGATATACTTTTATGGGGTAGGTGCATGCCCCACATCCCCACATGGCAGAAAAAGCCTCAGGGACTTGGCTGGCCATGTATATGAATGGTGATAATACCATATTTACTTCACACACATGAGGATATCTCACACTCAGCTTTGGGAAGCTCACAGCTAACATGGTAATTCTGACAACCATGCAATAACCTGAAGTTAAGACCTAAGCCTCAAGAAAAATCACCAGGTCACACCTTGAAGCCACCATTTACTACACACTCCCTTCTCCAATTTGTTTGGCACTGAAATTTATCTCAGGCAGGCTTGGGTTGGTGTCAAAGTATAGGTTGAACTCCTCCACAGGAAGCATTTCTTCCACCTAACAAATGCAGAACACTGCACCAGGCAGCACTTGGCCATGAAAGAAATCAGTCATGATAAATCTGCACAAATACTGACTTTAAGTTACAGACTTGCTGATGCTTTATTGCAAAGGTACTCTGTTGCCAGGGTCAGAAGTGGCAGAAACGTGGTAACTCTTTTTTCCACATCATGTTGTCATAGCTTTTACCTTGCTCATCATCTTTCTGGCATTTGTTGGGTTTTTCACTGCTTGGGAATAAAAACCAGGATTATTCCCTCGTAAGGTGCATCTTCTTCCATTGTCCCTTTCTCATTGTTTTTATCTCCTCTTATGTCACAACTACTATAGAGAATATTGCAGATAAACAGTTTATGAAGACCAAGATGTTGACTATTAGGAAGCAAAGGCATTGCTGTGAAGAACTGAGGTTGCAAACATGGAGTTACCTTAGAGGTTGGCAGGGACAATGGTGAACACTATCAGCTATAACTGGTAACTACTGGCACCTCCTTTAGGAAAAGAGAGTCCAAGTTATGGAGACTACAACGTAACCAAAATCACAGAGATAATTTCACATGCTGTTTTTTAAAAGTAAATTTCACAGAATCACAGAATATGCAGAGTTGGAAAGGACCCACAAGGATCATCGAGTCCAACCCTTAGCCCTGCATAGAACCATCCAGAAGAGTCACACCATGTGCTCGAGGGTATCATCCAAACACTTCTTGAACTCTGTCAGGCTTGGTGCTGTAACCACTTCCCTGGGGAGCCTGTTCCAGCACCCAACCACCCTCTGGGGGAAGAGCTTTTTTCTAGTAACCAGCCTAAACCTGTCCAGACACACCTTCAGGCCATGCCCTCTGATCCTCTCACTGTTCACTACAGACAACAGATCAGTGCTTGCCCCTCCTCTTCCCCTCACAAGGAATGAGATCTCCCCTCTGCCTCCTCTTCTCCAGGCTGAACAGAACAAGTGACCTCAGACACTCCTGATACAGCTTCCCCTCCAGGCCCTTCACCATCTTCATTGCCCTGCTTTGGACACTCTCTATTAGCTTTATACTTTTCCTATATTGTGGTGCCCAAAACTGCCACAATATCCAAGGAGAGGCCATCCCAGGTCAGAGCAGAGCAGGACAATCCCCTCCCTTGACCAGCTGGTGATGCTTTGCCTGATGCCCCCCAGGACATGGATGTCCCTCCTGGCTGCCAGGGCACTGCTGACTCATATTCAACTTGCCATGGACCAGGACCCCCAGGTCCCTTCCTTGCAGCTCTGCTCTCCAGCACCTCATTCCCATCTGTACAAACATCTGGGGTTACCACTAAGTAACTAAACAACATCTCTGTGGAGAAGGAAATGAAGGAGAGCTCTCATAACTCATGTTGTAGTGCAAACCCAAGTTCTCCTCCTAGTTTATCCTTGGGATAGGGTGCTGGACAGCAAACAAATAAATTAACAAGAAACCCTGAGATTCAGAATAGCAGCAGCTTTGCTGCCCCACAGCTGGTGGAAGGCAGGAAAATGTACAGGATTCCAGTTCTGACCAGTCATTAGATTTAATCAGCAGAATTGCTTTTTCAGAGAGTGCTTGTAGGTCTTTAAGGCTATATCCAATTAAGCCAAGATCACGCATAACATCAAAGACAAAAATCACATGCTAGCAAAGGGCATGCTGAGCAGTTAGTCATTAACTACAACATTCCCGTGGCAGAAGTTCTGTAAACATTTTGAGCAACTGGGTTTCCATGCTTAACATACCCAGAAACATTATGGAAGACTATTTCCAGTGCTATATGCAAATTCTGCATATGTCTACTCAAGGGTTGTGAAAGCACTGTGGTATTTTTTTTATGGTACATATTCACAGTTAAGAGTATGGTTTAAAATCTAAGAACACTACTAGTCAATGATTTCCTTAGCTAACTGAACACAGGCAGGGGTCACATCTCAAGTCTACTGACTTCTGATTCAGGAAAAAAAAAAGGAGGAGATCTAGGTGGCTGTTCTGCCACCTTGCTACCTAAGGAATAGCTTGAAATAAGGAATAGCTCTAGAAAGTCCACCCACTGCTCTGGCTCTACCACAGCACATGCACTTGGTGAGCCAGGAGGCTTCAGAGAGCAAAAAGCACTGAGGGCTGATGTTTTCATAGATGGCCCACGCCTGTATGTGTGTTATCCCAATGTGCATCAAAGGATCCCACTGCTCCCAAAACAAGTTCTGATTTCATGAGCTATACTGATCAGAAAGGATCAGTTAAGGTCAAAGGAACTGATCTCAGCTTAGGGTCTGGATGAGAATTTTAAGCAGCTCTCAATTCTACATCAGTAATTCACTTACAGTGAAAATAATAGATCAGATGGATGGCTTTCAACAGCAAGGCTGAGAACGACAGTCCTGGAATAACACAAAGAAGTGGCTGTCATGGCCTCATAGCACCTAATACAGAGTTTTAAATTATTATTTCTTATCAGCTTTCTGCTCAGATGTTTCCCAGCAGTAAATGCTATTTTGAGTGAATCAAAGGCAGGGAATATTTTCTTCTTCTCTACAGAATTTTGTAATGTATAGGAGAGGAAAAATCCCACCAAAAACAGTGGCAGCAGGATTTCGCTCCTGACTGAATCATTTTCTTTCATTCGAGCCTTCTCCTATCCCACAGTCAGTGTGATGCTAGCAGTAGATAAGGCAAGATAAACTCCCACCCTAGAGTTCAGAATATCTGCACACTCAACCTGCTTAGGAAAAACAACTCTGAAATAAAAGTACAACTAGATATGGAAAGGAGGCAATTTTAAAAAATCACTGTGAACTTAGCACAGTTGATTACATCAGGCACTATTTCTCTGGCCACAGCCAATGCCACCTCTTCCTCCAAAACTCTGCCCACCCAAAATTCACCATCCTATTGAATGTTCTCACTGCTGCATGCCACCCTCAGATACTGCTTTCTTCACTTAGCCTGTATGTTCTCTCAGGAGGTTCCTGTGGTGGCGCTTAACCAGAGAGCATCTTCTCTAAGTTGGGAGTTTAAAGATGCTTGGCTCTCTCTCTGTTCAGATGCTGCCCTCTGAGCATTGACTTCTCCTATGATATGACCTCCAAAGACGTCTGACATGTAATTTTTTTGTGCCAATCACAATGGAACTTTGATCTGGATTTCCAGGAAGGGTTCTACACCTGGTATCATTAGTGAAGATGATGACATATCTCTGCCTGAACAATGTCATGATTCCCTTGTAGTTCTTCCAATGACTAGTCAATGGTTTTCCCTGTTAATTTTATTTTCTGCATCATGTGGCACAGCTTAGGACTAAATTATCTGCTTCATGCAAGTAGGGACTAGGTCTGCAGAAGGCTAGTTTTGTATTTTTTTATACTTAGGTATATAATCTGCAAATGAAGTTATAACAATTCAGTATGCCAATTAGTAAGACAAGTCTAGGTATCCTAATTTGCTTCTGCAACCTTAATAAATACTGACTGTCCAGTTAATGTTCATCTTTCTGTTGACCTCAGCGGGACAAGGACATAGTTAAACACACACCTCCAGCATTCTGCAGGTCTGATCTAGGGGGTTGTGACAATGCCCTTGACAGAAAATGTAAATAAGAAAGCAACTGAAACAAATGATACACAGGGGAAAGCAAATTAGCAGCATCACCTCCATCGTTCTATCCTCTGCCCCCAGCACTGCAGCTTCACTTGGAGTTTTAGACATGGAGAGTTTCTGTGTCAGAATGTATGGGGAAAGAATCAACAGCTGAAGCTCTTCTTGGAGAGGCTAAGGCTGTACCCAGGCACAAAGGCAACTGTCTGCAAAATTATCACTTAATCCTTTATTCAACTTCCAAACATTTCTCAAATAGTTAAGCATATAAAGGGGGCACAGGCAGCTCTAATTCACGCCAACACCTTGAAACGCAATACACATGCACATCCTCCTGGCTAGTCTCCAGCAGAACTGAACTCCAGCAACCACGGACCTTGGGAAGGGGGGCATAGGAGGCAAACAGCTTTCAGTGTTATCTCAGCTGCAGGTGATAGTTGATCTCCACTGTAGTTCTGCAGTGAGCCCCTCACTGGTTGTGATAGGTCGTTTCAAGACATCGCCCCTGACTGCCTGCTCACACAACCCTCAAAAGCAATGACATCACTACATCACTACTGAGGCTTGTGGGCAAAGAGCTGCATGCTCTTGCAAAAGAGCAAAGGACAACATGGAGGAACAGATGAGGAAGGAGCGGGAGAAGAACGTGATAGATTTTGTGTAAGCCCTCTGTAAAATAATTTCTCACACTTCAGAGCAACATGACAATTCAGCCTTTTGATTTGGATTTCTCAGTCCAGCATAGCTTTTAAGCCAGCACCAGTACCCTCCTCTGCCTCCACACAAAGTTTTTGTCCTTGTCATAGATACGGTTTCTCCTCACCCATCTCAAGCACTGTGGCAACCTCACCACCACTTGTCATATCTCTTTCTCAGACATCTGTTTCCCTTCCAGTGCTTCCAGCTGACATATTATGGAATCCAGCCTCCTTCCCCAAGGACTGCCACGCTCTGCTTCAACAGGAGTACGTGCAAAGCAGAATAAAACTGGCTTTAAACATCTCCACGCAGCAGGTGAAAAGGCAAATGCAGGCTGCAGGGCAGCACGACGAAGTGGCAATACAGCACTTGCAACAGGACAGTGCATTGTAGGGCTACACTTCAATCCATCAGAAATCTCTGAAACCAAGGACTCGGTCTTCTGAACAGATCAACATTTATCATGTTTTGCTCCCTCTCTTCCCCCTCCTCCTACACAGATAAAATTCAAACAAACTCTTTTTCCTGGTGTTCTGCCAGACAAATAGGCAACTCAGAGCATCACAGGTCTGATTCCCCCAGTGCTCTCACTCAATTACGTTAAGAGGCACCGCAATAATCCTGTCTCAAACCACCTCATTCCAGCATTCACAGGCTATTAAGTAGAGGAGACAGTATCAGCTGGCCAGCTACAAACAAACGGACAAAGAAGTAAATAAATCATTCGTGGAATGTTGGCATCTGCATTGTTTAATGTCTTTTGTTTCAGTACTCTCATCTGCCCCTGCACACACAGCCCCTGGTGACTTCTAAGAAACCTCGGCTTCACTGGCAAAGCAGAACACAGTGACAGAACGGACCTACCTTTACGGAAACTAAAACACCGCTTAATTCTCCTATAAGTAGTTTTAGGAATGAACGGAGCTGCTGCTAAGGCACCTGGGCTGCGGACTCCAGCATTTCTGTCTTCAGGCATCATACAGGCCAGAGCCCCCACGTCCCTCCAAAGCTCTCTTTTACCAGCTGCATCCAGATGAAACACCACGAATGCTCATCGTTACTCACTGCTGAAGAGTTTTTATAATAGTGTATTTTCCTCTGGAGCTAGGAGATTTGTGGTCTTCTAGATCTTGGGCAGGGCTCGAAATGATTTTAATGTTCTCTTCCCTGCTTCAGTTTTGCTTTAGGGAACAATTTCCTTCCATCTATTTCCTTTCGTTTCTTTTATTTCCTGCAGTGAGACAACTGCCTATTATGCAATGTCACAACAAAAGAGTTTCAGCAAAAAGATGTATCTTCCATTCAAACAGAAGTGCCTGCACAGATGGAAAGACCTCTTCCTCCCAGCTGGAACAGGGGGCTGAGTGGCAGAGTCTCTAATTCCACAGGATAAGGTCAGCACTTTGCAGTGTGCAAGGGGAAAGAACAATACCAAAAAGGCCACTGAAGAATCCTCCAGGATACGACACTCCTCACTGGCACCCTTTATTTCTGCAACCAAGCAGCAAAAATAACGGCCCCTTCACCCGAAAGGCTCTTTGTCCATAACAGATTCCTTTCAAAAGACCTTTCATACGCCCAGCTCCTCGTGTGATGCTCTCATGGGCTTCTCGCTTGTTTTATTGGCTTCGAACTACCACAAGCTCTCACGGGAGAGGCGCGTCAGATGCGGCAGCAGCGCATCTTGGCCGGCGGGATCCCGGGGAGCTGCTGAGGAAGACGTGCCTGCGGACGGGGATGCTCTGCCGGCTCGCTCCCCGCGCCCGGCGGTGGATCCAGGCGGCCGCTGCCCCCGCACGCAGCAGGTGCGGGGGAAGGACGCGGAGGAGCCGCCGCAGCGCAGGGTTTGCTGCTCCTCCGGGTGACTTTGAGCTGACTTCAGGCGGCTGTCATGTGCGGCTGCTGGAAAACCGAGCAGGCTGTGCCTGGCTCCTGCAGGAGGTGCCAGACCTTACACTGCTACCCCTGCTAAAATGCTCATGCTCCTTCTTCTCCCTCCCCCTCAGTAGCAGGCTCTGTAGAAAAACGCCTTTTTTTTTTTTAATCTAATCAGGAAGGGAATTTCATGTGCAAACAGGCATTACATGCCCTGCCTCATTTACATTTCTTTTCCCTTTCAGATTTTTTTTCCACGGTCACCTTATTCTTTTGGTGCAAAAAAAAAATAAGCAGTTTCTGATCACCTTAGCAGATTCCCACCTGCCCCCCTCCTGACTTCTCTTTCTAAGCACAGGTTAACAAGTAACAATTTAATGATACGGTTAATCATTTACAAAGCTCCCTGCTCTGGTACCAGGAGTCCTCTCCCACCGCCAGACAAACTTTAAATATTAGTGGCTCACCAGGATTCAAACACACCCGTTACATGTAGACACAGACACACAGAGCTTGCTCACAACGCTTTAAAGAATCAGAAAATTCACACGTTACCCAAAGTGACACTTGACTTGTGTGACACCAGACTACGGTGGTTTACCATCTAGTACTGAAATTTAGGAAGCTGATATAAAGCTAGTATTTTGATTAATTATCTGTCTGAAATAATTTTCTGCTGCAAATAATTACTTGTTACTGGCTAGTCTCCATCGTGTGACTGCAACTTTTCTCTATCTTGTTTATAGCTATTGTGATATATAAACCCACTTTTAACTTCAACAGCTCATAAAAGCAGGCTCTTAAGACAACTTAAGCCAGAAGTGCCTGTCTTTAGAAGGGTCAGACTGTTACAGCAGCTGTAGCAACACCCATATAGCAAAAGACAATAAAAATATGAATCTGTCTCGACATTCATAATTACAGAACAGTTACCAGGGCTCATTTACACTTGTTAAGGTAGCTCAGACTACTGAGTAGTCAATAAAATAGGGGACATGCTAAAAACAGGGCTCTTAATGGTGACAGATCCCACAATACTGCTTTGACTTATTACAGTCAAACCTTCTCCATGAACACTAAACCTTAAATTATGTTCCATCTATTCTCATGTTTTCCAGTGAGTTACCTAATTGCTTCCCAATACAAACAACCCTGAGTCAGTATATTTGCTCAAGAGATCCAATAGGAAAAACAAGAAGCACATGCTTCAAAGTGTTTAAACTACAAATAAACTGAAGTTTGCACCCATTTTGTTCTATGCAAATCAGCATGCCAAGTCTTCAGAGAGGTGCCTCCGTCAGTAATTGGCATTAAAGGTTCCTACAACAATGACGGTGTCCTGAGAATTTTCATGGTGGCTGGAAGGATTCCCAGCTGTAAATCAGAAATAGCTCTTGCCCTATAAAAGCAAATGAGGAGCTGGTGAAGAAAGTACAGGGTCAGGACTTGGGAGATTTGGTTTCTATTTGTAGCTCTGTGCATGGACTTCGGCTAGAAACGGAGTTTCACCTAATCTCAGCTCCCTGCCTGTAACACGTGGAGACTTCACCACTTGCAGGATGGAAAGGCTGCCTCTCCTCATTATCTGCCACAGAAAGATACTGTGGTGTTGGAAGCCAAGTGCAAAAAACCACCAAGGCACTCTGAAAAATCCAGTTCTGTTAAGCCTCCAAATTTATTACTGCCACAGCAGCTTATGCTGCTTCTGGACTGGAGCAGGAGAACACTGAGGAGCTCAATACGAGGCCTGCTTTGGAAAGGGAAAGCTGGGTATGGGTAATCTTTGTGCTAATAAAAAAGCAGATTTCTTACCTAATCTAATCACAGAAGACTGTGCTCCTTGCACCTTCCCTCTCCCAAACCACCTCAATAATCCTGCAGCAGGATTTCTGCTTTCTAAAGGCAAACCTTTAATATTGCAGGTTTTGGGGTTTGGTTTTTTTGTTCTGTTTTTGTTTAAACATCCTCTTGTAAGACCTATATGCCCAGATTCTGGACTGTGCCAGCTTGTTTAACATATTGTGCCAGATCCCAGTGAGATGACTGCTTTGCACCACCTTCCCAGGGCACATTTCCCCAGGAGAAGCCAAAGAGAAGGCAGTCACGTTTCAGAGGTGCCAGGCAGGGTCCTAGCTGACCAAGTCCCTCAGCACAGCCCGCCAGCAAGGCTGAAATCCTCTCCTAAAAACTGTGACCCAAATAAAGATGGGTGGCTTACAAGATAAGTTCTCTTTAAAACAGTAGTTTCCTTTAGTCTCTCCCTCCCGTGGTCTACCTGGCACTTGACAAACAGACATTTGCAGTCAGCAATCACATTTTTCAGTGATAACTGCACTTCTTAGTTGCAAAACAACACAATCCCACCTTCCTGATTTTTCCAGCAAACTGCAGACAAGACCAATCTTTTGATGCAATACGGGTGCTCTTTCACAGTAGGAAAATATTTCTGTCTCTGGACTTAAGAGATTTCAGAGCTCCAAGGAACAGACTGATTAATGTATAGACATTTTGTGCAAGTGTATCAATCATACTTGTATTATAATTAAAGAGACACTACTACCAGAATAAGAATGATGAAAATTATTATAATAATTTTCAGCCCATTCATCATAAGGGAGCTTTTTAAAAAGACAACTAGACTTATGAAAATAAATTTTGATCCAGTACTTCTGAAATTATCGGACATGCCAATCAAAACCCTATACTGCTAGTGCTAATATTCTGAGGCATAGCTGTATATGATACTATTACTGGTCTTAGCTGTCACTGGCAGAAGAATTGCTGACAGCTTCTCCTAACAGGCATTTATGAAACACATGGATGGTCTCTCTCAGCTGGTGACCAAAGGAATTACCCTGCTTCTTCTCACAGGAAAGCTGATTTCACAGAAGACCAATCTTCTGTAAAAACTTCCCCTCACACTATCATGTGCTATGCTCATCAAGGGAAGTGCTTCCAGACAGCTTCCAATACCTGCACTGCAAATGAAAACAAAGGGTTTATTTACCCCCCTTTTCTGGAAAGATCTAAACCATCCTCCTCTTCACTTCAAAACTCTGGCTGTGACTGAGGGACAACAGAAGAACCCTGATGTGTCTCTGTGCATCTGGGGGCCCTGCATGTTCCCTCACTGACTCACCTCCTCCAAATGGTGCCCATATAACCCTGCGGATGGATTTCACCCAATCCTCCATGTCATTCTGCGTGCTCGCCATAAGAAGGTACGTCTCATGATTAGCTGTCATCCGCTCTCGGTCTCCTCCTGCAAGACAAGATAATTGCACTTAGAAACCCTTTTGCTTTCCTGCCCTGCCAAGCTCCTGCCAGCGTGGCTGCTGAGAACACCGACAGCGGCTCCACAGCAAGCAGACATGGATACTGTGCATGGAGAGTTTATCCTCAGACGTGGCATGAAAAGAAGGTCCTGTAAGTACATTCCCCATCAGACAGTGAGAAGCTGTCATGCTTCCAAAAGGAAATGAGAGGATAAATGTCATCAGTAAACAAAAACAGCCCCATGCTGTTCCAAGAACCACAGGGGCCTGCACTAATCTGTAACTTGATGCATGCACTGGAAATTTTGCAGCAGTTACTGTACCACGGTGGAGAGAAGAAATACACAGATAAGGATGCTTTGAACAAGTGAGGATGACTCCATTCTTATTTTCAGGAACACAATGTGTCACATTCATGGCAATAACATTCGATACACCCAAGTGTTGCTGTGACTCTCTAAGGAGAAGGCAGCCAACACTTGCAGCTGACACAGTACACCCCGCTGCCTTGGACGGGTCCGAGGATTAGATTAAAAGGGAACACACTGCCTCATTATCCTTTATTAAAGGATGGGCCCACACTAAGGTCAAAACCAGAACCTGGCTTGCCACAGTTCCAGTTTTCAGACTTGTAATACTGCTTCACCTCCACTCAAATGGGTGCTATGTTGGTGCAAGAGCACACAGGGATTCAAACCACCTTTCCACAACTGCAGAAGGGCAAACTCTTCCAGAGAGAGAGTGGCATTTTGAAGCCCTTTCACTGAGCCAAGGGCAGGCACGTGTACTTCACACACAAATGCAATGCACCCAGAAATCCCGTGAGTCCTGTGTTCATTTCTTTCCAGCTTTTTACATTCTCATTTTTTTATCCTAGTCATATCTAAAGTAAATATCTCTGTTCATTACAGCAGTAGTACTGCTCCTGGAAGGTTCTTCTGAAGAGTGCCATGCTTAGTGCTGGGCATAGAAACAGATGGGCTTCTAAAAAGAAATTTTTTAAGGGCTCAAAAATGCGATTGCAAATTTCCTGACACAACTGTTGGGAATTAACCTACTCCAGCACTCCATGCTTCATGGAATTCGGGAACACAACTGTAAAGGGGACTTCACTGAAACCTAATGAATTCAAAAGCCAGATTTTCCCAGACATGGGAAGATTCTACTGAAGACTTATTCTTAAAGTTTACATCATTATTCAAAATTTAAATCTGAACTTAAGAGGTAAACAGAGACTCTGTTTTTCCACAGTCAAAACACAGCCATTCATACACTGCATGTTCCCAAAAAGGCATTCAAACAAGTAATGACCAATACATTTTAGACTATCTCACAGTTTAAAAGTCTACATAACACTACTTTTTTTTCCTAAGACATAGTAGCGATGAGCCTATTTTAAGTGTCAACACTAGAGAAATATCAAGATGAGCTGAACTGCTGGCTGGGCTGTTTTTTTTAACCCCTTCAGTGACTAGTACAAGGATGGGTACAAATCATGGATCTTATTTCTATGCTATGTCCCATCATTTTTACCTTTTCAAGAAGTGGAGGATGTGGGTATGGGAACAGGTAAGCATTGTTGGAAGCCAAGTGCAAAAAACCACAAAGGCACTCTGAAAAATCCAGTTGTTTTGCAACTAAGAAGTGCAGTTATCACTGAAAAATGTGATTGCTGACTGCAAATGTCTGTTTCTCAAGTGCCAGGTAGACCACAGGAGGGAGAGACTACAGGAAACTACCATTTTAAAGAAAACTCATCCTGTAAGCCAGCCATGAGCCACTTCTTTTCAAGAAGTGGAGGATGTGGGTATGGGGACAGGTAAGCATTAGCATCCCAAATGGTAGCACTCCATATCAACCCTGCCCAGCAGAAAACACACAGTCCCTTCCCATTTCTACCTTTTACATGGCCATCTTGACCAGAACAAGGATCTCTCATTCAAGGACAAAGAGGAGAGACATGATTTTGTAGGTAGATTACTCAGACTGGCCTAATTTACATATCATCTAGAGTTCTCATACTGAAAAAACTAAAAAATAAAGATATAAGCATAAAATCTCAATACCTCATCACAGCTATTATATATAATAGTAATAAATACAGTATAGAAAAAAATCATGCACCACAGCTGAGTCCTTTTAGTGGCTGATAAAAACTGGAAAAGAAAAACCCATTTATCTTATTATATTGTACTGTAGCTTCTTTTCTCTTAAATGGACAAGCATCCCGTAAGGTGCTATTAAAAAAAAAGAACAAGAAAGATGCATTCACACAAAATATGTATCAGATCCAGGAATTTTAAAAAAAAAAAAAAAAGGTGGTAACCTGGTTTTCTTATTAAAGAGACAACAAAAAAGATGACATATGATGGTTCTCCTCTCAGGTGTCTGTCAGATTGCTCAATATTCTTTTAGCAGCTACATATTTAAATCAACAGATTATGTAATATTTACTCAACAGATTATTTAATACTTACTGAGTTACCCTGTTATGACAAATTGGAGGGTGTTCTCTAGCTAGAGTGGATTAATCCCAGAAGGCTAGCTAGTTCATTTACACTGTGAATTCCAGAGCAGTAATTTAAACTAACTCAGGTAACCACCCAGTCAGCCAATACACAATCAATCTGTGTTTAATTTTGCAGACAAGGAAAGCATAATGTTTGGTTACATTACCTTGCTATCAGAAAGCAAAGCTTTCCTAAGAGCAGGAGCTTCATGTCTTTAAAACAATTTTGGACCTGTCTACTTTGTAATGACATTTCTTTCTTTCACAACACAGTATTGAAGCTTGCAGGGTTCTCCCATTTGTGTTAATGCAGTTATTATTCATTAACTAAAACCTCAGTAAATGATTTTTCTGGTACACAAAAGCACTTGGATTTGTGTTTTATAGCAAATGGTAATTTTCAGTGGGACTATACTTTAAACACAAAATTAACAAGATCAACAGGACAGACAAGAAGAAACGATCATGATTTGGAAAAGAGTCATATAAGAAATATCAGAAGAATAAAAATAGAATCAGACTTTTCTCAATCTTCATTGGGTCTGCAGGACACTTCTGAAAGACATTGTTTAGAATCTCCGCTTCCATTATTTTTTTCCTTTTAAAACTCTTGTTATGATTATAATGAAGCATGAGTAGGTCACAATCTCCAAAAATCAGACATCTATTCAAACCACAGATACCAGCATTAAGTACATCAACTTGAAAATGGTGTTCAGCATCAAGTCCATTGCAGATGTGAATCCATATTCCTTTCTGCATGCGAACCATAATCTACTTTATGTGTATTGTGGCTGCTTTCAGATTATGCCTTCTCAAATTCCCTTTTTTTGCATGTGCAGCCCAAGAACTGCCTACCTCCACAACGCAGTGTGTTGTCGCCAGCTTGCAAACAGCCAACTCAAGGGGAGCTGGAATAGGAACTCTGCTTTTTTCCCATCTTTTCCCCTGTGTTACTTTGCAGGTGTCACAGGACCTGCAGGGAGCAGAATCCAAGCTACCTGACCAAAGAAGCTGACTCTGGTATTCTCAAGATGAAAAGCTGCTGTTTACACAACTGATGTGCATATCCTGTTTCTTCCAGCCTTTGGCAACCAAAACTAATTGGATACGTAATGTTTTGAGTCTCAAAACTACAACTGTTATTCCTGCAGCCCTAACCAAGCCCTAATCTTGCTCTATTTTCTTGGCAGAAAATGAACTGTTCTTTATTGAAGAAATTTATCCGTAACATCCATGGACTGTAAACAGTGAAAAACCACTACACCACGATGCATCTTCCACTGTGAACAGGTCAGAAAACAAAACAACCCCCCCAATTAAAACAGGGAGAGGCAGATCCCTGCGGGGGAAAAGAGAGGGCACAGCCTCCGCTTGCTCGTACAGCAGCAGCACATCACACACCCGGGAAGGCACGGAAAGGCAGAGACTGCACTTAAGGGGGATTGTTTCCTGAAGTACCAGGCTCAACAGCTCTCCAGCTCTTTCTCGCCCATCAATTACACAAGGAAGCACAGACATTTTGGCATTCAAGCCGCGGGGGGAGCGGGGAAAGTCGTGAAAGGTGTTTTTATTTTGAAGACTCTTCTTGTCTCACCCAACACCTTTCCTTTACCTTCACCCAGGCTGAACTGCGAATGAAATATCACCTTGTCCTTTTAAAAGCATCTTGGATTTCTTGCAAACAGTAATTCCAGCATTCTTGAGAATGGAATGCAAAAGGATTAAATTCATACCAACTGTTAAAAGAGAATTTTCTCCCAGGAGGAACATCAAAACCTAAGATTAATCTGATTTTTCTGAGCTGAGAATGTTATGGCCAACCTCTCAAAAATATTCACATTCCAACAACAACAAAAAATATTAGGGACCAGTTTTGAAGTAAAATAGTTCCCTACTCCCAATGTGCATTTCTCTGAGCCACAGCTGTTCTCAACTTGGGAACTGAAAGAATAGGAAAAGGAGACTGGCCTTACAACAGAACCCATTGGGTTTTCTTTTTCTAAAGAAAACCCCATTTGTTTCCTCAGGAAAGTGCTAATTAGTAAAATTCTAGTCTTCTGAGGAATACACTAAATACACCTCCATATGGTATTCAAACAAACTCCTGGCTACTCATCACCTCACAAAAATCATGCCATATATTTACAAAAAAACTTCGAAGCTGATATTCAGACATTAATTTTTTAAAATCTTGCCCGAGGAGTCCACTGTTTACTTTCTACTGCACCCCCTTTTCATTTTATTTTCTTAAATATTTTTTTTAGCTCATATTTCAAATAGTTCTGACTGTGATACAGTCTGAAATTCTCTTCCAGCTACTGTTCAATCAACATATTTCTGCAGCACATCCACACTGAACAATGTCACTCTCTTCTCCCACACCTCCCTGTACCACCTGAAGTTTCACAGCTGCACCAACCTTTAAGGTAGAAGAGCTGCTATTTATGCAAAAATTGTTTGCAAATCAGAAACTGAGCTAAAACTCTTCAAAGTAAAAACACATATCTGTCCTTCACATAAATCTTCCATGTAGAAGTTGTCATTTCCATGTGCAGTGAAGCTGGCATGCTGTTATCTGTTCAGGTGTATGATAAGACTATGTCATTTATCATTCCTGATCAGGACTCCAGTTAGTATTTCTTCACAAGCAAAACACCAAAAATTATGACAGAATCCATGACTCTTCACTACACTTCAGGTTCTTGAATTTTTCCCCTTCTTCTGCAAATTAACTGTACACACATTTAACCTACTTCTCTGGAAAAGTCTACCTGAATTTCCTTTATCAACTTGCTTTTTAAAGCATTTGTATTCAGAAGCATCTCTGCAAACTGTAGAGCATACCAGAATATCAGAAAACAAGATGAACATTATTCTCCTTTTTTCTTTTCTCCCTGTCAAAGAACAAAACAGAAATTATGATTACCCAACCTTGATAAGTAACACAACACTAACCACGGCTGCTTTAAGCACAGAAGTCTAACTTGACATACTGATGAGCTGCTAAAAGACAGTTCAAATCCACGTGTTTGTCTTCCATATAACCAATACTGGCAACTAGGGGATCCATCTTCCCCAAGTGAGACAAGAAACTCTGTCATGGCTGTTAAACTTATAATCAGCCCTATTTTAATGCAACGTAATTCTTCCGATGGCACCAGCCATGCTCATGAACCCTGCACACCCCGAGTCTGAGGAAAACTATGTGTAGGTGTCTTTCAAGCATGAATTGGGTTCCTGCCTTGGGCTGATATGGGACAATTTGTCCTTCAAACTGCCCTGGAACTGTTAGATGAGTTTAAACACTAAAGCGTTTTGAGTTCATTCCAGCCGGGCCAGTGGAAAAACCTTGTAAAAAGCTTGGTCAGAGCACAGGCTAGACTTTGCAAAGCCAATTAAGGTTCTGGGATGCAGCTGTAATCGAATGTCTTACTGGCTCTGGGATTCACGGAGAAACCTTTGTTCACAGCAAGTGAGAATCTGTGCTGAAGGTTTAGCAACAGCTGGATCTCACATGACCAATTTGAAGGTGAGAGACAAAGATACTTGCAATGTCTTTGAACAGTGCGTATCTCTTGCTAAGCACGTGCTCACACAGATGTGCTGGTGGAGAGGAGGCAGCAGCAATGAATTTTTGCATGCAAGTGTAACATGCAGTCTGCAGACAAGAGCTCTGTGTGTGTTTGTTCTTTCTGTCGATTTTGGTTTTTAAAATTTATAATTCCTAAAAGCTTCTTTATTCTGCATGTGCCTGGTAACTGCTCCTGCTCTTCCAGACTATGTAAAATATCATGAAGAATTTACAGCCTCCCCAGTAAAAAAAGGGGTGCACAATCTAGTTAAAATGAAAAAAGGAATGCACATCCTAAATTCAAGTCAGTGCTCCCATTTTCTTCTACTACAAAGCTAAGGTAGTCTGGAGAACCAAGTTCTTAATGATCATGCAAAAACTCACATCCAAAAGGACAACCCACACCGTATGATTATCAGAGCCAAACACTCTGTATTTACAGCAGCTTCAGCACTAGTTCTAAACTGGCTGTTACAGCACACATGCTGTATCTTCTCACCAGGAGTGACCTGCTCCATGGAAAGTACACAGAACATCATATTTTCCAACAGTACTCCACCTACTTACATCTTTCATGGTACAGCTTGTCTAAAACATATCTATATCATGAAGGAGGAAACATGTCTGCTAACTGAAGATGCAATATTGTTCTTTGTGAAGCTGAAAATCAACCAGGGAAGGTCAGACCAAGGCAGGTGGGGAGCAAAGAGCTTGAACTTGGAACATAAAAGAGAGCATGCTGGAAAGGTCTCTATTTAAGAGACATTATCAGAGCCACCAGTGATGCAAACCCCAAGAGCCAAGGGAAACAGAAAACCAGCACTATATGCTAGGCTGCACTGAGGAAGCTGCAGGCTCCCTGCCAGCTAAACAATCAAATCCTAAAATGCTCCCATTTTTTATGTTGCTCTGAGCTCCTCATATAGGAAACTGAATGTACAACCTAACAACTCTTACCATTTCACTCAGATCACAAAACCCATTGTCCAACTTAAAATAAAAGAGATTTTGGCAATCATAGCTTATTAGCTTAGCTTATCTTATGATTTGATGATTCCTGAGATTTTTAGGATCCATGTTTTTAACACCTTCATGACAAAACTGAGTGCACAAACTTGTTCCTAGAAGACAAAAATTAAGCTAATAAATTAACATGTTATCACAACTTTAATATTTCATCAGAAAAGTATTATATAGTTGCATTACCTCTAAAGCCTTGATGACAGGTAATAGATTGGGTTGAAGGAGATATACATGCTACACCTGCAGTTACTACAATTTCCCAGGATTGTCCTGTTATATCTGCTGTTCTTGTTCGGCTCAAGGCTGCTCTGTCTTCTAAAAGGACACAGACATGGCCACAGATGCACTTGTATCACTTATGTGTTTTAACTGACTAATACTACCACCACTGAGAAATCTCAGCTTTCAAATACAGAGTTATCAAACTCACCTTTTTTTTTTTACTACCAAACCATATCAGGTGCACCATTTAATTTCTCTCTTCACAAAGAACTAACACATGTTCCTAGAAAGGGAATTAAGTAACTGTGAACAAGTCAGTAATGAAGAAAATGCTTTTTAAATACTTAAATAAAAATATCATTTTCTGTTGCTCATATCCAAGCCCATCTTTTGCATTAATAATCTTGAACAGCAGTTTTCTGCACTAAGGGTGTATTGGGGGGGGGGGGGGGAAGGAGACATATTAGCTTTTCAACATAAAGGCTGCAGCCTAATTTAAGTGCTAAATGGCAAAAGACTGCTAACACAAGCACATTCCCTGGTGGGCATTGTGCTCCAGCACAATTTCCCCACTTGCTGAATGTCTGGAAGACAGCAGGGCTTTTTCAGTAGAATGAGCTGTTTTCATGAAGCACTGAACCAGCTGCTGTTGGATACCTGAAATCAGGCTCAGGAAATGGATTCCTCATGTGCAACACAAAGAATACTCTGTACAGGTAGGGTCTCTTCTGTGCTGCAGGGCACATTTGTCTGTTAAAAGTAAATTTAGTGTTTTGCAAAATAAAAGCATAAAACTAGTGCCATATTTAAGTGGTTTGCGTATTGCACAGCTGTAATTATTGCTTAAATACCTGAGCAAAAACCTGTGATGCTTGCTCATCAGCAGTTATAATTGTATCAGACAGATATTATTAATGAGGAAAAGAGATGTGAATTCAAATCATCCCTCATACAATGTAAGAGTTCTGATTTTTTTCCAGAGCATTTTAATCCTTTCAGCCACGTCTCATTCCTCTCTCTCTCCTACTTCTGCTGCCCTTTATTCCTAATTTGAACTTCTGCTATGCTTCAACAGATTTCACAGTTCTTCATCTCATCCTCATATGCCAAGTGGTACCTACTTTGTAAAGTCTGTTCATCCTGCCCTTCCCTGTCACTGAGATGCTGGTACCAGCACAGTTCACTTTTGTATCTTGCCCTTTCCCAGTGCCATTCTCACTTGAAAAAAATCTCATCTCTCTCCTTGCTCAAGGCACACTGCCCCAGATATTTTGCTTACAGGGTGCAATAAAAGTCCATCAAGCTGCGTGGACCCCATCACAACTCTACACTTCAGCAGCCCCAGAACACACATCTGCCTTCCCGGTTAATCAGTACCACAGAGCACTCAGGGGCAGCCTTCTTTTGCACTGCTATTGATAGTTTCCAGCTTTCCAGAATTTTTTAATGTTATCAGCATTGCTGTGATATAAAACGAGGTCTAAACTGCATGTTTGCTGTTCTATTGTTGTCATTTTCAGTTGTTTTAATAGTTGTTGGTAATGTTTTCTGCATCCATTAATGATTCCACTGTCTTATTTATGTTGAAGTTCTATGAGATCACACAGCAGCAAAAAAAATATTTTTTTTACATTTTCTTCCAGCCATGCAACACATGATTCTGCCAGTATGGTGGAGACTGCCAAGAACTCTCAGAAGCAGATTGACCAGGGAAAAAAAGGTCAGATTTACAGTGGGCAAGTTATACTTTCATAGAAGAGAAATTGCTTCAGTGCAGTTAGGCTCATGGAATCATAGAATACCCCAAGTTGGACAGGACCCATAAGGATCATCAAGTCCAACTCCTGGTTCTACACAGGAGAACCCATAAAATCACATCAGTATCTGAGAGCATTGTTCAAACACTTCTAGAACTCTGTCAGACTTGGTGCTGTGACCACTTCCCTGAGGAGCCTGTTCCAGTGTCCAACCACTCTCTGGGTGAAGAACCTTTTCCTAGTATCAAACCCAAACCTGCCCTGACACAATTTAATGTCATTCCCTCAGATCTTATCACTGGTCACCACTGAGAAGAGAACATGGACTAAAAATATCCTCAACACACACTCTGGCACTAACATGAAATTTACCAACATCGTGACAAAGCACATATCGTAACTTTAGCAAGTCCTGACAAACTATTACACCCAGTGCATGAAAGCACAGAAATAACTTGGTGGATCCACAAAAGACACACTCAGCATCATTTCTCAAGAAAGCTTCCCACTCTTTGTCGTAATGAAGTTTTAGGTGGGCTTTTTTTTTGTTAGGAAGATGTGAAAATACAAAGCAGCAAAAAACCCTGAGATTTTCCCTAAGAAATCCACTCTGTGTCCCTTGTTACTACTAGGATTTGAGACATATAAAATACTGTTCCAGTTATAGAAAAAAATACTGCACACCACACTTGTCTATATACACGTACAGTGTTCTGTTTTCAAAACTTCAGGCACAGAGAGCCTTCCCCTGAAATTATGAGTCCAAGAAGTAAAAATAAAGCAGAATCCTACCTAATGCCATAAGCTATTAAAAATATACTGTGGGGTTTTTTTAGTTAAAACTTGTACACACAGAAGATATCAAATTGTCAAGGCTTGTTTCCTGGGCACAGAGACAAGAGAAATTTGCTTTCTTAACTATAGCTTGGTTCCTTACAGAGAGCAGAACTCACTTGTGACCTCCTTAAACAACACATAGAGAAAAACATGAGTTTTTCAATGACCTGTGAAGGAAGCAGTTGGGAGAGTCACATAATGTCAAACATTAGTGGTAGTGCAAGAATTAGAGGATGTCTTCACTGTTACTGGTTGTAACTAATGTATTCTAAGAGAAAAGCATAAATACAAATTATTATAGCAAATGTATTTTCTCTGCCTTTCACGACACATTTGAGAATAAGAACCCTCCTTGAAGTGTCTCAAGTTGGACACCAAAATGACCACAGTGTACTTGAAATTTGGCTCATCTCCAAGTTGATTTTAGAGGAAATCTCTGAAACCACAGAACCATCTCTACTTCTAAGGAGAGAGGAGAAAAAGCCCCATGCAGTTGCTTGTGTAGACACAGCTGATCATGTAGAGAGAGGGTTTAGAAAAATTCAACTGTGAAGACTCTCTTTTGGCAAAAAAAGCAAGATCCTGGAGCTATTGCTGCTGGAGAAATTGCTGCCCAGTGCTACTAAATGCTTTCTCTGCTTTTCAGCCTCTCATCATGAATTGCACTGAAGTGCAAACATTCACCTTGAAATGGATTTTTTTGAAAGGTCAGTTCCACAACACATATTTGTATGGCATTTGATCTAGCAGGAAATTAAAACCTCTGATTATTTTAAGACAGGAAGGATCAATAACTGAATGGAAGTCCTCAAGTGTAAATTCACCCAGGGACTGGGGGGACTTGGCTATATACACTGACATGTGAACTTTAGGCTGCAAATCCAACAAGCCAAGATGTCAGACTGAGGTTGTCCTCGGAGACTAACAAGAACAACATTCAAAGCATGTGCTCCCTTCAGCTCTCGGCATCTACTCATTAAGCTCTCCATTCCTCATGAATATGGAATACCCTGAGCCTTCAGCAGGTACAAATCAAGATGCTCTTTTTTCAGTCTAAACATGCTCTTGTGTGCACAACACAAGCCAGGGAATTAACTCAGTACAAAACAGCTAAATTCATGTGGTGTTTCTTCAGAGAGGCCAGCCAAAAAGAACTTTGATCAGCAGGTAACTATCCAGTATCCCAGGAATGAATTGTGGCTAAGCCATAACTTAAGACACTCAAATTCTGTCTCATACAGTGGCCTGTGGCCACTGCTGGTAAGTAACAGAGATCTGCCAAATACAGAAAACGTTGTGTGCCTTCTAATTTAACAGACAATTACTTTGTAAACAGACAGAAAAGATAGTATTTCCTACAGCTTCCAAGAAAAACAGTTTCCTTTCTCCATCAGGAAGGGTTCATACTCCTCCCTACTTCTGGACATGGTGCTTTTCTAGTCCACACCAAGTTAGGCCCAAACATAGAAATACTTCATTTCTCAAGAGAGCAGCCAGTTATTTCAGCTCATATCTGACTTTAAATTTGATCACAGATAAAAATAATAGCTCTTTGTGGCACAAATACAAAACCAAATATCCTAAATGACCAAATACATATTATGCATACACATAACTTCATTGAAGCATTTAATAATGCAAAGTCATGTTTTAGCAGGTTAGTAAATAAATCAAGAAAAAGTTAATAAAACATGTGGGCTAAGAGACATATGCAGAAGACAATTACCTAAATCTTAGCATAAGACTATCTTGCTTATCTAAAGTAGCAGGAAATTTTTAGTCATTAGTTCAGGACATTTGTTCTACAGCTCATCTAAAATCAACCATCTCCAGGAACATTGTGCCTCTTAGCACTATTTTGGGATATCAATTCAATATTAACTCAAACAGAAGAGTGCTGCTTAAGGAATTATCAGCTCAACTCTCCAGTCCTTTAAATATTTCAGTCTCGGAAATGTCTAATTCAAGTGCAGCTTTCATGTGGAAAGAGCCAACAAATACCAGTTATCTGAAAAGCACATACAGAGCTTAGTGTCCCGCACATCTCCATACCCTGCAATAGAGGAGAATAAACAGAAACCTAATTTCAGCTTTGTTTTATTGCATGTATAACACAGACACATACATGTTGATAATATGGTATGTATTTGCCTTCTCATTCATGACCACAGAATGATCCCAGAGTGAACTTACTTCTAATCTGGGCAGGTCTATGCCTTCACCTTGACAGCTGGAGCTTATATATTGCTGTCTTTTTCACTCAAAGATCACTCGGGTCTCATTTCTGCAGTGTACACTAACAGAAAGTGCTTGCAAGGAGAAACCCAGAATATTTTGATGGACTGCTTTTTAAAGGACATTATACAGGATGAAATATTAACTTGGTTCACCATACAGAAAAAAATGTAAAATGTGTAGTATACATACATTCTTACAGCTCAATCTTGTATAAAGGCAAGATTGTCTCGTGTCTACTTGCCATTTCCTTGAAACACTGGAAGAGGACTATTGATGAAGTAAGACTCCTGGCAGCCACAGACCTGTCTGACAGGTGAGGATGGCCCCTTCTCCCCTCTATGCTTAGACTCAGCTTCTCAGAAGAAATCCAAGGAAACTCTGACAGGCATAACAAACTCAAAAACTGTCTGGCAACAGCAGGCACAGCAGCAGCGTGCACAACATGGGAAATGCTCATCACGGGTCCACTCCTTCTGAGGAGAAATACCAGTAATTTTTCAGTCCCAAGTAACACCTGTGAACTGATGCCATCTGTATGAATGAGGGAACAGCAATCAATGCCCTCCATCAGGCAGATGCAGGAAGTGGAGAAGGGGAGGAAATTTGTTGATTGTTTCTTACAACTTCTCACTCAAGTACTTCTCACTCAACTCTCTGGGTTAGTCAGAGGGAGCCCATCAAAGACCTGAGGCCAGTCATAGGCTTAAGTGGTTTCAGGACTATCATGAATCAATTGAGCTCCAACTCACACCATGGTTTTGCCTCCAGATCCTCATTCCATCTGAGAACAATTCACAGATGTGCTCCTAAAATACACTTCAAGGAAGGAGATGATAGTTAAATGTGAACCAGTGAACTCCTTTTATGACAAGGAAGAACTGCCAAAGGGTGATTCATCTGAGCTATCCATTTTTTCTAGGATGAGATGATTCATGTTGTAGAGACGCCACTTCTCTTCTGAGTGTTCATGTAGACACACGTGCACTGGCTTTCTTTGCCAGTTTATGGATATGCACACAACTCTGTGTGTGCAGGGAAGCTGTTAAGGGTCCATTTCTTCCTGAAGATATTCATGCCTCGTTCCCTGGGCTGCTCTGGACTGAACAGCAGCTGTCAGACATGCACGAGTGAGAACTTCAGGAAGTATTAGCATTTCTCACATGGCTTCTGGTTGAAAATACATCCCTGAAATATCTACAAACCATTTACTTTTTAAGAAATACCAGTAAATCTACAAAGTAAATAAACTGCAATTAAGCAGAAAAAGACACTTGCTTTTCCTACTAGGAAAGAAAGAAAAGCTTCATATAAGTCATGGCAATGCATGACAAACCTAAGAGGCAACAAAGTAGGCATTTCTGATTTTGGCACATGATTACTGGCAAATCTCTGCACATCAGTGAAGGGATTCAAAAGTCTGACAATGAGAAAAGCAACAAAAACACATCAATGACAACCTATATAACATCAATGCACTAACCATGAAAGCCATGCACTCAGCAGACACTAGCTAATACTGAAGAGACAGCATCTGTCCTTCAGGTAATCACCAACCCTCTCAAGAAACACAAAGCCTGACCCAGGAAAAAGTTATAAGCCTGAGAGATAAGGACCTAATGATGGCATACAAATAGCTGCTGCTGACAAATAGAAGAGAGGAGTTTAACTGCCATCCGTTCCTTTGAAAAATTTACTGTTCATAAGCACCACATGCACTGTAAACTGAAGCCACTATAAAGAAGTTGGTACAACTTTCTGATGTCACCACAAAACCACAGAAGAGTATGCTAATGTTAGCTGGAAGTTAGACAAAAAGATTTCACTGAAGTTTAACAAGATTCTCTAGTTATGTTGAAAGCTGAAGAATTATGGAATAGTTAGTTATGTTCTTTTGATGATTCTTTAAAATTCTGTCTTGTTAAGTGTGCTGAAGACAGACACAGCAAGCAACTGTCCCCAAACCATGCAGCGTAAATGGCAGAAGGTATTTTTATAAGAACAGGAACAAGAAAAAATATAAGACAGAAGTCAGTAAGAGAAATATTTGCTGGTAAGATTACTAAATGCATCACCAAGATTCATCACCTATTCAAAACACAGAGAGATCTGTAGAATCCCATATGAAGTTGTACATGGAAGTTGACAAACCCTAAGCAATTTTCTGGGAAGGTGACTCTTGTATCTCAGAAAGACTCTCAGTATCAGTGGCACAGCTTGAACTGGCAAGTATTAGAAAGTTTATGAGAGAACCAGCTCTTGTAAAGTTTCCCACGTTAAGTCTTCTGATGCTTATCCAAGCTGAACTGCTCAGTCCCTCTGAAGTGTGCTGAGGCACCTACCACGGGGACAGAGGAAGGCTGCCCTCAAGAGCACAGTGTTTTTAGGTGGCACAGTGTTTTTAGGTGGCACACCCTGAGCACAGGCACAGCTACACTCCCAAGAACTGAGCAAAAATCCCAGGTAAGCCTGACACAGCACTTTAAATTATTTCTTCAAGTATTTTATGGTATAGCCAGCAGCTGCCAGACAAAGAGAAGTTCTCCATCTTACTGAAAGTGGAGTCACTTCTCCCACATGCCACAGAACCACCTCAAATTTTACTGGATGCTGTGGTCAATCTATCAGACACAACATGATTAGATAACAGTTTGAAATCACTTCCTCCCTTGAAGTTTTCTCTCCAAAACGAAACATTCAGTTTGGTATTGTTTTATGCATTCACACAGAGCTAAATTCTAAGTTTGCTACCTTGTCCAAGGCCAACAACAGCAGCCTTAGAACAGCTTGTGGGAGTGGATGCATTTTTGGGGTCCCAAAATGGAGATTGAGTGCAACCACTCTCATCAAACCCTCCTCTGAAGGGCTGCTCAGCCAGCACTGGGAAATGCAGAAGTGCTTTCCTATGGACGAGCACCTGCTTAGATTTTCTAAATGAAAAACGAAAGAGAGCAAAGGAAAATACTTGAAAGACAATGCTTAGATGAAACCCAACCATGTGTTGCCCTTGCAATGCAATGTTCACTTCCTTTCAAAGAATTAATCTTCAAAACACCTCTGTGATCCTTTGCAAACTTTTTTCCCCTGTCACCTTCCAAACTATCAAGAAAACAAATTGGATACAAAGTCACTTTGAATGTTCAAGTATTTAAGCCAATTCCCTGGAACTGTGTTCTCTGTGTTTCCTTCTGTGATTATTCTACCGTAAAAACATTTATTGATCACAAGGTGAACAGGAACACAGATTCCATCACATGTTACATTTTGAAGTTATAAGCATAAATATTAATGGAAGTACTACACAGTAACTATTCTGTAATAAAATCTTACAAAGAAAAGAAAAACTCGAGTTGATTATGGCTAATTCAACAGGGAAACTTACTACAACTTAATTTCTGCAGATGGTCTAATCCACTGAATCTCACCATGGTTCCTCACGTATTAAATACAAGATCAGCTGATGCCCAGCATTGCAAATTACTCTGTGAGGACACAGTACTGAAGACTAATGCTTGGCAGCCCAGTAGCTGAGGGGTTTTTTGAGCAGAAAGAATTGTTCACAATAAGTGCCATGAGAAGTGAGCTGGATGACCAAAGGACACCCTGCTGAAAAGACAAGAAGCAACATTACTCCATCCAGAGCTTATCCCCAGGTAGCTGCTACGGTACTCACAGATGGAGAAAGAAGTGACCTGGCCATGGGAGGAAGCAACTCAAAACAGCCTAAAAATCCCCACCTAGGAAGCAGGGTCCACAGAAATGGGTTGTAATGAGAACTGTGCTGTGGCCACAGCCAAGTCATATCTCACCTAGGTATGCCTATGTGACACTTCAGGGACAACACTTGAGAAAAAGTCATTTGTGTGTTCATGCTACTCAAGCCTGTGAGAAATGCTGCACTGATCTGCTGCAGCGTGGAGTTTCTGCCTGAGTGCTGTGGCAGGGCAGTGTGTTTTCTGCCACAATTTCTCTCTTTACAGTTTCTGACTACACTCACTTCTCATGCAGAATCACTCCCAGAGAATTAGGTTTTAGCCCTTGGATAAAGGCTTCTGAGTAGGGAAACCGTCCTTTCGACATTCAGATTCATCTGTTCTATAACTGATATGCACAGAGTAAATAAACTTAATTTAGATAAAAGAACACGATGATTTCTTCTCTAATTAAGGATTAACTATCAATGCCGTGAAAGGCATCTGGCAGCAGTAATCCATGAGCCTTCCTTCTTAGGGGCCTGGACTACTTACAGAAATAACTTCTGTTCCAGCTGACAGTACACTGACAGATCGACAAATGGATTAACACAGTCCCAAAGGCCCGCAGACTCAGCCCTGTGCCCCAGTGACCAGGCTGGTCCTTTTCTCCAGTAGTCAGTTACTGTAGTAGTTACACTGTGTATGCCTGAATTGCCATGTAAATTTTCCAATAATCAGACACAGGAGAGAAGAGAAAAACCTGTTTTCCACAGTCACAGAGCTCTTTGCTACTGATTTACTCAGGAATTTCAGAGAAGTGATGCCATTTTCCTGACCTTCAGATACTCTGTGAGCAAAATAGGGACAAATACTTGTGTCTTACTCTGATTATTATCTTGATATGAAACACTGTTTAAATGCTGATAAAATAATTATAAATGAGACAACATTCTGCAGAAGATAAAATGAAAATGGCAGCAGGATCTGAAGGGACAGTGTAAGTTAATTCAAAATGATAGTGGAACTGTAATGATACAATTAGAGCAGCAAACAAATCTAGAGGTAATGAATCAGTTTATTAAACTAAATGTCACTATGCATTCTTACCATGTAGGCATAATCTCAGAAGAATACCTCAAATAACTATGAAGAATTCAAACATACCAAGACTGCAATTCAAAAAACTAATAGCAAAGTCTACCATTTAGGACTGCTAATAAGATTTCTGCAGTTTAATAGCTTTTCTCCCTAAAATAGATTTTGCTTAGCCACGTAACTAAGCTCACAGATCTTTGCTCTTGACCTTCTAGGGCAACTTCCATGACTGTACTAAAATACACACCACGATCCCAGGTCTGGGACACAGGTTGCCACAGAGGCTGGGTCACTGAAAGGTTAATTCTTTCAGTAATTACTTCTCAGCAAGACTCAGGTATCCTGTCCAACAGCTCTACTCCACTACGCCAGTGATAAAACAAGGGTGTTTGTTTACACATGAATGGGTGGATAGGAATGGAATCCTGTTTGTGGGCTGAAATCCCAGCACACCCATCTAGACATCAAAACTTGAGGCTTCCAAAGCAAAGATTCCCAGAAATAAGGAAAAGTCTCCTACTGCATGGTGCTCCCGAAGCCTCGTGAAAAAATTAAACTCTTAGCTAAAATGGGGAATGATGTTTCCATGTTTAGAAGACATTTTCAGTTACAACACAAAATGATTATTTATGTGACTCCAAACAACCTGATGGAGAAGATGCATTCTCAAGGGCATTTTTTTCCCCTTTGATGGTACAGCTACAAGGCATGCTGACACACAGCTCAGAAGAATGGTGAGGCTCTCCCCTAGAACTACTCCAGCATGGTTTGGTGGTCTCAGCTTTCATGTAGCTATAGCACATGGCTGTCCTCTTTTGCAATCCTCTGCAGCAAGCAAAGGGCTGACTGAGTTTACAGCACAGTCCCAAGATTCTGCCAAGGAATGCTAGATGAGGAGAAATAACAAGTGTTGAAACTTGCTTTAATTCAGCATTTACATACACAGTGATAGAGTAGAAGACAAATTATTAATGAAATACTAACTTGCTACAGTTCATTTTGCAAATAGCTTAAACAAAGACTGATGAATGAACACTTCAATAAGAAGCTAAGACAACAGCTAGGGCCTATTAAACAATGCTAATCTTTCCTCATTTTACTCCTTAAGTCCTTATTTTCTCCCTACTTATTCTTCAGTGTCCCAAGCCATATAACCCTGTTCCTTCATTCCTTTTTTTGTTTGTTTGTTTTTCTTTTATTCATCATCTGGCCTTATTTGTCCACACACCATACACACACACAGTGATGAACTATGAATCCACTAGTGGACTTCCCAAAATCTGTCTGGGAAAATGAACAGCTAAACTGAACACTGTTTTCTCATAAAATGCCTCTATTTGTGTATCCACCCAAGACTGCCACGACCAGGACCCATCCACATCAGACCAAAAATGACCATAAGTCGTTACATTCTTTACGTGAGTCATTACATCCACCAGCTGCTGCTTCCTTGGGAATTTCCTTGGGACGACATGTTTGCTCAAGCAAAAAGGAAGTATTTCTCATCCTTGTGAAGGTGGAACACGCAAAAATAAAGAGGAAGGCAAAGCTACATCCACATGACACAGACGAGTAACAAATGAAGGTTTCAGCAGTTGCCTAAGAGAGATGTAGGAACAAATCTTCAGGCAAGAACAAAGTGGTGCCAACAAGGACAGTCTCAGACAGCAAAGAACAACTCTCACCACTGCCAGAGGCAGAGAAGGTTCACCCTGAGCACCCTGCCCATCAAGCATCCCAGACTATGACACGCAGATAGTTTGTATGTGAAGGACACACCAAACAAAACACAATGCATTTAAGAATGCTATTGATTTTAAATGATTTCTAATCACATGAGTTTTATCCCTAAATAAACACAACTGTGTGCTCGGAAACTCCATACGAGGTCTAGCTACATGGTTTTTTGGTTTTGCTTTTTTTAAATGTAATCAATTCTCTTGACCTCAGAGGTCTGAAGAAGAAACCCATGAACTGCAAGTAACACATAAACCTGTGCAGAGAGACCACAAAAGGCCATTTGTGCTAAGACAGGACCTCAGGAGTGACCTCTGGGGATGGGATATAATGGGGAGTTTCAGCTCCAAGAAGGAGTTACTGGACAAGGACACACATACCCTGGAAAAGCCAAGGCAGAGGAGGCTGACAGAAGTATTTAGACACTTTCTGGTTTGGCTCCAGATACCTAAAGCACCTGGGATTCTCCATCCAGCAAACCTGGCCCTCAGGATGCCCCTGGATCAACCCTCCAGATACATACATGTGCTCAAATGAACATCCAGCCAACAATGAACAACTGGCTTTGCCCCATTACCTTAACTCAGGTACCACATAAACCCAATCATGTGCAATATCCTCTTCATTTAACTTTTCTACTGTATCGCTTTTCCTGGGCTACAAGAAGCACGTTGAATTCTGACAGCCACCTGCAGCACATGACTTTGTCATCCTCCCATCACGATAAAAACCCGTGTCTCAAGTTAAGGACCAACAGATGCATACAGCCTGTTCAGGCTGCATCAGGAGAGAGGCATCATACTACAACTGGAGAAGAGTATCCCCCCTGGAAATCCCATCCCTACAACTGCACAGAAGACCTCTTACAGCTCCAAAAAACAGACCAGCACAGGAAGAGACGTGGCCATCAGTTAACTGCTACTCTCTTTGTAAAAGGCACAATGCTATCACCTAGACACCATCACACTGACCCTGCACAACCCAATGTTCTATGGCCCAGCTACCATCATCCGACTCCACTTAATGAGCAAATAATGGCCTCTTGCAACAGTTTCAGGTTATGAGTGGTTTTAAGATACAGTGCCATGCAGAGCCCATTACAGTAACATAAGAAGGTTACTGAAGTAACTCATTATTGAAGTAATGAAGTGTTGGATTAATTTGGTAAATAGTGTAATAGAAAATAGTTACATTCCAATGAGGTGCACATAGAGAGCAAACAGTGGGTATAATAATCATCCTGTTCCACCTGCTCTTTTCTCTACGTGTCATACAAACTCTTAATCCAGGGGACCCACTGCTTCGTTACTCCAGGATCCCTCCTAATCCATCTTGCCAGGGCCACGGGTACCAAATTCCTATCCAAAGGCCAGGCTTGTATATATACTGCATGAAATACTTCACCCTCACTGTCTGCTGGCATAGGACAGCTGTGACACTGCCATGTCTGATCACACATATGTTTATTTTCTTTTGTTAAGCTTTAAAATAAGGCTTTAAGCCTATGGAAGCAGCTGCACGCTGCCTCAGTAAAACCTATGAACAAGAGTTTGTTTGCAAAACAAACTATATTCCTCTGGACACTACCAAACAAAACTGAACCTCCCAGACAGAATGTCTATTCTCAGAGATGGCAGCAAAACCACTGGAGTCTGTATTATTATTTGAGCATACAACTGAGGAAAACACACAGCCAGGCACAAAACCTGTTGTGTCAGAGGCTGGTGACTGTGACCCCTCAGACTGCTGTAGGAAGGTGCCAGCCTCACACCTTCAGGAGATGGTAATTCTCAGCTGACTTCCCTGAAGGTGATCTCTCTCTAAAGGCACAGAAAAGGAAGTTGCTGCATAACATTTCTGCAGGGCACTTCAGAGCCACCCTGGAGCAGGCTGTGCTCACCCACCTCAGCTCATGCAATCTTTCAGTAACTACTACTGGTATGTGCCAAGAGAGCCCCTCTTACTGCTGCCCACATTACTACGTAGAGGCCATGTAGAGATACATGTCACCTGTGCCAGTTCAGCAAGGGAACAGACTCCCTGTCGTCACTTGCCAGGGTCCCTACTGGAACTTTCTCTGTCCAGAAGATGGGCTGCCCTGACCACTCCCATCACCATCACAGCATGGCTCACCACCATCTCAGAACACCACTAGAAGCTTTGTATACCTCGCAAACCAGCTCACCTTGGCCCTTGCTGTCATCCAGTCTAGCTGTGCAGTTCTCACAGAGCCCCTGGCTATTTGTGGTAACAGGGAAACACTGCTCAAAATGCACTAATACTGTATGCTGCCTGCAGCTCAGGTCGTAAGCAACCTTCCAGCTTTTTGCTCTGATATCCAGAGAATTCACCTACGGTGTCTTACAAAACATTTCTTTGCAGCTGGCCTCTCCATCTCCCTTCCCTGCAAGGGTCAAAGGAGGCTTATCATCAAAAGAAGACAGACATGAATATCAGCAGCCTACCAAATCTGCTTGAAGCCATGCAAACAACAGCTCTGACCTTGGAAGCAGTCAAAACAAAATGACATCTTATCTCATTCCCAGCATGGGTATCTGATTAGTCGGAAGGATACTCAACATGGCAAGAAATAAGTACCTTCGCTGCACACAGGAAAATATCTCCTGCATACAAAAAAACCCAATCCAACAGTAAATTCACGAGAGTAAATTTGTAACAGTTCATTTATGAAAGAAGGTGGCTGGGTCCTTAAAATCAGCTGCCATCCTATCACCATCCTATCACTTGCTTTAGAATTCAGTGTCCTTGTGCATAAATTACTTTTAAAGGTACTGTTAGCCTTGAAGACATAGTTTTCTTGGACAAGAATGAGGAAGGATGGTTGATCCTATTTCTTAAGAGTGAAAGGAGGCTTCTGATGCGTGCATGGAGGTGCGGGAATCGCAGTGGAAAGAAAAGAGAGTAGACATCAATTCCACTGTTGGGCTAGCAATATGCAATTCCATTAGAGAAGAGTTAGGCTGGCAGATTACACTTGGGATAAACTGCTAATCCTATCCAATATACTGGGTTAGAAAGAAATTGGCAGGTTTGTGTCATTTGCATCACAAACTATATTGGTCAAACATTCTCTGCAGTAAGAGGTGAAGCAGTTCGGCTGAGTGAAATGAAGAACTTCATTTTGGGGTCAAGATGTAGGTCTGGGTATGGAAATGTAGCTGTCATCTGAAAACATATTTGCTGGGTATTTTGTTTGTGGGTCCATTTGGGGTTTTTTAAATGGATGAAATGGTATGCATGAAGTCATCCCAATGCATGAAGTATCAGGTATAAATCAAAAACTCTACTGTAAAAAGGAGCAAGTTGAGGGAGACTGTGTGGGATTTCCACCAGCCAACCATGTAAAAAAGCAAATGCACTCTGAGGACAAACCTCAATGAAATTGTTCCCAGGCTGCATTCAGGAAGGGAGGAAGAAAGATAACCTTGCATTTTCCCACCTGGGCAAGTGTAGAGAAGCTTTTTTTAAAAAACCAAGCAAGCAAATTAGCCAAACATGTTTCCTATACCCCAAACCACTTCCTCTGTCTCTAGTCCCTGAGATGTTAATCTCAGGGTAAGAGTTGCTGATCCTGACCACAGATTTCATAAACCAAGTAATATTCAGAAAGCCATTTTTGGCAGAGATACTGGAGAAATTGCCAAGTCTCACAGCCATATTTTTGGGAACCAGTAATTTACTTGTTCCTTTGTGAAGGCCAGGACCTGAAAGCTAAACTGCATTAGAAATGTATGAAAGACTCATCAAATCACAGAAAATTTGATTAATAAAATTTCAGACGACAATGTATTTGGAAAGAGTAATTTATGAATAGCAAGTACACTGCCATCCTGTACACCAGCTGATGACATTTACCCAAGACACATGCTGTCCTTTCTGTACACTGCATGTACACACTGCTCCATGCAGGACAGTTTTCCCTACTGGCACTCCCAAAAGTCCAATGCACTGGAAAAACGATGCTGCTGTACAAATCTGCAATACAGGCTGATGGGGAGACTTATCTACTGCTGCACACAATTTCCACACTTCTTCTACAAGTAATCTGCAAGTGGTCAAAGATAATCAGAGGTATTTAATGAAAAGGTCTCCGAATATTTCAGTGTTTGTGATGACTTAGAAAATAAGGGTTTACTTCAACTCCTATCAAAGTAAGCTCCATGAGCGGTCTGTGAGGTGAGAGACAGAAACAAGCAGAATTTAGCCCTGTCAAGTAAGCATAGACTTTTCACTGGCCTACCACAAGAATTACCACAAGAAATTTACTGACACACCAGTTTTCAAGGCACATATGATGGTTATAGATATGAAAAAAGCTGCCTTCTGAATGAACCACATATTGCACGTGGTCGTGGAGCTATTCTCAGCCTAAATCCTCTGCTGAAAATACTGCAAACACACCATAAACAAACAGTCTGTACTTCAAATGAAAAATGGAAAAATTAAGTATTTGACTCATAATAAATAGAAACAAAATGTCTCACACAACAATAGAAACCCCAAGTAAACCCAAAACATAACTTATCCATCCGAGAAACAAATGCAATTTCATAAAATTTAAATTTTATGAATTTTTATTAATAAAATAAATTTTATTAATAAAATTTAAAATTTGAATCATAAAAGCAATTGCAAATCACCCAAAGAACCAACTCAGCAGTTCTCCATGCCTCCCTGAGCCTGCTGAACAGTTAACAGTGGAGGCATTTCAAGCTCAGTTGCTCAGTGGGAACCTCCAATTCCATTTCTAGCTCCAGGATCCAGTTTCAACAGTAAAGTTGACGCTACTGAATCAACAGTGGCCGTGCCCTCCACGCCGCCTGTCTCCTCCCTGGCTGGTGGGGTGCACCAGCCACACAACAGGAGGGAAGGACACTTATCAGGAGCAGCATTAACTTCTGTGAGAACAAAAGCCTCAGGTATGTGCCACAAGATAAGCACCTGGCTCCTTATGCACTGGGAATAAATGGCATTTAGATCCCAGTGCTTCCTGAAGGACAGACTTGAGGACTCCACTGCTGCTCGGCAGGTGCAGCCTGCTGGACTGAGACTTGCTTCTCTGCCCTTAACCAGACCTGGGTCCTTGCACTCCCTTGGAAAACACGAGCCTGACTGAAACACTGGGGTGGGAGGGCGCAGGAGGCACCCGAGGTTTCTGAAACCACTGAACACGTGTGAGATGTGGCAGCTCCATCCACGACCTCAAACGCAAAGAAAGGGCAGGTCCCAAGTCACGTTGGCATCTGTGTCTGTGAACAGAGAGCTGGGCACAGAGAACCTGTCTGGGTTGAAAACAACTGAGCTGTGGGAAATGCCATCTGCTGGGGTTATTTCAAGTTAAAAAAAAAGAGACACGTGCACCAAACCCAAACCTATCCACATGCCAAGGAATCAGAGACTGCAGCGATGCTACATCACAATGGGGGGAATTGGGGATGGAAATCCCACAGAATTACACAGAAACAACATCCCAGTGGGGCACAGACCTCACCACTGCAAGAGGGTCAGTGGTTGCAGTGCCCCTGTGACCCATTTCACACACAGCTCTGCTTACAGTGCCTGCCCTCGTTACTCCTCGATTCAAGACTTGCCAAGAGTTTGTCCCAGCTGCTCAAAAAGGTGCTGGGGATTAATCTGCTCCAGAACAATTTCCCTCTCTGTAACAACCTCACGTGCTAGACTGCATTGGCTGACAGATGCAAGATAAACAGCTTTCAGGACATTCATTAACAGCAATAAGCATAAATTCGTTATGTGTTTTACCACGTTTGGGTAGGTGACAGTATTTTCCCTCATGCAAATCAGTCTATAGCAAATTAAATCCCTAATTTCACTACAGAGATTTGTATTAGCTTCCACCAGCCCTGACTTTAAGCTGCTTATTTCACCTCAGACATCAGTTTCATTGATTACAGCATATAAATAGAAACATGTGTTCCTGGATCAAGACTTTTTCCTGTATTACATAGGGTGACAGATATATTATGGTACTACACAACAAGCAACCCATCAATTCTAACCCCAACATACGGTGCAAGTTTAGAGTATTTCCACTGAGAACAATAGGGCTAAACTGGTCCAAAGTTATTGGGAGCAGGCTTTTGCAAGCTGATTTTTAACTAACAAGAAACAGGAGACAGAGATACATTTTTATTTCTCAAAACATCTACTGATATCAATGGTTACCATGTAATGAAAGAATACACAACTGAATATACTGGAGCCAAAAACGTTACTTCAAAAACCTTTCATTTTCAATTTTATGGAAAACATCTGAGTCTTTCTCAGTTGGTCTTCATAGAAGATGAACAGATTTTTTTTTTTTAAACTTGTAAAAACGAATTTTACTACTTAAAAATGCCGTCAAACAAACTTTATCAGTTAAAGTATTCAGGTAAAAAAGCAACAGCCCACTGAACACTGCGACACAGTTAAGGATAGTACAGAAGGACACAGATAGTCTTATGTTACACTATTTCATCACAGCAGTCAGAAGTTCCTCTTTTTTTTTTTTCCCTGAAAGCCCATGATACCAAACAGGGCTGTGAGAATGAATGCAGCAGTCACAAGTGACTGCAGGCCAGCCCTGCACTCCTGCTGCATGTGCACTCCATTGGGATCTGCTCCAGAAAACCCTACTGCTGAGAAGCACCTGTGTAGCACTGAGCTTATTTCAGTGCAAGAATCCTGGAAAGCTGGGGCTGGAAACCAGGCAACTGATCCATTGTTCAGCATGTCCTTAGACATATTCTAGTATTTCTTAATTTAAACTGAAATTTGTAATCCCTTAAAAAGGGCCTTTCAGGATACTCAGTTGTCCAGGGTTAGGCATTTTCATCACATTTCTCTCTGGACTAAGCCCAGCTAACCAAGCTGTATTCATTAACCACAGACAATTACTTAATCCACTATTTTCATAACAGGGGTCAGATCCCACACAATGTTGTCACACCATTTATTCTTTCCTATGAGAGGAGAAAGGACGATGAGCAACAATATTGATCCTAATTGTCTGAGCTACAAAATGCTGGTTTGTGATAAAACTTTCTTAACAGTTTGGGATTTGCTTTCAATCTATCTCTCATTATAACATACAGAACTATTATGCCCACTACCTGCTAAATACCCTAATACCTAAATAGCCCTGCTAAGGGCTAGAGTAGAAAACCTTTCTAATGATACATAATTACATTTCTATTAGATTCGCTGCACACCATCTTTCTACTGGAAATCTGAAAGTGAGTGTGGTTCAATGCTACAACCTCTATTCTGCTGACAGGCAAGGGTAAACCTAAATGAAAAAGCTGATTTAATTATTCATTTATTTAAATTACAACTAACTTTCTTCTTTCTTTGCCAACGCCTTAAGGAACACTGCAGTAATGGAGAGGCTTTGCAGAACTCCTGAAGGTCTTACAAAAATATAATTCATCAGTCCCTGCAGAAATCTGAAGTATTTTCAATAACATTATTACTGAGCATTAATAAAGGAATTCCCAGTTTGTGATACAGGTATGATGGTACTGCTGACAATATTTCATTATAAAAATTCCTAGAGGGCAGCAGGGATCCAGCTATGAAGACAGCACTAACATTAAAAGCTCTGAAGGGAAGAAAGCAGATTTTTGGCTATCATTTATTAAAAAGGAGCTTGACTCTTCCATTCAATCAGAACTCATTCTTTCAGATACAGTTCCAGTCCTTCAGTCCCTGTAAAGCACATATTAAAACACACCAAGATGGCATTTAAAATTCGAGTTCAGCTGCGTTCCAGGCTTTATGTTTATAGATGTTTTATCTTGGTTTTGATTCATGTAATTGTCACACAAAGTTCTGGCAGAAAGAGCACAATTAAAAAGGTTTTAGACCATGCTGTTATATTTTCTTACATATTGATATGACAGATATGTTATTATTGCACTGACTGCAGTATCTATTGAGGATGATACTTCCAACTCAACATACTGTGTCTGTAACTCAACTTGGTAACACATAACCTTGAGCATACACTGGTATAATTACCAAAGAAAAATGAGAGAGAATTAATTACTAATTTACCTTACTCTGACATATTTGAAAAAAAATATACGGTTGGTAAATTGTGAGATCAAAGAGTAGAAACTGTGAGCCTGGGGCTGGAAATGTAATAATGTACATTGTCTCCTAGTCCACCCTTGCAAATGGTCTGTGCAAACTAAGTTGGAGAGGACAGGCTGGAGAGGAATGTGGTGACTCCTCTGGCTCCAAGTCACCCAATGGCCATGATGGCAAAGCAGTTTATTTGCTGTTGACCAGTGCAGAAAAATGTGTAGGCCCATGTGCACCAAACTCTTCTGGCACTATTCACATTGTGTGGGCTGTACACCATGGATTTTACCTGTGAAGCTAAAATTAATGGTAGGGAGAGGAAGGAGAAAGGTATTTTCCTAGATTTCTGAATTCAAGATTTTGCAGACAAACATTAACTGCCAACTGCAATTTCTACCAGGTGCTTTAAAGTATTTGGATAAATATGCACAGCCATAGAGATTACAGATGGGTCCCCTAAAGACAGTAGAGAGCTGTGGGGGAGAAGCACACTGTGGCTCAGCACAGGTACCAGGCAGGAACCTGTCTCAGGGCTAAGTTGCTTGTTACCTGCTCTGGTGGGACATCGTTTGCTCTGAACAGGGTCACAGAAAGCTGCCTGTCCACTCTGCCCCATGGGCACCAGGGGACCTACACACACAGCTCACACTGGTGTGTTTCTGACCTGGTCCTATTTCAGCTGTGGGCTTCAGCAGTCCCAGTTAAACTTGATTACTGAAAAGAAGCCTCCAAAGCCTACTGAGTTCAGCACAGAAACCAGGGGAAGAAAGCAACTGGCTTAGAAATACGTGCATGTGTAGGTTGATGTTTGGTCTTAATCACGACAATGAAGGTTAACAGGAGACAGTGTCCATGGTCCTCAGCCCAAAGCTGGACCAGGCACACAAAGGAGCACTATAGCCCACTAGTCAGCTACAGATGATATTTCTAATTTGACAAGGATTTTAGTCAGAACATACCCCTGCAGTGTATGCAGCCCTGGATTCCAAACGCAATGAAGCACCCGTGAGATTTATGGTCCTGAACTTCCATTTTGTGCAAGAATCTGACAAAACTCTCATTTCCCCTCTTCTCTGTTCATTTAACCTCTCATTACAAACTCACAAAAAGGGCCTCAATAAAATTAGGCTATTACAATCCCAAGGAATTTTGATTTAAGATAACACAAATGAAAAATGAGAATGTAAAACATTTTTACAAACAAATGACACTTTACCATTTTCCATGCTAATGTGGCAAGAGAATGAAAACACAGTCTACAATGAAATTCCTTCTCCCAGTAGGCAGAAATTAGAGATCAATCATACATGACACAGTGTTAAAAAAAGTCAGTCAGGAATTTAACCATGCTGCAGCTTGCATTTGCAGCTCAAGCCTCATTTCTTGCACAGTATGTCTTCTCATATAAGTGTAGTGGAAAAACACGCAAACCAGTCTCTGTCTTTGCTTTCTCATCCCCATTTCTGGTTCCATCATTTCCCCAGACTCAGGGGACTCATTCTTAAACTTGGTCCAGTTACATCATTTTTTTAAGTTCCTGTTACAGTTAAAACCTGCCTAGTCATGGAAAACATGCAGACTTGCACCCTCTCCTATGCTGCAGTAAAAGTAACCTGTGGTATTTTTTTAGCACAGGTAGATAAGTCAGCTTACAGAAGGCAATTCTGAACATGACAAGCCTACATACTGCTGATGTAATAGGTGTGGAGATGCTTGGCTAAGGACAGCTGACCTCAAAGACTTGATTCCAAGTCATTCTCAAGGCCCAACTATGTTTGCTGTTAAACTGATTGTTTTGCACTGCATTTAACTCTCATAGTACACATTAAATACCTCGATTGTATTAGGAAGCAGTTCTTAAAGCACATAGCTGCTATGGCAACAACCTTTTTAGGAAGCAGATGTTCTCATCTCACCATAAAACCAGCAGCTCTAATGGCACCTTGTTCTCTTGGTGATACCCCAAGGAAACACATGCAGTCACAAGCAAAGCAGGCAGGCTGCTGCCTGCCACCAGCAGTGCTGTTTTCTGCAGCTTGACGGGCTTTCACTGGAGGAGTTTTTCCTAAATCAAGACCACTAGAACAGGTTAAATAGTCAAGGCTGCCTCACAGAGGGTTTACTTTCAGAGGGCTGCTGAACAACAGCAGCTCTACTCTATTCTCAGCACCTGCAAAAGGCATTAGTAACCACACAATCAGTACAGCAAAAGGCATGGAGAGGTGCTGAACAACTACAACCATGGATTTATTAACAAACACGGGCCTTCCAGGTTGCTGAGCACCCCTGGCATATTTTGATAAGAGAGCAGAAAGGCAGTCACTTGTTTTCATGATTCCTTGCAGAGGAGCCAACCTCATGCTGGCACAGCCATAGCAACCCAGACAACAACAGAGCATCAGGGCAGATGAAATCACAGAGACAGAAATGCAGAAACTACCCGAGTGAAGCGTTTTCATTAGTGACTGCCCTGGACCAGAAAGTAGCACCTGAGCCCCTTCCCCTAGAAACACTCTGGTAGAGCTGAGATCTGAATCAGGACTTTGTGCCTTGAGTCCACGATATTTTTCATGTACCACTCAGTGCAGGCCATGTGCTGTGATCAGCACAGAGGAGAAGAGAATGAGAAGAGAAGAGACTTAACTCTCAGCTCTCAGAGTGACAACTACCACCTCCCACACGGCTCTGGCCCACAGCTACGGCTTCTTGTGACACAGATGTGCAGCCTCCCTTTACAAGAGGCCTTTATAACTGCAAGGGTAATAAAAGCCAGTTATGAGAAGGTGAAGAGACCAGCTGCTAGTAGATGCCAAGTTGCTAATGACCCCAACAAAGAGGAAATCATAGCCAGGGCTTAACCAACAAATAGCCTCAGTGAATGACATCAGGCCTGGCTCTCTTAGAGCAATGGACAGGGAGGCACCAGAAGCAGCCACAGCTCTGCCTGGAATGGGAGAAACCTTTGCTTGGCATCAGCACTGTCCAGACAGCCTTACACCCACACAAGTAGCTGTTCATTCCCTCTAGAGCTGCAGAGATTAAAAGAATACATCACATCTGTGCTGTCCTTGAAATACTGCATTTTCCTTTTCAACCAATCCTATCACCTTTTATTTCTGAAGAGTCAAGAAACAAACCTCTGCTTACCTAAAAAAAAAAGTAGAAAGAAGAGAAAAAAATGGCTCCATCTCAAGCAAAGCCCTCTGCTCTACTGATTACGTTTAGCAGCATGAACATGCCTTTTCCCCCATCCTCTCTCCAGCTTAGTATCAACAGCTTGCCCTGGGCTCTGTCAATTAACCCTCCACAGGAAAGATGTGACCTGTGACACACACCAGTATTATAGTTTTTATTTTGAAATGTGTTTGCAGTCCAGCCAGCAAAAAACAGGCTCCTTGAATGACAGTGTGAGGTAGGAGGGTAAACAAAGTCATTGAGATTCCTGCAACACCCTGCCCAGAAAAGCAATATATAGGGGAGACTTTAGGAGAGGACACACTCTCTTGTCCCTCAGGCTTTGTGTCCCTCACACACACACGTGCACGGCAAAGAGAGGGAAGGTGAAGGAAAATATGGTTCAGACAGCTACAGAAATCAAGCTGGCTCCTAACTGAACCTGCTCTTACAGCTGGGGAAGAGGCTGAGGGTGGGAAAGTCACTCCTTCCTCAGCTCACCCCACAGCTCCGGGATCCAGTGTGCTCTGTGTCACTGGGCACTCTGAGGGACCTCTGCCTTTGTTACTGTTGTTTATGAAAATCTCTCTCAACAAATACCTTTGATCCCCACATAAATCTTTTTTTTTTGTATATCCATCACAGGCTGTGGCCCAAAGGCAACATACACATTTTCATATCATCAAGTTTTTTCTGTCATGTGTATAACTTAATTAAAAAAGGGGAAAAAAAAAGTGAGAACACTTTTCAGCAGTTTACTCTAGACTGGGAAAGCAGTTATTTTCTTTAGCTGTTGCTGTTATAAATCAAAATGTGTAGATATGAAAATATTAAGATATTTATAGCTATGTGAATAAGCGAGCTTGTGGAGTGCTGGCCAAAGAAAGCCAGTCACTTCACTGACTGAAAATGACAAGCTTTTTTGGCTTCCTTGGTATAACAAAACTGCAAAGGTTCATTTCAGAGCAATAAAATGGTAATGCAATACAAAACTATTTTTTTCATTTAATGCCATGCTTTAATAACAATCTTGATAATTTTAGAAGGTAAGTTTTTTTCAAAAGGAAAGAAACAACTTCTAACCTGCTATTTGTTGAAAACATCAAACAAAATCTACTCATGTTTTTTTTAACTTTGCTGAATTCAAATGAACTTCATGTACAGCTTCAGTCAACGAGTATCAAGCAAGTCCTCCAGCCTTCTTTTACTAGAGCATCCAAGCACTGGTTAACACAAAGTGTTTTTTCTAGTGTCAGAAATCTGGGTCTGAATAAAGCAAACACTGCTTGCAGTAACTGTGAGGTCAGGGGAATGCACAAGCCTCTCGATCTGAGTGAAGCTCCCTGTGGCACCAAGCACTGACTCCAGCCCCAATCTGTTCCATTCCTCAGTTGCTCTCTGCTCTCCCCCACGTTCACCAGTACTGCTGACCAGAGTGAAATGAGTGTAAACATTTAAACATTCATTATCACACTGATACCTTGTCCATGGGCACACTGATCGTTGCCAAGTCGTTTTGATACCATGGCAACGTATTACCTGGGAGCCAGCTGCCAACCGTGGCATTTTGCTTATTTTACAAGCAAGGTGACATTTTGTAATTCTAGTAACAAACCATAAAGATGGGCAATTAAATACATGATATGGGGAATTAAATATAAGGCACGAAGAGCAGCAGCAATTTTTTTGGCCAGTTGCTGAACAGAACCAGACAGATGTGTTTGTATTGATTGGTTTAACAGAAGAATCCCAGCAGCAAGAAAGGAGATGGCACCTGACTCCCTGGGCCAGGCAGTCTCGGATGAAGCCCATGAAAGGGAGCCCAGTTTCTTGATCTGGGTCAAGCAGCTACCTGTCAGTATGAAAGCTGATACGAATTCCCAATGTTTCCAAGTGATCTCTTTCTTCATAATCCAAACAAATGTTTCCGCCCTGCCATCTCTGATCTCAATTTATACTCAATAGCCAAACTGAAAAGAAATGCATAACCACTGAGGTGGAAATAACAGCAAACTACTGTTTAACAGCCCAGACTGGTGTCTTTTGCGTGGAAGTCTTACACTAGGATACTTCTGAGTTAGTGTCTCTCCCCTTTGCACACACCTTTCAATCATGCAATTTCATCGCTGCATTCAGGAAAAGCATTTAAAAAAGAGCAATATAAGTTCTGACATGTGACTCACACCATAATGCATTCACTCCCTTGCATACTGCCAGTCAGCAGTGTCAGTCCTTCATATAGCTTCTGCCACTAAGGAACATCCCTGTGCAGAGACCTATCCTTTTTGGAGGTTACTCAGTGGAGCAACCCTGCCCAAGATGTTTTGATCCCAACCCCTGGCACTTACTGCCTTGTCCCGAGTCACACCATCTGTAATACACCATTATCCTTGGCTTTCTTATGCTGGAGGAAGTATAAAGCACATCTGATCCACGTGCTGAGTTAGTCTTGCTTAAAAGGTTATATGGAAAAGGCAGAAAAGTGACAATCTGCCAGCTTACCAAACAGCAACATCATTCCCTTACTCTAACCTTTCCTTTGGTATCTCTTGCTATCTGAACTCCAGGGGCCCCCACTACCATGCTGTTCATCTGGGTGCATTTCTTGGAGGTCACCTTCAGCCACAGCAGCCAAAACTGCAGCACTTGGCCCCTCAATTCTGGCCCTCAGATCCAACCTCCAGAGCTAACACAGGCAATCCCCCAGCATCACCCCTTCCCTTCTGCTCTGGCCCATCATCCACACTTGCCTGCACAAGGCACCTTTGGGCAATAAAAGCTTACTATGGTTTCATTTCTCCTCCTCCTCTCTTCCACCCATTCTCCCATAGGAATCTAGTCCTTTTTTACCTCAGAAATGCTTCTCTCACTCTCCACCACGGGGAGACTATGTCCTAGCCCACAGATGGTATTTAACATACTGCAAAGTATTTCTTTCCAACCCATTTATACTTGGTTACTTTTGCAGTCTTCCATCTCCTGCATTTTCCCAAAGTTCTTCATCTGGGAATGGAAAGCTAAGACTATAAAACAAGCTTCCACAAGGAAAGGTGTTCCATGAATTGCTCTTTTAACAAGCAGGGAAAGGATTTAAAAGCCAAAGGAAAACACAACAGTGATGACAGCCCTGACTGAAACCTGCCTGATTATTTCTGCCTGTATTTCAACATCCCCTCAGCCACAGCACACAATATAGCCATTCTCTTCTGAGCAGACTCAGTCAACATTAATTAAAGGCAAAGGTATTTTAACACAGCCCACCAGGCTGCTTTCTCCATCTCATGACAAAGGCATCACTTTTGCTCTTCCAAAATAATCTCCATCCCTGGGTAAATTTACATTTGAGGGGAAAGTGCAGAGGGTCTCCAAGAACCTCATTAACATGCTCCTTTCACTGGGGCAAGGCAGACATTTTTATTTGACAAAAACCGACTGGAGTTCCATGTCAGGGACAGACATACACCCCAGGAAGGAGAGAGGTGACAGCCTGCACTGCAGGCAGGTTTCGTTTTCTGCAATTTGCTTTTGCAAAAGGTTAATCCCTAACATGTTTCAAGGAGGCAAATGCCAACCTGCTGTACATGAGGCTGCATACAATGCAAAGATTTTTATGGTCGAGGACAAAAAGGTCAGGAACGCTCATCACGTTCACACTTCTCCTGGAAAGCCATAGTGAACAGCAAGTTCCTGAATATGAGCTTCTGTTCACAGTGAAACGAACACAAACTAAGGAATATACACCTGCAGGTGCTAGGAAAGGGCAGGAAAAGTTTAATGTGCAGGTGCCCTAAGGGACCTCATTTGTCCCAGTCATCCCATATGTTCCCCATATTGTGCTATTAAGCTGTGACAAAAATGAGCAATTGACACTAGATTTGTAGACATGTGGTTTATATAACAGCAAGGCTTGAAAGGTCTAATAAATAGAAAGAGAAATGCATTTTTATGAACACTACATCAAAGCAGGATATTTCTTGCCTCCAACATCACATGCATTTAAGTTGAGCTTCACAATAGTTAGGAAATTTTTTAGACCCCATCTTTTAGGCAGCCTAAGACACAATTACCTTGGGGAAATTCCTCTAGCTCCCAGGAGAACTGGTGAGCTAAATTTTGCAACTGAACTACACTACACTGTATCACAAAGAGCAGAAACACATGCTAACAACACTACTGGCATTGAGGCTAACTGTGCCTGCCTGACTTTTCACACCTTGGGATCTTGCTTTCTCCAGAGGGACTATCCCATTTTAGAGTTGACACTGTGTAACCTCAATGCAGAGTGCTAAGGAAAAGGCAGGTGTGAGATGCTACCACCTTTTCTCTGCATGCATTGATATGAGCCCAGCCCCCGAAAATGAGACAACTCGAGCATGAGACCAAAGGCATTACCCAGGGAAGTCCCAGTAGACCACTGTGCTGAGGGAGCTGATCCATGAACAAAGTGCTTTCCTCAGCATCTGGGTTAGAAGCAAAGTCCTTTATGAACACAGCTGGCTGAACAAACTGAAGGAGTTAGTTCCTTCCAACCCAGTGGTAGCAAAGAGCATGGAAAAAAGCTTACATACAGTGTAACACCAAAGGCAGTAGAAAGAACACTGAAAATTGGAGGGGAAAATTTCATTATCAGAGCCAGGAGTATTTTCTATTCACATCTAAAAAGTTACCACCAAAACATCGAATGAGTACTACCTCTAATTCCATCCTGCCAGCAGCTCGTTAATTTTGCTGAAATGATACAAAATACCACTTTTGCAATCCCTGAAAGTTATTACCCTTCCACTTTCAGGATTTGCCCAGCCTCTGGAGCTCTGTTTTTGGTCAACTCCTGCATTTGGGGCAACTGACCTCTCCTGATCTTTGGCACAGCCAGGTATGGAGGTGATACAGCTGTGTCCATTCCTTCCAGGTTATTCTCCCATGTTTCTTCTCTAACAGCTCCCATCTCACCAACTGCTCTATTTGGATAAAAAGGTTGGCAGCTGAAGTATAGCACTGGAAGGAAAGGATGCCACAAATAAACCTTCCAATACTTCACAGGTCATCTGAAAATTGTCTCTGAGAGACAATCACAATAAATCCAAATTTCTTTCTTGAGTTACATTTCCATCTTTTTCCTCAGAGCTGTATACTAGAATACTCTGGAATACTAACATACTTTAGTAAGTTATTTCCCTGTCTACTTACAAGAAAAATACTTTAGCCTACAATTCTTTTTCACTTCACTCATTTCTAAATCTGAGCATCTCTATTTCTGCTGTGTTAAGATCTCTGTCTTAGCAGGATTAAGTTAAAAAAGCAGTGATTTTTTTAGGTTCTGGCACAAGAGGCTGCTATTATATATCAAGTATAATACAAAATTTTACTGTTTGCTGACAACTTTCCAAACTACCACAATTCTAAGCCACTGTGATCTATAACACTTACAGCATGTCTGCAATAGAGATTTAACACATTCATGATTTGTCCTAATTCTCATCTTATTTTGGGAAGTCCAGAGGTTTTTTCCTTAACCTCATGAATCCTTTTTGATGGGGGAAAAAAACCCCAAAACACATCCATAAATAATGGATTCCTCGCTGTAGGAATGATTCTCTCCAAGAAAGAAAAATAATTTCTGTTTCTACTTTCTAAAGAATGTCAAATTCCTAAACAAGACTTCTCTTCTGTCAGGAGCACTGGGAATTATTCATAGCACATGATGACATACAGGATTTTCCAGTACACACACAGTGGAAATCTCTCATCAGAAAGCACTGCTCTGCCATTCAGCTGGAGGTGCATTATAGCCACAGGTCCTACATGCTCATTCTGAGGAACTGACTGCAGTTAAAATTTCCACATTACAGATAAGTTTCAGCAGATGCAAAGTTCTGCAAACAGAATCCAGTATAGGCTGCAGAGATGTAAGTGTCTTTATATGATTACAGATCACAGTACTGGCAAACACATTCAACCAGAAATACAACGAGCTTCATCTGGTAGCATTTACCCTGGGAAAAGTTGTAACTTCCAGTACAATTTTTGAAAAAGGGACTTTTCCACTTGACCACAAACACAACGTCCCTCTAGCCACTGTTGCTCCTTTTATTCACCCAGTACAAAACCAAAGAGCACACAGAGTACCTCTGCTCCTTACTGCTGGCTGCTCCTTTCCAGTCCCAACCTCTTCTCCAGTTTTTCAGGACAGCATGGATACGCTGCTCTGTCCTGGCTCAGCCCCTCCTTCAGCTGCTAGCAGGCCATATTCATGCAGCTCTCCACCACCAGTCCAATGTATGTTTTATTCCCATCAGGGCAGCTCAGACTGCTGCCTAAACAGCCCTGGACAAAGATTACGCTGCCACAGCGGTTTCCACACGGAAGAGCCATTTCTTGTTAATGCCTGTCATGTCTGTAGCAGCGTGAAGCTGCTCCACACAACCCTGTGCCCTCGAGTGGGCAGGGGGAGCAGGATGGGGCTGCCTTCCAGTGAGCTGGCTGCCAGCCACCAGAGAACAGGCTTTCCTCTGGGGATGCTGTTTAAGGCTTTTTAAAATCCCGCTTTAGAAAACGCGGCTTTGATTTGCCAGATGTAAAGGTGGCCTGCAAGAGGGGATTGCCATCCTCTTAAATCCACAGTGTTATACAGGTCCAGATATACTTATTTCCTTTATGGTATATGAGTACACAACAATCTTCTCTGGATATTAAGTGCAAAAAATGAATCTAAGGGGATTCTTTCAGTGTAGTCATGCAATTCAGATCACAGCGTGGTTTCAGAATATTTTGAGTGCTCTGAATGTATACAATGCACTCAGAATTAGCCAAAATACTGATCCAATACTTCAATGAGCTGGTAGGTGCTGAAGTAGATAAAGCAGCTACAAAACCCAGAGGAGAATGTAAAAAAAAGGTGATGGACAGCACGGCAGTGATTTTATCCTAACAGTGAGGTCAATCCTACAGATTACAGAAAAAGAACATGCCTGTCATCTAGTTTTGCAATGCTTGGATCTCAGTACTGAAAATGCTCAGGTACCTACCACTGACAGGGTGTTATTCAGTAAATTACATTTTCTAGACTAAAGCCACATTTTTATCCTCAAGCCTGTCAGTTCTCCCCAAACTGGAAGCTAACAGAGCACTGAAAAAAATTTTAAGTAGTGATATCTCAGCATTTCTTCTTTTCAGATCCAATAATTAATCAGCTATATAGTGCTGCATCTTGCCTGCTTATGGCCAAGAAGCTCTTCCTGACCTAGACTGGCTTTGGCTGTTAAATGATGATTTTAGTCACATTAGCTAGAGAAAAATGGAAAAAGTAAAGATTCTCTTCCACCACTGAGAATCCTACCATGAAATCTGAAGACAGGCTTTCAAAGCCAAAGGTCAAGTCCACTCTGTCTTGACCCTGGTTCCTGGCTGTTTAAGTGAACACTTCCACTAGTTCATAATAAGATGCAAGAGAAACATTGGTTCCATCTGCTACACAGCAGACACAACACAGGCAGACAACAGGAAAAAGGGATAAGAAGCAGAAGGGTTTGTGGGGCTTTCCCATCCCCAAAGAAAACAAGCCTTTCCAAGCTGTAAGAGTTCTAACACTGAAGTTCCCTGCCTGTTACTAGGAATTTCTTGCTGACACGATCAAGGAAATTTCAAACTTTCTGGTATTTTCAAAATATTCAGTACCTGGAACTGGCTGACAAACACCCAGGCATTTAGATTGCTAACAATGAATTATTTCCTATGAGATTAACGCCAATGAAGGCACAGCCAGGTGTGAGGCCCCTTGCTCACAATGCCTTGTCCTGCTCCATGTTGCAGCAGGGAAGGGTCTCCTTCTGGGACAGCTGTGACCCAGAGGGTGGGCAGGGGCAGGCAGCAGGCACAGCCATGCACAGCTCCCTGTCACACAACAAGAGGTAATATGCTGCTGTGCCAGGCACCTGTGTCCTCAGAGAAGACCATGTCAGCACATGGAGTCTCTGGAATGGGCATGGAATGTAAATGTGGATTCATTAGCACAGGGCTGCTGCCTGGTACCTCTTACAAGGTGCATTAAAAACTGTTTTACAAGTTTTAAACACTGAACTGCAGCTGTGAACTTACCCAGAAGTACTGAGTGTCCAAAATGCCCCCATCAATGCATCCCTAAAATACATTGCAAAATAATCTTTTAGATTTACAAATTATCTTTTAAATTTACAAAAATCAACAGACAACATCACTTCAGCTATATCAGTTTAAGTTTCATTTAACCAACTAAATCACTTTCACATTCCAAATTTAACAGCAATAGCCACAAGAGATAAGGAAGAGCGTCCTTAAGGCAAAATCACAACACCAATTTCTCACACAGAAAAATACCAAACCTATATCCTGTGACAGACCTGTGAATTGAGGCTGAAAGTTTCACCTTGCAGTATCTTCCCACACCATAGATAATAAACTCCCCACTCAGGCCTCTCTTCAGTTCAGATGGCTGACTGGCATGGTCTGTTTGCTAATAAAGTGGTTCAGTATTTACACAGCAGATGGTGGGCCTGCCCCTCTTCATTTTGTCATTAATTTTGTCTGTTTTTAAATGAGTGTTATCAGCACCTGCTCTTGTTTTAGTTTATGTTGCCTTAAGTCACTCCATGATCTATCACAGTTCTTTTCTATCAGCCAATTCTGTATCAGCTCCCCAGCTAAAGTCTCAAGGCAGGAATTCAAAGCAATTTTAAGACAATAACTGCTGTTTCAACAACTACCCTGTGGCAGCACAGTTCAAGGCCACAGGAATCTGTGGCTGTAATGTCTCCAGCCTCCCCTGCTTTAAGTAGGCTTTCTTGTGGGGAAGCAGCTCTGCTCTCATCTGTTGAGCTGAAATAAACATCAGCTGTGTCTAAGCCTTCCTTCCCCGTTAAAAAAAGTGATTTATTTTCTAGGGAAAATATCTTCAGCTACAAACATCAAAGCAATAATAATCTAGAGTTAACTCCTCATCAATTCTCATTTCACTTAAATCAGTTCATCCAATTTGTTGTTGCACGACTGCACTTACTATTGTATCTATTTAACATGTGCTGGGTAAAAGAAAATGGTACAAAACCACTGCCAAGGGCTTCAGAAAATTAAGATCTTGCCTTCCTTGCCTCAGCTGCTCTCTGCTTCTTTGCAACTCTCACAGTCAAGAGCAAGCTTTGTATGAAGCCAGTAGTGCTTCAGCTCCCAGTGAAGTGTTTCAGAGCACCAGCAGCAAGGATTGTCTTCCCATGGCACAGTGACTCACATCAGTGCCAGCACTTTGTTCCCTTTTCTCTAAACAACAGAGCAGTTTGTGTTGTTCCCTCTTGCCCCTGAATGGAGAAACCACATGCCACAATCAGGACGCTCATATGCAGAATAAAGCCTCAAAGTCCTTCCAACATTGCCATTACAGTAATTCCACTTTCAGCAAAAGCAAACAGCCAGGTACTCAAGGGTAAAAAAGAACTCCCACGTGGTGTGGAGCACGGCTGAAGGAACAGACACAACTAACTGATCTTCACAGCTGTGGAAGAACAATGATGTTCTTTTAAGCCTCCTTGCTCAGTGGTCCTTAAAGCTGGGCATCACATATTGCTGTCAATGCACACGGTACTTTCTGTTCATGTTCTCTGTGCTGCCACTTTTCTGACAAGCTACTCAGCAACAACACAGTTGAGATTTCTTTTCCCTTTTACTCAGAGTGAACAACACCCTTTAATCAAAACGAGCCTGAAAGTCATGTTAACACTGCACGTTGCCTCCTCCCAAAAACTCCAGTGACTGGGTTTGGCAGCAGTTGCCTTGAAGCAGGATCTGTCCCCTCCTTGTGTGGCAGGACACTGCACAGCAGCTATGCTGTGCCATCAGCTCAGTCTGGTTCCTGTTCTTCACAAACAACCACAGCCTGACAAGTGCATTAAAACTTTAAGCTATCCAAAGGCAGCCAGGGGCAGCCAGACAGAAACTTGTGTACAGACCCCCCAGGGGATTCTTCTTTGATTTAGCTTCCTAAAAATAGCTCTTGTGAGGGGATTGAGGCTTTCAGGGGTTGCTTGTTGCTTTTTTAACCAGTTTTGAAAAGACTCTCTCATCCATAGGCTTTTGCTGCTTTCAGCAACTTAAAGGTTGAAAAGCAGATGCACTGACAAAGGAAACCTGACCTACATCTTGCCTCACTCTTAGTTACATCGTTCCTATGAATGCTTATGTAATAAAGAGAAAGGGTGCACACCAAAGAGGGTTCAGGAATCACAGCCTCTGCTCCTGCCTCCTCACTAGCTTTTCGCCCAGGACTGGCGAGTTCCTTTAAAACTTCTCTACCACATTTTCCTCTTTCTGCAATATGCAATTAAGAATATTTATGGACCTCAGAGGGGAGACATAGTACTTTCAGTTAATTAAAGCTTGTAAAGACTTTAAGAACACCCACTGAAAGACTTTATAGGAATGTGAAGTGTGTCATAAACTCAGAAAATGACCAAGTAGACACATGAAGGTCGTACCTGAAGCGAAGTGTGTCAAATGAAGATTCTGTTTAAAGAAAGAAAGTTGTAATATAAATAGCTACAACATGCTTTACCACTGTACCTTAACTGAGATTGTACAGGACAGTCATCAGAAAGGTAGTAATTCCACATGCTACTCAGTGAACTGAAATGAATCTATTTAAAAGCAATTTGCAATCAGCAATACCTGCTAGAAACTACTCACTATAAAAGCTGGTGTATTATATGCTTTAAAAAGACAGAGAGGTCCCACACAAGCACAAGCAAAAATGTTTCTCACTACTACTTATCCCTAGCTTTAAAGTAATGGTCTCCTTTAAGTTTTGGTGTTAAAAAAAGAAATCAGCTTCTTTCAATACAGAACCTGAAAGCTACCCGTGACTGGGTTCTTAGAGGGTTGAAGGACGGGATCTCCTGAGCTGCAGGTGAGCAAACAGCAGACAGACAGGGACAGGAGAAGGTGTGTGCAAGGGCAGAGGGGATAGACTGCTGCTTCTACCACAGCAATCTGCAAGGTTAGCCGTACATTTTGCCCCCCCAGGGCGTTTCACACCACTGTAAAGCAAGATACCAAGCACCTGCTCAAAAACTTGCCAGCTGCTGGCTGGACCAGCAGCATCACAAGTCAAGTCACGGACCAGGGCAAATACTTTAGAGTTCTTGATGTAATAATTACATTGCAGTGCCTGCACCGTTTCACAAGTACTCACTGCTGCCTCGGGATCCTTTTGACATGCAGAAGGCTGCAAATGTAGTTGGGACCAGAACTTGAGCAGAGAGGGAGGGCTGGCAGGTGAAGGTGACCTTTCAGGAGAGCCTTGGGTACCTTATGTCCCGACAGGTAAACAACAGCCACATGAGAACTTGTAATCCTGCTCAAAAGTGTCAGGTTTCCTGAGGTTGGAAGAAGCACAAGGAGTAGGGACAAACTACTTCCACAGCCACCCTTCCTGTTTTGCCTGGTGAACAACACACTGTTCAGAATATTCAAAGGCTTTTATGAAGCAGATAGATGCCAGCAGTGGCCTCACATCCTTTTAGGACCAGATAATGACCACTTAATGTAAGAACTTTTAAGATGAAGAATCTCAGCATCTTTTTTCCATTGCTCCACTGCTTCCATTAGCTTCCTCTGCTCTTAGGCAATGGCCTACCCCTCACATTTCCCAGCCACAAGATGCAGGTTCTGCCATATAGCAGGGTACCCCAGGGGAAAGGCAAAGGGAAATGGGTATTTCCCATCCTAACGTCCCATCTTCTGGAGGCAGAATAAAGACAGAGATAAATTCATGTTCACTTGTTCCCCTCAGGATGTCAGTACTTAAATGCACTTAAATTGTGGTTCAAGATTCATTCCTGCCAGCAATAGTCACTGCATAATAGTGTGATCTGGGTGAGGTGTACAACCCCATTTCTGCAGCAAGAGCATGTGAGGCACAGCTTACGTAGGCCAAAAAAAGGCAGATGATACTGTGATTCAGCAGTGAGTTTGCTGGCACTAACTCGTCACCATTACCATGCTGTTTCTGAAAAACCTTGAGTTTGCATAAATCTGGCCAATTGACCTTGTATTACCTTCAGCAGCTCCTTCTAATGATTGAAAAACTTTGAGCCACAGCATTTCTGATTCACTTGCATGTGTCCAAGAATCCGACAGGCTTTTGCCAGTAGCAACCATGATGAAAAAGCTATTTGTGGATCTGAGAAAGACAAGATGATATAGAAGAGGGAACTGTAACAGCCAAGGCATAATCCAATTCCACAAGAATGAATTCTACTTTCAAACGCCCTCAAATTAAGTTTAAATGAAAGTATTTCCTGAGAACACATTTCTTATTCAAATCAGCCACAGCTCTCCTGATTCTGAGTGCCTAAATAAATATATTGCACAAACCACATTTAATAAGGAGAGATGTTTCCATTTTATCTTTGACCATTTATTGCAAGCTCCAAATGCATGGCCACCGCTCCCATATTTTAAGTCACTCTGGGCCTACATTTTACACTTCCAACCTATCACTTCATTAGTTTTCATGTTAGTAGCATGAAATAACAGATCTCCAAAACCACTAGCCCTCTTTTTTTTCTATACTGGAACAAGGATCTCAATGGCAGGCCACAAGAACAAATGGGGCCAAAACACACTCCCTCTTTCCTCTGGTAACACACCACCACCAGTCAGCTCTCCAAGTGGCAGATGTTCAAAATCCAGACAAGCATGGTGAATTTTTACTGTTAGAGGAAACATTTTGGGGGTTTCTTCAATTAGGACTGGAAACATAGTACTTCCTCATTACAAATCCAGCTCGTTTGCAATGGAGATGTCCCAAGGGAACCAAAGGAAGCCTGAAGCAGAATGCAAATAGCTCTTCCACATACTTTTGGGAAACACTCTTAGTACACATACAGATGAGTATTACCTGTGTTTTCCTGCATGGGAATGGTTCAAAGCTGCATCAGGGGAGATTCAGACTGGACATTAGGAAGCATTTCTCTACTGAGAGGGTGGCCAAACACTAGAACAGGCTTTCTAGATGTGGCCAATGCCCCAAGACTGATGCATTTGGACAATGACCTTAATAACACACTTGAACTTTTGGTCAGCTCTGAAGTGGTCAGGCAGTTGGACTGAATGAGCATTGTAGGTCCCTTCCAACTGAAATATTCTATTCTATTTCTATTCTAGCCCATCCCATCTCCAAGCATATGATACTTACTTTTAACAAACATTCTTTGCTGCTTCTAGCTGCTTCACTTTTATTTATTTCTAAGTGTAAAATGTCAGTTCAGGTATTCACTGACATCTTTCCCATCCACAGAAACTGGGCTTTTTTATTTTCATCCAGAAGTGAGGCTGCCTCTTTACCCTGCTGCCAGATGGGCTGAAAAGTGCACTGGTCCTGTCAGCTACATGCAAAGACAGTATTATCCAAGAGCACCAGAAAACAGATAATATTAATATCTCCAAGTTTGGCTCAGTACCCTTACAAACTACCAGTAACATTGATCTGCAGTCTTAACCAACCTCCTTAGTACTAGAACTGCCACACCAACTCCTTAAGGGATCTCCCATAGTCAGACAGGCTTTTATAAGGAGTTCAAAATCTACCTGCATGTCTGGAAAAAGGGAAGGTTCTCAGAAGCATCATAGACAGAGCAGCTCTTGTGACAACCTGAATGACCCCAATATGTTCCTGCTTGTTTTCAAAGTCTGAGACTTACTTTCACCACTAAATCAAAAAACACATTATTCACAAAATCTGTTCCCAAGAGCAGGTTGTAATTGCTGCTCTGCCAGCAGGAATGAACACTGAGAACTTGCAACTTTTTACATGCACTGTATTACTGCACTTCATAACTATTTCTTGGAAGAAGAGGGAGCTGTGATCTATGGATAACCTTCAGGTTAAGTACTTCAGTAATCTGCTACCATCTGACAGACAGAAAAGTCAATGACTTAATTTAATGATTACAATGAGTTCGGTTTTGTATCAGACTTGGTTTAAGAAGGATGAGCTGGATTCATTAGAAAATGAAGTTTAATTAATAAGCCAATTCTTCTTGAATTAGGGTAATGAAAATGGGGGGGAATCTGCTAAAAATACCCCCAGAAAGCAGGTTGAAAACATACTACATAACTATGACTTACAACTCTGCATTTACAGGACGTGAGAATGAATTTGACAACTGCTCATCTTCAATAGTTCAAAACCCAGTATTTCTCTGAATGGACATTTAACAAAGTCAGTCTGGACTTCACAGTTTGCTTTTGAGTTGCACTGCTTGGATTTATAGCCCATAAGAGATATCAGGTGCAGAGCGTGCAATCCATCACTTCCCAACTGGAACAATAAAGCCAGAAAGATATTTCATCTCCTTCAAATGAGATTTCTGCCCTGTCTCAGAACCTGCACAAACACTGAAGTACAAGTCTAACCCATTTAGGAAAGCAAAGGCCAGAGAGCCAGAGACAGCAGTAGATCATGCTGCAGAGCAGAGGAAGGGAACTCTACAACATAATATCCGTGAACAGCTCCAGAATAAGGGTGCTACAACTCACCCTGCAGTACCATCTTCTCCAGCTGTGCTCAGGGCATGACAGGTGACCAGCAGCACAGCATCTCACCCACTGACCTAATTAAAAGGCTTAAAGGGTCTCAGGGAAGAGAGAAAAGGGATTTTATAACCAAATGTTGTGTAAACACATGCTCACTTCATTATAGTTCTCAGAAGCATTACAACTACCTTCCTCTTACCTCTCACCTTCACACTACCAAAACTCAACTCAACTGCTTCTATTTTGAGCTGTCTTCAAGCAGGGTAATGGACAACATGTGTAGGTAGTTCAGAAGAACTGTAGTATCTCTGAGGTAATGGAGTTTGTCTTCTGCTTTGAGGGCCACATGTTTTTCCAATATAAAGTTAGAAGAATATCAAAATTAGTCACAAAGACTGTCTCCTGTGCCAGGCTGATTCCAGCACATACCAGCCACGAATTGTACTGCTTTACCCAAAAGGTACCAGGACTGTACTGTACACAAGTATCCTCTGTGCAAACACAAATACAGTACTGTGACATACTGTGAGTATTTCTAGAAATACAGGTTTGTGTGGTACCTGCCCACGAAACACTCAGGATGGACTGGATGGGAAGATACAACACTGATTAAGAAACATCCAGTCAACCTTTCCAGCAGTTTAGAAAATATTGTGCATTTAATCCATTGGCAGACACACAGGTTTCACCTACACTAACAAGTACAGCATCTCCCAAAGAAGTGCTATGTGCCATAGCTCTAAAACATTTATCACTGAAGTTTTAATAAAAGCTCGTCCACTTTTATTTTTTCCCGGAAGAAAACTCAACTAATCCACCTTAATTATTCAAAAAGTATAACAAGTTCTAGACCATGCAGACTCAGTTTACTGAATTCAGGCCATGGATAATTGACTCTTCATTCTACTTGGCTTCTTTTTACAACTAATGGTGAAACTCAGCAATCAGTGTTGAAGACTGTTTCTGGAAGATAAAAATCTGGATTGGCCAGAATCAATGAGAACAAAACAGGGTGCTTAAATTTTAATTTTTGATTTTTTTTTTAAACGAGCCACAAAACATTAACTATCTCATCTCGCATGAACACGATGGATTATCAGCTAATCAGCCGAACTCAATTCATGCAAACATAAGCCAACACAAGCAACAGCTACTCTGCTTGCACCATCTGCACTGTTAATGCACAAATACACAGATCGAGCTGGAGAACATTGAAAACCCCATCACAAAACTGCCATGACTTCACCTGTCTCCTCAAATGCACCTTAAGCACAGCCGAGGCAGAGCACACGAGCACAGAGCACAGTTTTGCATTACCCATTTCTAGCACACTCAGGAGGCTGCAGCAGCTCAGCACGCTGGAAGCTGGGCAGGATCTTTAAACACGGAATTCGTGGGAATTCAGCAGTTGCCCTTCCTTGTATTCTCTACCGAGTAACTCAAGGGAGGCAGCACGTCATGCTATTTTAAGATAATGGTATCATTAAGGGTAAAACACAAGCAGTTATTTTAAAACACAGCAATGCAGCTAAACTGCATCAAGTCTCACTCCGAAGTCTAGGTCTGACTCCGGAGCAAGGAATTCGCAAACACTGCAGAGCAGAGTTAAAACAAAAGGGAGCGAACGCAAACAGCAAAGCACTACTCCGGCTCCCCGAGGCACTTGTACATATGCACAACTTTCCTCGTCCAAGCCCAGCTGCTGCTCAGCACCCCGCAAAAGCGGGGAGCTGCCGTGTCCCCAGCAGGCCGGGATCCTCGTCCCTTAAAACAAAGCACGCCGTGAGGGGCCGGGACGCGGCTCCGCGCTTTGAAAAGCCGGGAGGCGGGCGGGATGCTGAGGGGGTCCGGCCGCTCGTCCCCGCGGCGGCGACACCGTCCCTCTAAGGAAATGGACACTCCGGAGCCTCCCCACGCTCACCTGGCACCGGCACCGGCCGGCGGCGAAGCCCTGGCCGCCGGGACNCCGCCCGTGACTCCACCGCGCAGGAATGGCGACCACCGCGCCGGGAGCGGACCCCGCACCTCCCGGGACCGACCTGCGGGAAGCTGCGGAGACGAAGCGGGGTCGGGAGGGTCCGCCCGCACCCAGACACGCAGCGATCCGGCCCCTGCCCTCCGCCCGACCCCTGCCTCGGCTGGTTAATGCACTCAGGACTTGTCACAGCCTACTCACCCAGGCACTGCCACGGCGGGGCTTCTTTAAAAGCAGAACGCCTTCTCTTGGGAAAAACTTATCTCTGTTTCGCTAGTGCCATTCGCTAACTTGCCTAAGATCCTGTAAAATCCCAGAAAAGGCTAGGAAAAGAGGAGAGACGATTTAAATGCTGACGGTCAGGACAGGAATTTACGGAATGAAATCTTTAAGGGCAGGAAGAGATAGAGCCAGCCAGCTAACGCTTTCATGCCCTGGCTCTGACCAGCAGATTCATTTCGTGGGCTGACCAAGAAGCCGCTTAAGCGATGATTTAAAATACCTGCTCGTGGTGTGTGCTTCTCTGCATCCGCAGGAGTCCCTGGCGCAGCCACCACGCTGCCGTGTCTCGTCCTTCTGCCTTTGCCAGCAGACCCCTCACGATCACGGTGTCACAGCTCCCCAGGCCTCACAATCAAGCAGTTTGTTGTAAGAGAACTAAAAATAGCGCTGAATTTTTCACTGAAGCACTTGCTTGAGTGAAGATAGTGCCAGTCAGCCCATGCGTTAGTCAGCTGTACAGACCTTTAGTACAGCCCAGATCTGCCTGGAAATATGGACATTGACTTTTTTCAAAAGATGTTTTCCTTCCCCCCCCCCCCCCATTTTTTTGAAAGCACAAAATAAATCCTCTTTCTGACCATTAAAAGACGAACTGAGTGGATTTGATTTAAGAGTATCCTCAGGGACAGAGTGAGTCACTTAAGCTGCTTTTATGACAAAGGATCCCTGGAGGAAGTATATCTCCTTAGTCTCCGAGCTGTTCAGGGATCCACATGTCCTGCTGCAAATCAAAGTTTCACATTGCTGGGGTTTTCGGCTTTGTGTTGTTTGTTTTTAATAGTATGAACACCTGCTTCCACTGTGGAGTTAGTGCTAGCATGGGGAAACAAGTAGGATTTCATACTGGCTAACACCTCAAGAAGATGATTAACAGAAGTGTCTGTCCTGCAAGGCAGTTAATAAGGTCTGCAAAAAAGTGTAGGAATGGACCATAACGACAAAAGTTTATGGCATACATTGACAAGTCCATAAAAAAAAAAAGCCACAAAAACAAAACAAACAACAACAAAAAAACCAACCAAAAAACAAAACAAACCTCTCAGGACGAATAGTTTTTCGCAAAGCTTCTCATTACTGTGGCCTGAAAACAATCACTGAAGACCAAAGTCACAAAAAACGCCATTTGAGACAAAAATGCCAGCACTGCTGCCAGTAACCAAGATGGGATGCCAGATGTAGATTTAGGTGCAAAACTTCCAGTCAGTGGACACCAGACTCACACATATTCACCTGTGGCACACAAAGAAACGTAAAGGTGCAGGTGATGGCTGGCAGCAGTCACTTGTGGCATTTTTAAAGTTTGGTAAAGCCACAATGGTTGTCCTGGTAGTTGCTTCAGCTGCATGCCTGGCACCAAGCCAGGACGTCTGAACCACAGAGTTAAGTCTTATTACTGCTGGTAGACATTACTCAGTGAAAATATCTAGAAATCCAGACTACCAGATAATATACAGCCATCTATGACTACACCTGTGCTACACCAAATCACTGAATGACTACTTAGTGACTTTTTAAGTCAGGATAAATTTGCAAGAAAATTATTCCTTGAACTCTACAAATAAACTGCCACTGGCAGAGAAACTTTCCAGAAGTAGCTCTCCAGGCTAGAGTAGTACTGTACATACATACATACACACAGAACAAGAAATCTATAGATACATATATTTTAAAGGAAGATTTTAGGATGGAAGTAAACACTACAAAGTTTGAGAGTTACTGGGAATATCAGAGAGACACTGGTTTTTGTTTGTTTCACTGATTTTCATAGGAAGACGTTGAAAGTGAAAAGATCGGCTGTTAATGTAAAATTGTCTCCCACATTTTTGCTTCCCCTCATACATCTTTGAACAAAGCTTCGATTTTATTTGTTTTTCAAGAGAACTGCAATGGTTTTGCCCTTGTGAAAGGGCTGGCAAATTCCTTTTGCTGCTTTCTGTTGGTAACAATACATGCTGCAAGGCATCCACTAACATCTACATAGCAGCAGAGGTAGCCACAAACATAAGTCTCTTCATTCCTGCTCCACTCTCCAGCTATTACTTATAGAGAGAAAGAGCATTAACAGAGCACAAAGTTCTCACTAATTTAGTTTCCCTTCACCATCTGTTACTTCCCATGAATTGATCCTAACGAGAAACTACTTCAAAACACATCTGAGGACCAGCTGCACCCAGTGAAGTCACCATAGGAGAGGAATATTCTCCTCCTAATACATCATATTCCAATGCTACAAAGCAGCTCCTTCCCTTACCGAAATCAACAGGAACACTGCTGTTAATATGAACACAGCCCTGGGTTGCAGCCTCTTCCAGTCATGTTGAGCAAGTATCACAGCCAGAATTTTCTCAATAATTCACAATTCCACCCAGTCAGAAGGGCAATGAGAGCTACAGACATCACCCAGGTCTGAGCAGCCTGCTTTCTGCAGCTGCTTCTCCTCCACTGGGTTCATAGAGTGATCACAGAAATTGGAATCTCCCAAGGAGTTAACTTGCCATCATTACCCCTCACCTTTTCCATGCGACTCCTTGTGAAAAGGGAGTCTCCATTTTTGTATCCATCCTTTGAATACTGGAATACGGTGATATACGGCCTCTCCTAAGCCTCCTTAACTCAAGGCTGAACAAACCCAGTTCTCTCAGCCTTTCCTCATATGGCAAGCTTCCCAGTCCTTTGATCATCTTTGTGGCCCTTCTCTGGACCCTCTCCCGCCTGTCCACATCTTTTTTGTATAGCGGGGACCAAAACGCAACACAATATTCCAGGTGTGGCCTGACAAGCACTGTGTAGAACAGGATAATGATTCTTTATCTCTGCTTGTGATGCCCTTGTTGGTACATTCCACCATCCTGTTGGCTCTCCTTGCTGCAGCAGCACAGTGTTTGCTCATATTGAGCTTGTTGTCAGGTCCCCCAGGTCCCTTTCCACAGAGCTGCTCCCCAGTCAGGCAGATCTCAACCTGTGCTGCACTCCTGGATTATATTTTCCAAAGTGAAAGACCTTACACTTGAATCTCATACGGTTCTTGTCCACTCACTCTTTCAGCTTATCCAG
>WEIV01014551.1:29743-70534 GCA_013390005.1 Calyptomena viridis | reverse complement strand
GCACTCCCGCTTCCGGCCGGCGCGGCCCCGCCGCCCGGGCACCACGGGAACTGTAGTTCCCGCTCGGCGCTGCGGGTGTCAGCCCGGCCCTGAGGGGCTCAGCCCGGCCCTGAGGGGCTTTGAGCCCCCGAGGGGCTGAGCTGGGACAGTCACGGGCGGCGCAGGAACCTCAGGTTTCCAGGCCTCTCTACCCGGCCCGGGTGAGGCCACGCCTGGAGCGCTGTGTCCGGTTCTCGGCTCCTCAGCGCAAGGAAGGAGCTGCTGGAGAGACCACAAAGCCCGTGAAGGGTCTGGAGCGTCTCTCATTAGAGAGTCTGCGGAGCTCAGAGGGGATCTCATTAAAGCACGTACATACCTCAAAGGTGGCACCAACAGGATGGTGCCAGGCTCTTCTTGGTGGTACCCAGTGACAGGATAAGGAGCAACAGCCATCAACTAGAACACAAGAAGTTTCTCCTCAACATGAGGAAGAACTTTACGTTGGGGGTGGCAGACCACTGGAACAGGCTGCCCACGGAGGTCATGGAGACTCCCTCTTCGGAGCAATTCCAAACCCACACATTCCTGTGTAACCTGCTCTAGGTAACCTTGGCTTGGCAGGATGATCTCCAGAGGTCACTTACAACCCTAACAATTCTGTGATTAAATGCTTCCAGCTTCTGTTTTCAGAGACAGGCATTAATACAGCAAGGCCTCAGAAAACAATGGGAAATTAACTGTTCTTTAAGCTTTTTGCCCTTAACTGCCATCATCTGATCTCGGGGAGCAGCCTCTTCCTCCTGCCACGTTACTCAGGGCTCCTCCGTGACATTTGCTCCCTGAGGAAAGCCTGGCTGAAGAGAAATACCTGGCTGTGCTAACACCCACCTGGGAGGCTCTGGGCTGCCTCACCTGCCCAGCAGCACAAACACAGTCACCTGTGCCAAGCCCAGCTCGCCTGGCGACACAAACACCGTCATCTGTAATTGCTGCAGTTCTCCTGGCCAGTGAATTGGCAGGATCCTGCAGCACCTCTGCCCTGGCAGCCCCTGTGCAGCTGTGACAGATGGAGAGGGAATGGCTGTCAGCATTTCCCAGCTGCTTTGGATTCCCGTACCGGTGTGCTGACATATTCCTATCCATTCACATAACCAGACTCGATTATCAGCATTTGTACCAGCACTGCTGCCCTTTGGCAGGCGTTTTAAGCAAAGGAAGCAGAGGCAGTGCTGGGTGGAGGCTGTGAGCGCTGCGGATGCACCAGGTGGCACTGCTGCCCCACGGATGCACCACAGCTCTGCCCCTGGGAGTCGCATTTTCATGCACTATTTGAGGCACTGACCTATATGGCTCCTCACGCCCCGCTAATGCCATCCGTGTCTGGCCAGAAAAAGCAGCCCGAAGTTTTTTCTGCCCTGCTGCTCCCATCCCTTCGCAGGTTCCCCTCGGGGAATTGCACGTACTAAATTACCTCCTCCGACTAGAAATAAATACTCATGCATCATCAAGAGCTGGTTCATGTGGGTATTACTGACAGTAGTAAGGTCACAGCTCTTTTTAATTTCTTGAGTAAACGTGTGGGAAGCGAAACTTCAGTGACACACTCACTTCTGGTCCATGAAGCTGCTGAAATATTTCATAGGTGACCGAGTGGAGAGATGAGCCAGGTCCCAAGAAAACAGATTATTTAAGTCAATATTTGAAGTACAGAAGAGTTTTGATCTAACAGTAGTATAGGAATAGTTAATTGTTCGTTTTCATTTTGTTGCCGTCTGTTAGTGTTCAGCATCCAGAGCTCCATGAATTGCATTCAGTCAGAATGTGGAAACCATTTATCTGAGTGACCCAACCATCTGTATAACATAAAGTATGCATTGTGCCCTGAATGTATCCAGCAGCATCACAGCATTTCAGTGATCAGGGTGTACAGTGTACCCACCTCCCCTGCCAGGGGGAAAACCTGCAGCCCCCTCTATCCTGACCATCCAAGGAAGGCTCCCAGGCTGCCTGTCCACATCTTGGCTCAGTCTTGGGTGTCTGCATTCCTTCCCCATGTGTCCAGGTCCTTCTCCCAGGCAACCATGAGTGTGGACTACACGCTCACACTCCATGCTTTGGTCCTGGAACCCTCTTCAGGGACTGGGACCAGTCTGGAGTGACCCAGTACAAGGCAGGCACTGACACAGTGGAGCAGGGACAAGGACTAGGATGTAGGGAGAGGATTCTTCCCAGGGAGGACTTCATGCACTTGGAAAGGGCTGTGGCCTGGAACATTCAGACCTTGATGCAGAGACAAACACGGGGCCTGCAGTCCTGATAGAGGACAGTGAGGCTGGATCTCCCAAGGACCCTGCTCATCCCCTGAGTTGTTCAGCCATAAGTCTTTTTTTTCCCCAGTGGGCATTCCTTGGATCCAGCCTCACTGGGCTACAACTGGCAGCTTTCCAGCCTCCACCCATTCCTGACATATGGGGCACTCTGCATATGGCTACCCCAAAGCTGAAGTACCCCCAGTTTCCTCCCTGTGCACCCCGGGGCATTCCTGGGCTTTCCTCCGTGGGCATCCATGTCCTCCCTGCCTGCCAGATCTCTGCAGGCAGGCTCCAGGTGGGCTCAGAGCCACTTCCCTGCAGCACGTTGTAAAGAGCACATCAGGTTCTCAACATCTTTATTAGTTTGTTGGTTTATTTCCAACACAGTAAATCCTCTCTACAGCAACAGGTTAGTTAAATCCGGTTTACATATTGCTGTCTCATGAGTGCTGCAGCCTTGATGCTGCTGTGACAAAACCAGGCTGCACTCAGACAGGAAAATGCATTAAATTCCGCTGTGACTGGGAAAAAAGGAAAACCAACAAAAACGAAAAAAAAAACCAAACCACCAGGGAAAAACAAACAAACCCACCAACAAAACCAAGGTGAGGAACTGAAGGCGAGCACGGCCACACCACCTCCAGGGAAACCACACGGCACTGCTTGGACAAGAATGCAAGGAGGAGTGAACCCAAAAAGGGACCGGGCAAACCCTTATATATATATTATGTATAGGTATTTATATATATATATATCATCTGGAAGGACACACTGAAAAAACAAGAGATCGCAGCAGTATCTACCATAAAAAGGAGCTACGCAGCTTTCAGAGTCACACCAAGAAGGAAACACACAGCAGAACAAAGTGGGGGACAAACGGGGACACCGGTGTTTTGGGGTGGCCTTTTAATTTGTGAGGAGGGGTCGTGTGGGGCACGGGTCTCAAGGCCAAGCGCCCTCATACACCCGTTGGGAGCCCCAGGACCTGTGTGTCCTTCGCTGGGGAGCAGGGATGGGGCCTGGGGGGCAAATGCTTTTGTGGGGCTGGGTGAGACCAGCAGGCTGGTTCTGCTCGCCCAGATGGTGGCACATGTGGACACCCTACAGGTCCCTGCTCAGGTCCCCAGTGGAGCAACCACAAAGACCTGAGCACCCATCACCAGAGCCAGGTCCTTCCCTGCAGGAGGGGCTGGGCTCTGCTGCCCGGGCAGCTCCAGCCCACAGGGGGGTTATGAGATGACGTGGATCTCCATGGCTGTGAGATTAGAGCCACCCGGAGTCCGGATGGGGCCCCACGGCTCGGGGGGAGCCAAGCCCTTGAGAGATGCCTCGCTCGGCGCGCAGGCGAAATGCTGGAGGTGGGGTGTGGATTTGGAGGGCCACGGTGGGTCTGGCCGGCTCTGTGGGCAAAGCCGGACGCCAGAGTGCTCGCCATGACCCGTGGGTCACCCCACACCGCCAGCACCGTGCAGTGATGCACCCTGTGAGGCAGAGGGTGCTGAGGGCTCCCCAGCATGGCGGGGGGAGTGTCTCATCTTATTGCTAATGGCTCCGCGGTGGTGACACCCACAGGCTGTGGCAAAACTGGAGGTGGGATTTGCTGTGTGACGTCCCCAAAACCAGTGGCCTCTGGGCCCTGGTGGCTTCAGCCTAAAAGCTGGGATTGGAGCCGACAGCGTGGCAGGGAACAAGCAAGCAAATTCCCCCCTTTCCTGGTGGCAGGCGGTGATTATCCTTCTTGTAACAAGGGGCCAAGGAAGTGCCATCACAGGCAAGGGCATGGGCAGAGGCAGGGGGACACTCTCCTGCCCTGATGGCTTCTGGAGCAGGGCTGACCCCTCTCCCCTTGCCCCGGGGCAGCCCTCAGGGTATATGACCAGAGGTAAGAGACGGTTTGGGATGTGACTTCTCAAAAGGTTCAGCCAGCTCTGGGGCAGCAGGTCCTGGGTGTGCCGGGGGATCCCGTGCTAGCTTTCCTCAGAAAGGGCCATCAGGGAGAAATGGAAGCCGCATCCCTAAGAACGGACCAGTGACCTCCCAGTAAGCGCTGCTCCCTGTTCCTGTCTTCTTTTTGACCTGGTCAGCCATCCGTTGACCTTGGAGGACAAACCTACTTCCTGTGTCCTCTTCACATCCCGTTTCATCCCACCATCCCATTCCATCCCAACATCCTGTCCCCATCGCACCACCCTGACCCTGCTACCCCATCCTGGCCCTGTCCCCCTGCCACCCACCCTCCCAAGCTGGGCCCAAGCCGATGCTCGGGAGGGTGAGGACCAATGCAGAACCATGTGTGACTGCTGGACGAAGCCCCTCTCCTTCTCCTGTACCAGACAAGGGGATGAGGCCAACGGCAAAGACGACAAATTGACCCCAAAGAAGCGAGGGCCCTGGTGGAGGATGTCCACGGGGCGGGTGGGTGCTGGCGGGATGCTGACGGATGGGAGATGGCTCTGAAGGAGACGGCGGCGGCGGGCGCGGACCTCAGCACGATACCTCCATGGTGTGGTTGATCTGCCCCATGGCCTCGGTGCTCTCCGAGTGGGTGCAGGCACGTGGGCGGGTGCCATCCACCGAGCTGGCGCTGGTGAGGGAGGCGGTGCGGGAGCGTGCCAGGCGGGTCATGCTGGCAGATGGCACTGCACGGGCACAGAGAGACGGCCGGGGCGCTCAGCTCCCTCCGAAAACCAGCGGGACCTGAGCCAACACTGCCACCAGTCCCGCTCCCGATGTGAATGAGCCCGGGCACAAGCTTGCAGCAAGCGGTGCTGTGACAACATGAGCAGCTCCAGGCTGGTAAGGGACAGCAGGGCAGGGCCAGGGTGACCCTAGGACAGGCTGCACGCTGGGCTCACTCCTGGGCACGCAATCTCCAAGCACAAGGCAGTGGGGACCCCTGGCTGCCACACTCCAGGGGAGTGAGCTGGAACGGGAGCTCCCATGACTGCCCAGGGTGTGTGGGGAAAGCGACACCCTCCCCCAGCCAGGATGCCCAGTGGGGGTGGACACAGCCCCTGGCCAGCTGGAGGAGGGCAGAGTGGACACACTGCTGAGACTGTGCCTGCAAGAAGGGGGGCTTCTGCAAATGCCATTTCTCAGCCCCCAGCCCTGACTCAGGGTGCCATCTCAGGCAAAGCGGAGCGAGGCAGTGGGCATCTGGCTGGGAAAGGCCAGTCCTGCACCCAGGCTGCTCCCAAAAGTGCCCAGGCAGCTCGAGGGCACAGGCCAGGCAGGCACCATGCAGCAGCACTGAGCGGTACCTGTGCCTCCACTCAGCCTCCGATCCTTCAGGTGAGTGACTGGCAGGGGTGGAGCGGGAGAAGGGCAGGGAGGGCAGAAAGAGAGTGTCAGCCCTCTCTGTGCCCTGCTGAGCCAGGAGCCCCCACCCAGCCCCATGTGTGCCTGCACACAGACCTGCACGTGGGCACACACAACTGCACACACACACACACGTGCAATGGATCTGCAAACACACACATGTGCACATAGACTTTTGCATGCGTGCACACACAGCTATGCACAGACCTGCATACACACACGTGTGGTCAGGGACCTATGCACACATATGCACACAGACTTCTGCACGTGGACTTGCTCATCTATGTTGCACACACACACATATACACACACACATGCACATTTGCACAGAGACACTGTCCACACACGTATACACACACAGAGCCCTTGTACACATCTGTGTGCACACAGAGCCTGCACACCCCATGCCCCTGTGAACACACGGACAGACATCTCCCACGCCTGCACACACAATGCCACAGACACACATGCAGCTCTCCATCAGCACAGGCACACGGGGTGCCAGGTCCCTCTCCTGCAGCAGGGTCAGCACACGTGCACACAGACACACACACATGTGCACACGCAGTCCCACGCCAGCCCATGCCCAGCCCCAGCACTCACTGTAGCCCATGCCTTGCAGGAAGTACTTGAAGGCTTCGGTCAGCTTGCCTGGCTGTAGGGAGAGAACCAGCTGAGCTGGGGCAGCACCGAGGCCAGGATCCCCACTCAGCCCAAGCCACCTCTGGCAGCCCCTGAGCAAGACCCTTATGCCTTCATCAGCCCATCCCCTGCTAGCCAGGGACAACACCAGTACATATCCCAGGGCCCAGTATACCCACTTAACTGGGAAAATTGGGGGGGCTCACCTGTGTGACCTGGGGCAGCCCACCAGAATCAGCCATCTGCAGAGAGAAGGTCCTGCTTAGTTTGGGAGGGTGCCTGTAGTGCCCACCATCCCCTGGTATCCGCTGGCAGGATGGCACTTCTGGGGCCACCATGCTCTCCCCACACACCCCCAGCCCCAACAGCCAGGATGGACCTGGAGTGCAGAGATGGGGACACCCTGCAGCCTGGGATAGAGGTTAGTGGGGCACTCCATGGGCAGCAGGGACCTCCCAGCTGCCCCTTGCCACCAGCCTACCTTCAGGAAAGTGGTGTTGGTGGGATCCAGCTTGGAGTTACACTCCACCTGCGGGTGACAGAGATGACATTAGCACCCTGAGCCAGGCAGAAGTTGCCAAAGTGGCCCACAGCATTCCAGCTGGCACAGCCCACCCCAGCCAGAAGGAGACAGGGCACTGGGCAAGCCTGCAGAACCACCATCCCTTGCCACAGAACAGAGGGGACTTTTGTCCTGACAGCCAGTCTGGGTGTAGGCTGGATAAGGAGGTGAGGGGGGCTGGTGAGGCACTCTATGCCACACGTGTGCACACACACACAAGTGTGCTCATGTGCACATGCACAGACATACATGTGATGGAGGAGTGGGGGATGTGTGCAGTTATATTCTGTGCAAGTGTGGCCACAGTACCTGTGGCTGACTGTGCAAGGGTGGACAACCATGTGGATGTGTGCCAGGACATACGTGTGCCAGTGGCTGTTTGGGTCTGTGGGGCCAAGCCAGGAATGTGCCCGTGTGCCCACACATCCGAGTGTGCCCATTGTGAGCATGTCTGGGCATACAAAGAAGGGGAGGTTTTCCAGGTGTGACGACCATGCACAGATGCACAGGTGCCCACAGGAGCAGGTAGGGTTGCACATGAGGATGCTCCCGCACACAGGAGCTGACATGTGTCTGAGCAGGCAGTGAACATGTGTGTGCCCGTGCGTGGGCACCGTGTGCGTGACACCCTGCAGGCACCACCCGTCACTCACCACCCCCTCTTCAGCAGGCGCGTTGTCTCCAACCACCAGCATCACGGGGCAGCTGGAAGTGAGAGGAGGAAGGGACACGGTCAGGGTTTGGCCTGGGTGAACTCCACTGCCTGGGATCCCTTCATGCCGGTGCAACTCTTACCGCAGTGTCTTGGCGTTGGGGACAGTCCCAGGCCGGTTGATGTCCAGGTCCCTGCGGCTGATGGAAGAAAAAGAGGACCAGTGTGAGGCTATGGGTGGATGCCACCACCAATGTCACAGCACAACTGTCACTGCCAGCCCTTGGAAGCAGCATCCAGCCCCACTGTCCCGGCATGTTGTGGAAGGAGGATGCCACAGCCATCCCAAGCAAAGCCTGTCCCATGGGATGCAGCACTCAGATGAGTAGCAGGGCTCCCAACCCCCTGCACGCCTGGGAGAGCATCTCTGCCCTCTCACCCAGTCCTGTATTAGCACCCAGTGCAAGCAGGGACCAGGGAATGTGCACCCATGGTGATGGGCTCTGGGACAAGGCAAGCCTCTGGCACAGGTACCACCACTCTCACATCCCCAGGCAGCAGTGGCAGACAACTTTGCACTGCTGCCTGCCTATGCCAGAGGTGATGACAGGGTGATGACAGCATCCAACATGGGTCTGGGTTCCCACGGTGACCTCAGAGCCACCCAACAGCACTGCAGCCCCCCTCCCTAGCAGAGACAGGGGCTGCCTGGAGCAATCACCTGTTGTACATGTTGAGGAAGAGCTGGAGGTTGAACTGGTTCACCACGCTGCCAATCTGCTGCCGGTAACTCTGCACCAACTCCGTGTTGTTCATCAGCTCTTCCTGTGCCAGCAGGGGATGAAGATCAGGGCAGGTGTCAGGGACACACCCTGCTACCCCAGTCCTGCCCATGCCATGCCAGTCAGCAGGGACAAGGAGAAGGATGCTGGGCAATGCAGCTGGGCACGGTGGTGCTGCACACCCAGGCAGGACACAGGCACGAGTCACACACTCTTCAAGGCTAATTCCCAGATCAGGCAGGGCATGACTAGCCCTGACCTTGAGTATGGGTCACGTCCAGTGGCACTGCAGCACCCAGCAGGGCACAGCCCAGGTGACCCAGCTGCCATGCTGGGTAGGGGCCAGTGGCAGGGGACTGGCAGGATGTGCAGCCCTTACCTGGCTGAACAGGTGGGACAGGACAATGTCCGGCAGTGTGCTGGTGAGGCCAGAGAGCTGTGGAGGGAGCACAGGAAGTTACAGCACTGCTGGGGATGGCTCCTGCCCCTGGAGGAGGGGTCAGGGCCCTGCCCACCTTGGCAGCTGCCCAGTCAATCCAGCCTTTGCCATTGGGGTCGATGTTCATAAGGACCAGTCCTTCGACCAGGTCAGGGAAGATGAGCTGCAGTGAGCAAGAGAGGAAAAGTTCAGAAGGGAGGGGAGATGTGCCCTGGGCAGCCCCCACCAGCACCACTGCACAGGCATTGCACAGAGCTGACACGGATCTTGGAGCAGTGGGAGACCTGTGGCAAGACTGCTCAGCCACCATGGCCCCCCACCCCTCCAGAAGTCTTTGCAGCAGCAGAGAGGTGTCAGCTCCTGCTTTTCCCCGTGCCATGGGCTGACAGCAGCTACAGGCAACTCAGGGAAGGGCCATCCCAGTCCCAGGCTCACCGCAAACTTGGCCAGCACGTAGGCTCCTGCCCCAACACCGATCCCGATCACGTACTTGAACCTGGAAATATGGAGAGGTGGGGATGGGGGCGTGGGGGGCTCCAGTACACGTTCCCTGGGTCACCCCTCCACACGCAGCACAAGACTTGCAGGCTGCCAGCTTACAGGGACAACTCCCCAAACCCCAAACTTTTGCCTTCTGCTCATCTCCCTGCACAGGACCCTCAGCCAGAGGCTGTGGAGGAGACACTGACTCACCCGAAATGCTGCACCACGCTGGGTAACATGGCAGCCAGCTGGTCCATGGATGGATACTGGTACCTGTGGCACAGGGAGGCACAGAATGGTGGTTATGGACCCTCAGGGAAGGGGCATGTCTGGGGCAGCTGGGCTGGGAAATGCCACCCACTTGCAAACCACCCCATTGCCCACCCTGGATGAGTTGTCTGCCACAGGCTTTGACACAGTCGGGAGAAACCCAGAGGCAGGACACAACTGCCAAGCAGTGACAACACCAAGGGCAGGGAGGTGACATCCCGATGGGCACAGTGGGCTTCTGAAGCTGACACCTACCCCTGAGGGAACTGTGAGGCTCCTGCCTGCTGGCCCGGTGCATCCACATGGCACACCACAAAGTGCTTCGTGATCTCCTGCATGTCCTCGTAGTTGAAGAAGGTGTTGAAGCAAAGCTTGTCTGTCAAAGGGCAGGTGGGGATCAGAGACCAAACATCCTGGCACTGGTGGGTCAGGGGAGCATGGGCAGAGGCTGCATGCCCTCCCACTGCCCTTCATCTGGGAGGTGACATGCCATAAAAGCCATCCCATCCCCTTCCCTCCATGCTCCTCATCCCTGCAGCAGATTCAACAGCTACAGATAGCAAGGGCTGCATCCCTACAGGTGTCTGGAGGCATGGGCAGACACAGCCAGGAGGATGAGGTGCTTGGGGTAAGCCTCATTGGGGAGCCTTGGAGGGATGGGACTGGGGGATTCAAAACCAGGGCTGCAAGATCACCCAGCAGGCAGCGAGATTAGCAGCCTCAGGAACTACCAGCTCTGTCCAAAATCCCCAGAAAGGGCTCAAGCAAACATGGGATTTGAGAAACACCTGCAAATCTGCCTGCTTGGAAACAGTTGAAGAAACAGCCACAGTGCTGCCGTGGACAGGCTCCTACTGTTGCAGTGAGATACAGACACTGCTGGGGCTTGGAAAGGTCCTGCCCCATGGCATCAGTGCCAGGACATCCCTCCCAAAACATGGAGGTGAGGCAGGTTGTAAGGCCCATTGCAGCCAACACGACAGAGCTGCTGTGATGGTGAGGCAGCTCACGTAGCGTGTCAGTGACTCAGCCTCAGCCACCAGCAGAGCAGGAAATGCTTCTCCCTGCTCACAGGCAACTGGCAATCCTGGCTCAGTTGGAGAGCATAGCCGAGGAAAGGGCTCTGGGCTGCAAGTCCAAGGCTGCAGGCTGACAGAAAGTGCAGCATCTCCACTTCCAGAGCCCCAGCCCGGGGTCTCCTCCTTCCTTTCCCATCGAGATCCCTCCTTCCCTGCTATTCCCAGTCTCTTTTGTCCCCCACTATGCCCTGCTGCCAGCTGAGTCCGTGCTCTGAATACCAACAGCTAGTGGTGGCAGCAGCAGTGGGGACCAACTCGGCATCCCATGTCCCATCCCTGCCTGGTGTGGGTGGGCAACCAGCCAGTACCAGGGGTGGCCAAGCACTCCTGGCTGTGCCTGGCCTGGGCTTTGGGTCCGGCTGAGCATCCAAATTCTCCTGGTGCCTTCAGACGCCTGGGGGGACTCAATGCAGTCTGGGGACTCCCCATGGGAGGAGGCAAAGGAGCTGAGCCAGGGGCTCTGGCCTGATGTCCTGGCACCCCCTGCAGCCTCAGGCTCACCCCCCCTGCCCCTGTCCCCTCGGCCCAGGGAGCAGCACTCACGGTTCAGGCCCACATCGTGGTATGTCAGGATGGCCGGGCGGTTCCCCTTGGGAGAGCCCCGGATGACCACGTGCAGCAGCCCATAGGGGGTCTCAATGTCATGTTCCTGGGGGAAGAGGAAAGATGGGGTGATGTCCACCTGCCCTAAGACATCCTCTTCTGCCCCACCATGACACCCTTCACTGCTGCTTCCCCACATGGTTGGTTCCACAAGGCAAAGAGAAGCAGCTGTCCCAGGTTAAAAAAACCAGCTCTGGGCATCCCAGAGGTGGTAGAAAGCAGGACAAATCACATCAAATGCTCCCAGCCTCCATCAGTTAGGGAAGGGAAAGGAAGGGAAGGGACTTTGGATAGGATCACAGCATTTAGGATTGGATGTGTATCATGGGATGGGATCAAGGGATGGGATCCAAGAGGGTTTGAGACAGGAGAATCTTGGGATGGGACAGGTGGACCACAGGATGGGACAGGAGATCTTCGAGGGCCTGAGACTGAGGAAATTTTGGCAACAGGATGGGGGTTCATGGCACGGCCTAGGAAGGTAGGGATTCACTGTGCCTGGGATACACGAGCAGAGGTCAGAACCCAGACACTACTCCAGGAAACGCTGCAACCAGATGCCAACATTACAGCTAGAAGTAACTCTAAAAACCCTTGGTCTGAAATGGCTGTGCTCCATACAGAGAACAGGACTACCCTGTGCCTCAGTTTCCCTATCTCAGAGGGCTCCAGCCTTACCATCCTGGCCCTTGTTGCCAGCCAGCAATGGAAACTGAGGCTGTGAGCCCAGGTGCTGCCCAGGGACAAGGGACCAGAGGTCCCGCCCAGATGCTCATGCCTGCCACCCAATCCACTGGCAGTGACCTAGAGGTTGGGATCTGGTGGGGGCAGGAGCATCACATGCCAAGCAGGGCCAGGCAGGAGATGGTGGCAGGGTGCCCAACCGTCACGGTGTGAACTGCTGGGACTGGCAGTCCCACGGATGGGCTGGTGGGAGGGGAGCAGGTACGTGGATGCTCACGCGGGTTACACGCCACCAAGGACTCTGAAGGACACAGGCCTCGGGTGGGAGGAACTGCCTGAGGGTCTCCTCACTGCAGTGCCTCCCCTCCCTGAGATCTGCTGGCCCTGGGGGAACACAGCACCCAAAGGCACCTCAAGGACTCTTGTCTCAAGCTGNAGGGATGGGACTGGGGGATTCAAAACCAGGGCTGCAAGATCACCCAGCAGGCAGCGAGATTAGCAGCCTCAGGAACTACCAGCTCTGTCCAAAATCCCCAGAAAGGGCTCAAGCAAACATGGGATTTGAGAAACAGCTGCAAATCTGCCTGCTTGGAAACAGTTGAAGAAACAGCCACAGTGCTGCCGTGGACAGGCTCCTACTGTTGCAGTGAGATACAGACACTGCTGGGGCTTGGAAAGGTCCTGCCCCATGGCATCAGTGCCAGGACATCCCTCCCAAAATGTGGAGGTGAGGCAGGTTGTAAGGCCCATTGCAGCCAACACGACAGAGCTGCTGTGATGGTGAGGCAGCTCACGTAGCGTGTCAGTGACTCAGCCTCAGCCACCAGCAGAGCAGGAAATGCTTCTCCCTGCTCACAGGCAACTGGCAATCCTGGCTCAGTTGGAGAGCATAGCCGAGGAAAGGGCTCTGGGCTGCAAGTCCAAGGCTGCAGGCTGACAGAAAGTGCAGCATCTCCACTTCCAGAGCCCCAGCCCGGGGTCTCCTCCTTCCTTTCCCATCGAGATCCCTCCTTCCCTGCTATTCCCAGTCTCTTTTGTCCCCCACTATGCCCTGCTGCCAGCTGAGTCCGTGCTCTGAATACCAACAGCTAGTGGTGGCAGCAGCAGTGGGGACCAACTCGGCATCCCATGTCCCATCCCTGCCTGGTGTGGGTGGGCAACCAGCCAGTACCAGGGGTGGCCAAGCACTCCTGGCTGTGCCTGGCCTGGGCTTTGGGTCCGGCTGAGCATCCAAATTCTCCTGGTGCCTTCAGACGCCTGGGGGGACTCAATGCAGTCTGGGGACTCCCCATGGGAGGAGGCAAAGGAGCTGAGCCAGGGGCTCTGGCCTGATGTCCTGGCACCCCCTGCAGCCTCAGGCTCACCCCCCCTGCCCCTGCCCCCTCGGCCCAGGGAGCAGCACTCACGGTTCAGGCCCACATCGTGGTATGTCAGGATGGCCGGGCGGTTCCCCTTGGGAGAGCCCCGGATGACCACGTGCAGCAGCCCATAGGGGGTCTCAATGTCATGTTCCTGGGGGAAGAGGAAAGATGGGGTGATGTCCACCTGCCCTAAGACATCCTCTTCTGCCCCACCATGACACCCTTCACTGCTGCTTCCCCACATGGTTGGTTCCACAAGGGAAAGAGAAGCAGCTGTCCCAGGGAAAAAAAAAAACAGCTCTGGGCATCCCAGAGGGGGTAGAAAGCAGGACAAATCACATCAAATGCTCCCAGCCTCCATCAGTTAGGGAAGGGAAAGGAAGGGAAGGGACTTTGGATAGGATCATAGCATTTAGGATTGGATGTATATCATGGGATGGGATCAAGGGATGGGATCCAAGAGGGTTTGAGACAGGAGAATCTTGGGATGGGACAGGTGGACCACAGGATGGGACAGGAGATCTTCGAGGGCCTGAGACTGAGGAAATTTTGGCAACAGGATGGGGGTTCATGGCACGGCCTAGGAAGGTAGGGATTCACTGTGCCTGGGATACACGAGCAGAGGTCAGAACCCAGACACTACTCCAGGAAACGCTGCAACCAGATGCCAACATTACAGCTAGAAGTAACTCTAAAAACCCTTGGTCTGAAATGGCAGTGCCTCCATACAGAGAACAGGAGTACCCTGTGCCTCAGTTTCCCTGTCTCAGAGGGCTCCAGCTTTACCATCCTGGCCCTTGTTCCCAGCCAGCAACGGAAACTGAGGCTGTGAGCCCAGGTGCTGCCCAGGGACAGGGGACCAGAGGTCCCCCCCAGATGCTCATGCCTGCCACCCAATCCACTGGCAGTGACCTAGAGGTTGGGATCTGGTGGGGGCAGGAGCACCACGTGCCAAGCAGGGCCAGGCAGGAGATGATGGCAGGGTGCCCAACCGTCACAGTGTGAACTGCTGGGACTGGCAGTCCCACGGATGGGCTGGTGGGAGGGGAGCAGGTACGTGGATGCTCACGCGGGTTACACGCCACCAAGGACTCTGAAGGACACAGGCCTCGGGTGGGAGGAACTGCCTGAGGGTCTCCTCACTGCAGTGCCTCCCCTCCCTGAGATCTGCTGGCCCTGGGGGAACACAGCACCCAAAGGCACCTCAAGGACTCTTGTCTCAAGCTGAGACAACTCTCAGCTCCCAAGGGCATCCTGACTCTAGCCCTCACCCAGTTGTCCTTCCCCCCCCTGCAGCTGCATAAGGCAGCAGTCCAAGAGCATGGACATCCCTCTGCAAAAAGGGATTGGGAAGCTGAGGCAGAGGAAGGGCCTGGCCCAAGGTCACAGAGCAGGAGGTATCCATGTGGCAGCCCTAGGCCCTGGGCTGCCTCCTTGCCATCACCATGCCCATGGTCCCCATCACAGCCCCAACAGCTCAGCCTTCAATCATACTCCAAAATCACATGCCCAAGGCAGTGGATCCATCCTCAGCACTGCTACCTCCTGCCCCCCACCCTCGCCCAACCAGGCACATCCTGCCCGTGGTGCAGCCTCTGCAGCAGCGCTGGGTACCACAGCCCTGCCCTTTGCCGCAGGGATGCTCTCTGGAGGGGAGAGGCTAGGGATGCAGGGGATGCAGGCAGCAAGGACACAGAGGCATAAACAACCCACAGCCCCAGCAAGGAGGGGCGTGGGGGTCTCAGCACCCATAGGTGTCTGACAGAGCCCATCCACGTCCCAGTTACCTACTCACTGCTCACTGCTGCAGTGCTCCCACCTCACTCATCCCCCCTGCACCAGCCTGTTGCCATTGGGTGTTGCCATCACCGCAGAGGCCAGAAAGCAACCGAGGGATTGCTTCGAAACAGCAAGAGACCCTCTCCCTCTGCAAGGCAGGGGGTGGGGAAGGGGCAGGGTGACCCCCATCAGCACACAGCCCCAGCACGGGCCGCAGCCGCTCACCCTCAGCCTCGGCGCAGCATCTCCGCCGGGCTCAGGGAGGACGTGCTCAAGGACAATGCGTCCCCAAAACCTGCAGCACATCGGGGATGCGGCAGCAGGGCTGGGGGAAGGAAGGGCCCCCCGGCAATGGATCCCTCCTGTCCCAATGCCTGTCTGACCCACGCCGAGCCCTGCTGGGTGCAAAGGCCCAGCCCGGGCAACCAGGATCAATCTTGGGGCGAAATTCCCTGGGAAGGGAGAGCAGCGAGCACGGGAACGGCAGTACCTACCCCATCCCAGCACTCGGGCATGGTGAGGAAGTGGGTGGACGAGGATGCGCAGGCAGCGCGGGCCAAGCACGGGGTCCCGGCGGTGCAGCGGGCTGGGGAGAAGCAGCGCTCTGCGCTGGCTCTGCCCCTCGCCTGGTTTTATAGCGGAGCCCCAGCCCTGCGCTAAGCCCTCCCTCTCCCTTCCCCCTCGGCAGGTTTGGCCTCCATTGCAGGCGAGCGCCGCGATGGAGCCAGCACTGTGCCATTGGCTGCCGCGGGAATTATTCATGCTCCAATTGGCCCCAAATACCCTTGTTTATGAAGAAAAGACGCCTGGCACCGTGCGGTACCTTCTCCATCTTCCCTCCTTCGGCAGACAGAGACAGACGGGGTGTCTGGACCGGGCTGCGCTCGCACCCCTCACAACAGACCCGGCCGTGCTCCCTGCGCCCACTGCACCCCCATGGATGCAGCCCCACACAAACGTGCAGAATCATGCTGGAGCCCGCAGCCACCCGGGCCAAGGCCCTGCAGGGATGCACACACACAGCCCCAGCTGGACACGGGTACAAACTGGAGAAGGATGAGGCAGGCGTGCTCCACACGTGCACATGACAACGCATGTACATGCACAGGAACACGTACCAACCCAGACACACAGGGGCCGGGCAAGACCATGTGCCCTCCCACGTCTGTGCATGCAAACTTGGGAAAACCCACGCTGAAGCACATGCATCCCACAAAATGCCTGTGCATGACCCCCACAGGGCCGGCTGCTGTGTGTCTGTGTCAGTACATGTTCCTGTACATGTATGGACATGGTCACGTGCATACAGAGAGCACACCTGCTGCGTCCTTGTCCCATGTGTTTGGCATGTATGCCATGGCCATCACTAATGCTCATGGATGCACAACGACCTGCACACCTTGCAGAACCTTGTACACATGTGGACAGAAGGGCACACACATATCCATGGGTCAACACTGCCCAGATACCTCTGTTACCTTACCCAGCAGCACAGTCATCCTACCTGCTGTAGGATAATGGCATGCAGGGCGAGTGCAGGATTTAGCCCCAGTCTGGACATCACCAGTGGCAAGCAAATAAGGCAGGAGGAAACAATCCAGTGGCACCGAAGGGTTGGATCCTGTCCCTGGGCTGATGCACGTGTGTATTCCCATGTGCACATGCATGCAGGCAGATGGTTTCTTCCCTGATTCCAACGAGGCTTTGTGAGGGAGTGAGTCCATCTGCCTGCAGCTCTCACCCATGGACAGCCTCGTGCCACCACAGCCCCAAAACCTCCCAGTAATCTCTGGGTGCCATCACCGTGCACCCTGCCCAGCCCAGCACCCCTGCCCAGCTTGGCACAACTGGCACAAAGCTGGACAATCTTGGATGGAGAAGGAGTCCCACAGTGCCATCAGTGCCCTTCGGGGAGCCACTAAAAGCCATGTCCTCCAAACAAGTCAGGGCTGGGCAGCCAGAAGGTCTGGATGTGGGAGAAAGGACAGAGAGGCAGAGAGATGGCATTCACCTTGCCTCCACCAAAGAGGTTTTACTCTGCACTGCTTCATCCCACAGGGAGCTCACACCCAGGCCTGGAAAGATGCATCTCTGTGAATGAAGGACCAGGTGTCTGAGGAAACCCCAGGTGGTTCCAGGCACAGGTATAAAGTCATTCACAGCTCCAGGTACTATTTTTGCTTTCCCCAGCCCTGCTGCCTGTGGAGCCAAAGAGTCTGAGCAGCCACAGCCCGTGGGAAAAAACAAGAGATGCAGAGGGGCAAAAAAAGACAGAAGGTGTCAAAATAGAGGGGAGAAGGGGTGGAAGAGCCACAGTGAAATAAAGCATGAATGCAAAAGGGCTGCAGGGAGATGGGAGGGCTGAGCGAGGCTGACTCTGCTTGAATAGCATCAAATGGGATCGCCACCCCCTTGGCTACTAGCCCATTTGGCTGGCAGGTGGCCCAGACCTCCTGCTGGATGCAGGGCATCCAGGTTTCAGGGCACCTGCCCCTTGCACTCCTGCATCTTGGCTTATGTCAGCAGTGCCCAGGGCTTTACTTCAGCTGGCAGCAGTAGGGGCTCCCCACTCCCCCTCACTGCCCCGCTCAGGCCATGCCCGTGTCAAGGAGCAGTGACTGGCTCTGAGGAGGAGCAGAGGGACAGTTAAACTGGGGGCTGGATTGAATTAACCCAAGGAGGTGAGCCTAGAAAATAGGGTTAGATCTCCCTGAGAAACAGTAGGCAGCCCCCAACATCTGCACAGAACCAACCTGAAACTGCTGAGGTGGGGAGAAGGAGGGGGTTGCCCTGGCACAGGGAAACCTCATGGAAAACTCATCCCATCCCTACCCTGCAGCTCTTGGAGGGGAACCAGGAGGGCATAGGGCTTGGCTGGCTTGGGAAAAGTTGCCTTGATCCTTGCCCAGTTCCTTTTTTAGGTCCCAAGGGCATGGAGAGGTATCATTTGCTCTCCATACCCGCTCCACTTGGCACCACCAGGGACATGGCTTGGCATCACTGTGGGCCTCTCCCCAAAATACTGGCATGCAGATTGTCCTGAGAGCGTGACTGCTCTTCAACATCCCGTGTGCCAACCAAGCCCTGCCCCAGCACAGCTGAACAACAGATATACTGTAGCTTGTGGTGCTACCAGGAGCTCTGGGCAGTCTGGCACTGCCACCTCCCTCTCCCTCCACATCTCCTTCTCCCTCTTTGCCCTCATTTTGGTGACACCAGGTAGTTGGTTTCCCCTCCTTTGACCAACATGAACCCTGAACAAGCAAAGCAAGGAGCAGCCCAGCTCCACACACCCTGCCACTCACAACCCCAGCATCTCAGCAGCCTTGGAGCCTCTGGGAAGGACAGCATTTCTTTTTCACCACTGGCATTTTTAATTATTTTGCGGTTTTCAAGAGGGCAACCAGAAGTCTCTATGACCCACGNGAGGGAGCCTGGGGCTGGATGAGCCTGGGCAGAGATGTGAGAGTGATGAGGACCAAAACAGGAGCCAGGCATGAGCTCCCCACACCATGAGCCCCAAAGCCACACCACCACCACAGGGCTCCTCTGGAAAGGTGAAATGGAGGTACAAGGCGGGCATGTGCCAGCCAAGGGAGCAGAGGAGCCCTGTTCTCTGAGAGAGGTGGGTGGTACAGAGAGCAATGCCCCAGCCCTCCAAACAAGAAAGAGGCTTTCAAACATCCTTATGTAAGCAGGGAGCTGGCATTGCCTGGGAAACCATTGCCATGGCAATGGTAGAGGGGCTGGAAAAGCATCTTGGCCTTTCTGAGAAGAAATTGCCTGTTTTAAAGGTTTTGTCCCCAGCCCATGGCCAAGTGCCCACCAGCCACATTCCAGCACCAGCACAGAGCATGCCTGGCAGCATCCCCCTGTGCCCTCCTGCCGAGGACCATGATGGATGTGCAGCCCCGTGCACAGACACTGACCAGGCATTGCATCCCCACAGACGGGGGAACAGCAACTCCTCTGGGTGCACTCAGTGTTTCAGAGCCTTCCCCAGCCACAGGATGCTGTCCCATGCAAGACCCAGGGGTGGGGGCACTTCCCACGGCTGGTCCTACCTTCCAGTCTGTGTCCACAGTGGAGAGGAAGACATCTGAGTTCTCCTGGGGTGAGAAGGAGCCATTAGGGACAGAGACATCCCCTCAATTCCACATCGCCCTCCTCTCACCCAGCTCCCAAAGCCCCCTGACATCGCAGGCACCTGCTCCTCAGGGGCACAGTGCCCACATGTGTGCACACATACATGCACCCCTACAACACCTGCACACACGTGGATGTATTACCTGCATGTGTGCACACACACCAGCGTGTATCAGCACGTATGTGCAATGTCTGCACACACACACATCGTCCCACCAAACCCAGACCTGTGCTCACCCACGCACACACATCGACACCAGCACACTCACACTCACACACACACACCATGAGGACCACACATGTGCACCCAACCCCTCCCAAGCACCGTGTCCTGGTGCCCCAAGTGCAGGAGTGCAGGCACCAAACTCACCAGCTCGGCGTCCTGTCCCCGCAGCAGCGGCTTCTCCTCGGTGAAGCGCAGCTCGTGCAGCCCTGCCATGGTCATCTCCTGCAGCAGCAGCCCTGCCCAGGGCACAGGAGCTGTCAGGGCAGCTCCTGCCATGGGCCTCTTTGCCCCAGCCCTCCAGAGTGCCATGGGTCTCCCTCCCATGCGGATGGGACCCAAATCAGCTTCACTCCACCCACCTCCTGTGGGGACTCCGTGCTTTGGCTTGTCCAGGGGCTGCAGTGAGACGCTCCACTGGGAGCTGGAAGCAGCCACATTGCCCAGATCAGATCAGCTCCCACCTCCTACCCAGGTCCAGTTCTGCCAGTTAAGGACAAACCTGTCTCCAGGGCATAGTTTTAGGCAAACTGAGGGACCAACCTCATCCGTCCATGCTGATCACCTCGTAAACACCCAATCCAGGGCAAGAACATCCCAATTCCCATCTCAGCTTTCAGCATCAATCAGAAAGAGAAAATCCAGCTTTTTGTCTGGTTTTAAGCTGCAGATAGGTATGGGTGGGACAGAAGGGGATCTCCCTGCACAGCCAGAGCAATGAGTGATGTTTCTCAGCCATGCTGGGAGGCAGAGGGATGTTCCAAACACAAAAAGAGCAGAGAGACAGCCTGAAGTTTGTATAGTAATGATGGAAGAAAACCAAATGTGAAGACTTTGCTCCCAAAGTCTTCTCTTTGCCTGTGAAGCAGATGCTGGCCAGTCAGCACCACAGCCTCAGGGCTTGCAGGGACAGACTTCTTGGAGCTGTCACTCAGCAGCATTGTGAGACTGGATGCTGACCAGGGACTTCATACCCCCAATGCTGGCATTTCCAAAAACACCCACAGGCACAAGCCCAGCTCAGAAAGCATAAGAGAGCAAGGAGATCAGCTGCTGGCTGCACACAGAGGGTGACAACCACAGGGACACAGGGACCAATCCAAGCTCCCCTGTGTGGAGTGGGTAACTGGCAAGTCCCACTGCAAGGGGATTATCTGCACTCAGGCAGGATCCAGACCTCGGGTCTTGCCTTTGCAGCCTCTGTTTCCACCCCTTCCCCAAGGCCAAGCCTTCAGAGAAGTTGTTGCTCCAGATGGGCCAGCACCAACCCCATCCCCTCTGCACTGACTTCCCAGCCTGTGCAATGTCCCTGCACATGACAGGAATGGTATGGGCTGTGCTGGCACTGCAGCAGGCACGGATCCCACTCCATCCACACAGCCTTGGCTGAGCCTGCTCCACACTTTGCCCACCTCCAAACCTAGGTCAGCCTGGGCTGACGATGTGGAAAGGTCAAGCAAAGCCATGAGCATTGCAAGGCCACCAGGAATACAGGAGCTGGTCATAAACTCCCCTCCCAAGCCAGCTTTTGCTCGTCTGACCGAGTTTTCCATTCAAAACTCAAGCAGGCTGTGCCACCTGCCTGCTTTCTGCAGACACAGCAGTTTGTCTTGCTCCCTGGAAGCCATCCAACAATCCAAAACTGTTTGGAGGGAGAAACACCACTGTGAAGCCTCTCAGGAGTCCCAGGTCACCCAGTACCAGAAGTCTCTGCGTCACCCCCTGCACAGAGGGTCCCAGCAGACTGGGGGACACACAAACCTGAGTGGGGAGAGGTGCCTTCAGCCCCACAGAGAGTGTGCTCCAGGCTGGGCTGCTGCTGGGGAAAAGGTTTTGTGCATGGGGACAGCCCTGGCCTGCAGCCCACCAGCACAGCCTGCAGAGCCACCAACTGAGCAACCCCACAACCCCAGGGGTGAAAAATGGGAGAAAAATCAGCCTCACCGATAGCTGGGTCTGGAAGAGAGCAGGAGTGTCCCACGCTGACTGTGCCAACCCACTGTGTGGCCACGGCCCCAGGGTGGCTGGGAACAGCACTTAGTGTATGGTGAATGCCTTTATTAATTAAAGCCTCCAGCTAATATGGGAGGGAGGGTGACTGAGCAATGAGGAAAGGCCCCATGACCTTGCTCTGATGGTGGAGGGACAGCTGGCTCATGAGGGACATGGCAGAGCCCTGTGCCAACCAGAATCCTCAGTGCAGGATGGACGGTCACGTAAAGTGGTGCTGAGTTTGGGAAAAGGGGAGGGATCAGTACACTGGGGAGTGCCACAGGTGCCACAGCCTGCGAGCAGGGTCACAGCCATGCTGCCACCTTCCCTGGGTGCTCTGCTTCCCATGCCAACCCTCATCCCTGCTCCTGGCAGCGCAGCACTGGAGCTGTGGGCAGTCTCACCCAGCCCCCTTGGGCCACTGTCACTGTTGAGGGCTGGCAAGGAAGCCACAGCTCCAGATCTCCCAGCCAAAACAACTTGGCTCTCATCTCAGGCTGGGGTAAATTGTCCAACAACGAGTCATTTTCCTTGCAGCTCACCCCAATGCTCTCCAACAAGCACCCATTCCCAGTGTGCCATCCCAAAGGCACCAATCTCTGCTCCCACTCTGCCTTCCCAGTATGGTGCTACCATTTCCTGGGCACAGCTGGGACATGCCTGTTCCCTAATTCCCAATCAGTCCCAAACCCAGCAGGACATAATGCTCTGCCCCAACAGGACCCTGGCACTGTGTATATAGAGGGGGACAGGAACAATCACATTGGCTTACCTTCCCCACAGATCTGCAGCCCACTGCTGGCTTTTTGGAGGAAAACCAACTCATAGCAAGGAAATATATTGTTGTTATAATAGTAATAATAATAACAATAATAATAGTAATGCTGGTCAGAAGGCAGGGTCCCTTGGATGTTGCCCAGCCTCACAGGAGTCTCCTCATTGACTACCTGTGTCCTGCCCTGGCACGGATGTGGCACCCACAGGATGTTGGCACAGATACTCTGGGCTAACTGAGCAGTGTGCAACAGTCAGGGAGGCAAATCTGGAGAAGGGAGGGCTGGCCCCTGCCAGGCAGAGAAGACAAGGCAACCTCCAGTGAGGCTGGGAGAGGGAGAAAGGGAACCTGCAGCCCAGTCTGAGACATGGCCAATGCCCAAAGCATTGCCCCCCAAGCAGGACCACTGTGGAACCATGGTGGGGTGGAGGAAAACCTCATTGTGACACAGCCTGGGCCACATCCTGCCCTGTCGGTGCAGGATGAACACCCACAGCTTGATCTGCCCCCATGAGGGGCACAGCACCCCAGCAGCCCCCACAAACCAGGGTAACAGTGTAGTCCAGTTGTGGGGCGCAGGAACAGGCAGCCACACCACGAGAGCCAGCAGGCCAGGGGACCCAGTGCCACTGATGCAGAGGCTGAGCATCCCAGGGTCGGGGGGTGGTGGTGGCAGCGGGGGGCTTTGTGGAGGCTCAGGCTGTCTCGCAGTGGCTGTTGCTAAGAGCAGCCTCCTTCCCAACCCAGCCCATTCCTCGGGGCACTCAGCCAGCGGAGAGACTCCCAGGGGAGGCTGTCTGAGGAACAGAGAGGCACGGCAGGGATGCTCCAGCAATCCCCCGGGCACCACCGCCAGCCCCCGGCTGTCTGCTGGGCGGCCTCCGTGCCCCGGGGCTGCCGACTCCTTCTCCCCTTCCCTCCAGCACTCCCGGCCTGAGCTTTCCCCGCAAGGCATCACCTCCCGTACCCCAAAAAGGACCCTGCGCCCAGCAGCCCGTACCTGGGGGAGCAAAGGCAGGCGGCGAGGGGGGGTCAGGGAAGCAGCTCCACCTCCCAGACAGGGGCTGAAGGCTCCTACTCCCCCCACCCCATCACCGCTCCGCGCTTCGCCGCCCAAGCACGGCGGGGCCGGGTACCTGTCAGGAGCTCGATCTTGTGCCGAAGAACCTTCATGCCGGGGNCTGGGCTGGGCACGGCCCCGCCGGCCGGATCCTCCCCTCGCCGGGGCCGGAGGGGAGGGACGGGGCCGGGAAGGGGAGCGGAGGCGTCCAGGAGAACAACGGGCTCGGGCCGGTGCTGGGGGAGGCGGGAGCGAACGGGAGATGGAGGCGAGGGGGGCTTACACAGGGGATGGAGGCTGCGGGGGTTTCACGGGAGATGGAGTGATAGAGGCTTCGGGGACACACATCACCCTGTAGGGTACCGTGTAGGTCCCGGAGCCGGTGGGTCTGACGGGTCCCTGTGGTCGTGGAATCCCAGGAGCAGGGCAGGTGTGGAGCCTGGGGTACATGGGGTCTGAGTGCCCCCGAGAGCAGGGAATGCTGATAATCAAGGTGCTCGGGAAGGATCTGCAACAAGAGAGGACCTCTGCAATAGTTATGCCTGGAATAAAGCCATTATGGCCAAGGGGTCGAGGGAGTCATGACCTGAGGGTCCTCCGGGCCATAGAAGTGCAGGTTCCCCTGAGCATAGGGTGGTCGTGGTCAGGGGGGACAGGTGGGCCCAGGATAAGGAGGATCTGTGTAATGAGGGTCCCCACAGCAGGGCCCTCATGGTCTGGAGGTGCCAGGGAGTGCAGATGGGGATAGTCCTGGTGCCTGAAGGAACACCCAGGAGTGGTGTCCCTGACTGGGGTCACGATGAGCCCCCCACATATTGATGCTGGGGGTGTTGGGTGGCAGCTGTTTGAGGCAGAGCAGGAGGTTCTGGATCACTTGAATTGTCCTCACAGCTGGTCCAGTGAGGACAGAGAGCCCTAGACTGGCCCTAGAGCAAGGGCTGAATTCCACTTGTCTCCAAGCTGGGCAGGCCCATCCAGCCACTGTTCCTTCCTCTGTGCTTTTTTGGTATCACTTTAATTCATTTTTTTCCCCACAGTTGGGATTTAACAGCCTCCACTCCCAAGTGGCATGAGGCAACTGCACAGGACATGCCATCCAAAATTGGCCTTTACCAAAACATCCCCATGGGGCACTGCTGAGGACTTCATCACCTCCTCTCAGTGTGCTTGGTTCCTCAGCACCTGGGTTGAATCAGGTATCCCAGACCTCATGCTCATCACCCCTCAGCCACAGTGGCCAACACACTGTGCCACTCTGCTTCAGGGCACCTTTCACTCACCGCTGGGCAATGAGGTGCCTTGAGAGTGGCCATGGGCAGCTCATCCCACAAACTGCTGCTAAGGGGCTGGAGGAATGTCTGCTCATACAGACGTTCATCTCCATCCCTGGTACATCCATTTTAACAGCTTGTCCCAGGCTTTTTGGATGGCAACCAGTTTTCAGCTGATTTCAACCTCTCCCGCTGAGTCACCGGGAGCTCTGCATCCAGGCTGCATTCAGCTTCTCACCTCAAGGAGAGAAAAAGCTGGGAATGGCAGGCAGCTCAGGGACCCTTTAATCCCTCCTTAACTAGGAGCCAGCCTGGCACTTAGCCCTTAAATAGGGTCAGATCTTCCCTGCATTCAGGGCTGCCTTTCACCCTCTTCTGTGTGTCCAGCAGCCAAGAGGTTTCCTCTGAACTGGCCAAGGATGAGATAGGGTTGGATTCAGATCTTCCTGACATTGTGCAAATTTAAACCTCTTCCTCCTTCAATTGCCAGGGATTTCTGTGGGAATAAATTATTTTTCATGCTTGGGATTTATCTTCTCCTCAGCAGTCACACCTGCAAGTGGAGAGGCAGAGGGGCCAGCACTGCTGAACCTATTGATGCCATTGATGGCAAGAGGGAGGTGGCAGGACTCTGGAAGAAACTCAGATTTTGTTAAAAATAAGAAAAAGGCCATAAAACTCTAACTAAAATGTTCCAGAATGATTCTGTTCCTTCCCAAAGCTCCTGTTGCAAGGACCACGGTGCCATCTCATCCTGGCAGAGGTGTACACAGGAGTATTTTGGGGGCAGGAGGAGAAGCAGCCTGGGGCAGATGTGCTGACTGCTCCTGTTGGCTGTGCAGGGGATCAGGGTGATCGATGTGCCTGTATCAAAGGGTTTCACAGGGATTAGGGACCACCCTGAGGCACATGCACTCCAGTGACAATGTGCAGAGGAGTCAGAGCTAAATTTAGCCTCAGTTGTGCGTGAGTGTGATGTTTTTATTGTTGCCTTTAAATAAAGACATTATTTGGAGCATGTGGTTCTGCCTTGCTCAGCCCTGGACTTTTGATGGGCTGTTTCAGTCAAGCTAATCAAAAGAGGGAAAAACAAGGAGATTTAGCAGTTGGTGAGATATATCCCAAGGACTTATTTTCAAAAATGCCCAAGAGCCATGGCCATAGCAATGGGGCTACCAGGCTGCCTTGGGCTTGAGGCAGCAGTGCTGTAGCACTGGCTGTTGGTGATGGGCCCCGTCCTGCATCCCACCTAAAATGGGCATCCCACCCCTAGGGCAGGCACAATCTTCCCCAGTCTTCCATCTACAGGGCAGCAAGAGACCCACACCCTGCTGGCTCCAAAATAATCATAATCAGAATGACAGCAGAATGACCCTAATTGAACCTTGAGCACCTCAAAAGAGACACTTCAAACCCTGCTTAGAACTCCCAGATTGATCCAAGGATGGGTTGGTGCCCCAGAGCTGCTGGGCTCATGCAGAACAAGGGGAGGCTGCACTGTGGCACTGCCTGTTCATGAGCCCAGGGCTCAGGCTGTGGGCAAAGGACAGGGACAGACAGTAGCCAGCTCTGCTGCTCCACAGCCTGACACCACACATTCCACTGAAGCTGCCTGGGAAGGTACAATCCTGCCTGGGAGATGAGCATCCTCTCCCTACAACGCAGCCTGGGAGCCCAGGACAGGGAGCACAGCCTCTGTGACCTGGTGCAGGGCAGAGCTGTGCTGTGCCCTGTATGCCCCACAAAGCATGTGCTGGGGCTGGCGAGCTGCCAGTCCCCCTTGGCTGCCTCCTGCCCTCCAAACACAGGGCTACCAGTAATTTTCCATCCTGGCTGCGGGCTCTGCCCTAACAAGATGTTCTCCTATGTCCCTCTAATAGGGCTGGGCCCCATTCAAGTTTCTCTGTTCATTCAGACCCTGAGTCCCCTGCTTTCGCTGCTTGAGCCTCTCAGCATTTCTGCAGGATGGGTGCTCCTGTGAGCCCTGTTCCTCCCTGCATTCACAGCCCCTCTGCCTCAGGGCAGTGGGATGATTTTGTCCAAAAGCCAGAAATAAAAAAAAAGCCCAGCAACCAGCCAAGAAAAATTCCCATGGCTCAGCTGCACTCGGGCCAGGAACAAGGCAGCCCTGGGGACAGCCATTTCCCAGGCTGCCTCTGCACAGGCACCTCTGTCTGGAATTGAAGGTCTGGGTCCATCAGCTGTGCTGATCAGCCAAGCACGTCAGAGTAAAGTTGATTTACAGAGGAAGGTACCTGGCCCTGGAGCACAGTGTGACCTAAACTCCTCCTTATGATGAAGCTGCTCAACTCTAATCTCAGCTTAGGCATTCACTTTGTGGGGCTGGAGAGCCACCCACCAACAGGAGACACCTCTTCTGGAGGTCCCGTTCCCCAGAGCACACCCACAGCCCCTCTGTGACTTGCTGGGCTGCCCTTGGCCCACAGACCAGCCTCCCACCCATGTCTCCAGAGCAGCCCCTGCATCCCTTCCTGCCTCCTCCCAGCCACAGAAGCAGTGGTGCCTGGTCCTGCTGTGCTGCTTCTGTCACGTCCCCTTTTCAGAGCCAAGCCAGGCTTTAAATAAATACCTGTCAGCAGAGCCAAGCTGGGTGTTCAGAGTGACGGCATGTGTGTGTTTAGCAAGTTGATAGGCATGAGACAGAGCAGAGACAGCAGGGTCTCTCTCCTCAGAGGCTAGGGACTGGCATGTTCCCAAAGGCACCATTAATCAGCATTTTCAATTGTACAGCACCTGTCACAATGGAGCAAAGTTGCCCACTCTTCCCTTCCCCTGGAGAACAGGATAATGTCATTTCCAAGGGCTGACTTCTCTGGCTGCAAACTGCTGAGATGGTTTAAGGGGACCGTGACAGATTGGGAAGACTCACCTGTTCTCAGAGTTTCCACAGTTGCTCAGTCGCCATCAGCTGCATTTTGGGGACACAGGGGACAGGTGTGCATGGACTGCAGCTCTCCACTGGTTCTGTGCAGCTCAGCCAAGAGGTGGGGAGGGGGTCCCACTCCTGCCTGGGTACCAGGGAGTCCCACAAGCACATACCAAGGTCACCTGGTGGTGAGACCAGGATGGGAAAGCAGCTGTGGGCACTTGGGTCTCTCAACACAGACCACTTTCCCAGGAGTATGGAGGCCCTCAGGCTGGCCAAGCAGAAATTTTAAAGCAGATTTGGTTTCTAATACTAGAAAGATAAGAAGCAAGCACAGGTGAGCTCAGCAACCCTCCCACTGAGACAGCAAGATGCTGCTGAGCCCTGCACAAAGCTGGATCTGGGTTCTCACCTCTGTGCTCAAGCTGTAGCCCATCACTTGCAGGCTGTCCATGAAAACAGGCTGCTCTAGCTCAAACCTAGGCCTGGGTGCACACAGATGTCCTCAGGGGGGTCTCTCAGGGAGTCTCACAGACGGTCACAGAAGCCCTGGGTGGCTTTGGCCCTCCTGTGCTTGTGCAGGCAGAGATTGATCCGGGCAAGCAAAGCCTGGTCTGTGCTGCCCAGACTCCCAGGATCTTATCAGCACATCCAAAATGAAGCCAGACAGGGGCTTTGGTCCAGGTTCCTGGGTCGGTGGCGGAGCCAAGAAGGGGCTTTTACAGAGGGACAGCAAAGCCTTGGACAAAACCAAAGTGGGAGTGAATTCCTTGTGAATAGGTGTTGGAGTCCAGGATATCGAGTCTACACCTCAGATTGCCCTGGAGGGTCTGGGACCCTCGCAGAGACCCCAGGAGGATACAGCTTTTGATCTGTGTCCCTGGGAAGGACTTCCAAAACTGATGGAAGCAAGAACAACAGAAAAATAATTTGGCTTATGGTTTGGTTAGTTATAGAGGTAAAGCTTATAGTTTTAGATTTTGTAGTATAGATATAAAAGAAGACAACATGGAGGATTTTGGGTGTCGCCCTGAGTTCTTCTTCTTCATCTTCTTCTTGCTTCTTGCACTGCAGCAGAGTTGGCACTTGATGATTGGTAGAATAGATTTGAGGTAGAGAAGACGTGTTAGTAGTAAGTTAGGATTATTGGTACCGAATTGTAAACAGAGTACGTGCTATCTGTTAATTGGTTATTAGTGTCCTTAAAAACCCAGATACAGTCGCCATTTGAGGCATTCCACACCCTACTCCCTTCTCGCTTTGTGCTTCCTCGCTTTGCAGCAAATGCTTTTAGCAACACACGTTCTGGTATGTTAAACCCAGGTTTGGGTGGCATGCTGAAGTGTGATAAACCTCAATAAACAGCAAGAAAAACTGAGAAGCTGCGAGTTTTATTCCCTTATCTGGTACCGGACTTTGATAATAAGAAGAGGTACTCAAGCAAACAACTAAAGAGTATCTCGAGAAATAGGTGTTGGAGGCTACTGGGAGTGGAGGGCTGCTGGCTCCCTCAGGTCACAGTCATGGAAACAGAGGAGTCTCAAGCCTCAGGGGTTTTCCAGGGATCAGCTTCCCAGATGGGGTGCCTGGGTGAGGAGGGAGATGCAGCAGGGCAAACCAGCACACATAGGAAGGGCTCCAGAATAGACAGTCCTTGCCCAGGAAGGAGAAGGCATCTGGAGGCAGCTGCCTGCAGTCCTTGTTTCTTGCTGGTCCCCAAAGCCTTTTCACAGGAGCAGCCACCCTGTGCCTGCACCCCACTAGCTGTGCCCCTGACCTTCTCCTTGGCCCTCAGCTGATCAATATGTCTAGCTCTGGGGGGATCCATCAATCCTAATGATTTCATCCCACTTCTCACTAATGCACTCTCTTGTTGCACTGCTTTGGGCCATGGACCTGGCAGATGCTGAGGGCTGGCCAAAGGCTGTCCCAGGACAGCACATTAACCCTCTGCAACACAACCCTCTCCACCAGAGGCAGCTCTTCATTTCTTTCTCCCACAGCTCCCGGCTCAGGGGACAATCATAAACTTTTCTCTCTCAGGTCTCCAGCTCCTTGGAAAGGCACATTCAGTGTTTGAGTGCCTCAACCGGGACTTTGGAGCTTTTAACCAAAACACACCAACTTTTCCTCATAATCCCTCATTGCCTTTTCACTCAGCAACTGTTCCTCTCTGGAGAGCCACCATCAAACTCCCTGTATCTGTCTGGAGACGGGGGGACTCGAGGACACCCTGGCTCACCAGTAGCAGGAAGGAGGAGTCAGCATTTCTAGAGTCTTTTTCTCCAGAAAGCCCTAACCCCAAAGACCTGTTCACCAGGCACCTGGTTAACAGGAGGTTTGAACATTTCCCCCTGCCTTGCACACAGCCACCAGCCTGCCTGCCCAGCCTGCTGCCCCTCCAGCCCATGCCTGCCCAAGCTGGAGGCTCCCAATTTCAGCAGCTTTCTTTAAGAGCAGCCTGCACCCCACTTGGCACCAGGAGCACTGCTGGGGGGCCGTGTGTGGGAGCACCAGTGCAGCCATGCAGCACACACCTCCCTGCCCCCTCGTCCTCCTCTTGCCTTTTTATCCCTTGTAGGAGAAGTACAGGACAAAACTAAGATGAAGTCACCAAACTGGTTCAGGGAGGGCTGGATACCAGGTGCTATCCCAGCCTGTGCATCCTGCCAGCCTGGGGGCTTTCAATCCAATCCTTGTGTTGAATAGTCTTGGAAAGAGTGGGTTGCACCAGTGGGTGCCAGATATCCATCCAAACCCACTTCTCCTGCAGACTCCACGTCCTCCTGAGTCAGGGTGTTGCACATTCCTGGGGTACAATGACCCTTTGATGTTGTGACTGTACTGCTGGTTTACAGCTGATCCTGGCAGGGCCTCTGGAGCCCCATCCCACATGCTGGGCTGCACCAAACAAGGGGCTCTGTCCCAGCCTGGCACTGACCTTCGCTGTGAATCGGGTCACACGCACCCCATCAATAACTGAGTGCAAGATAACAAAATGAGCTGTCACAGCCAATTAACATGCTGGGCTTAATCGGCTTGTGGGCTTTCAGGGTGGAGGTGAGGGACCAGCTCCAGCCTGGAGGGAGCAGGGAGAGGCAGGGTGAGGGGTCTCATGGATCACAGCCACCCCTCTCTGCTGGCTCCCTCGGCCAAGAGCCAAGAGTGGGAGATGGTGTGGGTGCTTCCCCAGCATCACACAGCTATGGCATCACCTCATGCCCAGGCAGAGCCCACAGAGTGGAATGGGGGGCTGAGGAGTGGCTGCTGTCAGACACCCCTCACAGGGCTCTAGCCCCAGGGCAGCCCTTCTGGCTAGGAGAGCAGCCAGCCACAACTGCCAAACCCAAAAGGGTTCCACTTAAAGCCAGGAGGGATCTCGGTGGCTGTTGTTGAGTGCCTCTCAATTAATTAGCATCCTGCTGATTCTACAATTGAGGCGATTGCTAAGGAGATTAAATCGGTCTCTGCCATGAAACAGATGCTGTTCCCAGGGCCTGATTCACAGTGATTTTCCTTTTCTCTTGCTGTCCTGCCCTGTGGACTCAGCTGAAGCCCCAGGGTGCTGGGCACGGCCTGGTCAGCCAGGACACAGGGGAGCTCCAGGGGTGAGGGTGGCATCTCCCAGTTAAGTGCCACTGCTTGCCTAGGGGGGCTCACTTGCAGGATACTGGTCTGAATCCAGAGCAGTGCTCATCAGGGGAGGCCTGGCCATGCAGGGAGGCCATGATCTGCTCATCCCATTCTGCCTGCATCAGCAGGGACACACTCAGAGCTGCATTTGTGCACCTGAGAGCCCAAACTGAAAGGAAAAATCACAGCTCAGCCTCCAGGCAGAGCTTAGTAAATCCACCATGGCTGCAATAAACCCTGCTGATTTGGTGCAAACTTGGAGTAACCCTGCTGGTTCTACTGGAGCCAGGCCAAATTCACAGAGTAAAGCCCTGCCCAGGAAAACAGGCTACACCTGGCTCAGCTCAACTTCATTCCATCAGCACCCCTTGGGTGCTAAGGCAGGAACTCTTCTCTTTAAGCCTTTGCAGAGAGTGACTCCCTGATGCCCAGGCCCTGGGCATGGCTCCCTGGCCAAGCCCACGGGCCCTCCAGTCCCTCACCCCAGTCCCAAACCTGCCCCCAGGAATAAAAGTGGCCATTCAGCCACCCACGGGCACACAGAGCACTTAGGAAAAGGGCTGCAGGATCAATCAGCTCCCACTTCCCCAGGTGCCAGTTAAACACCCCAAAAACCTGAAATCTTATATTTTTAAGAGAGGTGAAGGCAAGGAAGTCATCTTAAATCCTTGCTGTGATAGGAGCCTGTGTGCCAAGATACACCCACCCTGCCAAGGATGGTCCCACAGCAAGAGAAACAGGCACATTTGAGGACTGCTTTGATTGTACCTTGGTTGCTGCATCTGCTTTGCTGCTTCCTCCCAAGGGCACAGCTGCCAAGCCCCCCAGCCACAGGATCATGTTCTCCTGTGGTCACCTCCTCACTCCACTTTTGCTCTAATGCCTGGGAAAAAAAAAAGCTACACTGCATCCCAAGCATCTGGCAGCTTCTTGATCTGAAGTCAAGGGGAAAATTGTCTTTTATGTCCAGCAAGAGTTTTTAAGGGTTTGTGACAATCCTCCTCATGCTTCTGCTTTCCCTGGGGAGAACCCAGGGCTCTCAATGGACCAGTAGGACAGCTAGAGATAAGGCCAGTCTTATAAACCACACAGGCTGAGATGTTTTCAACATCCATTTGCTTTTTGTCATATTTTTTTGTATCACAGCATCACAACAGAGATGGAACAGCACCATCATAACCCTCAGGAGACATCTCCTTACCATTACCCAGTTCTAGACACAGAAATCTGAGTGGGGTAAGTCTGGGACTATCTCTAGGGTTGCAGTTTCTCAAGCCCATCTGCAGGCAAACTGGGATTTCTTACAGTGCAGCTATTTTTCACTGATCTTACAAGATCCAGCATAAACTGAAGAGTTTCCAAGCTTTAAAGCAATCTCCACCCTGGGGGTCCCTCCTCCATTTGGTGGGTTAATTGAAGGTAACATGGTTTTAATGAGTAGTTGTCAGCAAGAACTGAGCCTGGAACAGGCAAGAGCAACGTGCAGAGCATTTGAGTGCCATGACTGCACAGCTCTGACACCACACCACACCATCAGGCATCAGATACACTTAGGAGAGAATGGTTTTGGTCCTGAGGTGCTGCTGAGCTCCTCCACCTTCCAGCTGGAGCTGGGGAGAAGCAGGTAAGCTGTAAGTCCTCACAAAGGATAACAAAAGGCAACAGAGACCAGTGTGTCCTGCCAATCCAGATAGAAAGGATACTGAGGCTGCTGGCACTGCTTGGCAGCCTGCCAGAGGGAATAACTCCTCAAAAATAGAAGCATGCTAATCTCAGGAACCTGCTGATATTGTCAATGACATTAATGAAGTGTTTTGAAAATCAGAACAAATGCCTTGGCTTTTGGGGACTGTGCTGCCCCTTGTGATTTTCCACAGCAGCCCAGGAGTGCTCAGGCAGCAGCTGCTGCTCTTGTGCCACTCTGCTTCTCTCCTTACAGCCCCCCAGAGCAGCAGGATGGGGTTGGCTCTGGGGCTCCCAGCAAGCTTGGCCCCCTCGGCACCAGGAAGCCTGGCCAGCCCTCAGCAAGAGGCTCTCTGGAGCAATTTCCTCTGTGAAGCAAACCCAGTTAAGAATACTCAATGGAAACAGTGCCCAGGGGAGGTGGAAGCTCAGTCTCCTCTTCCCTCGTTTTCAATCCTTGTCCCAAGCCCACTCTGAATTTTTTCCCTCTCTGAGGTCCCTCTCCAGCTCCTGCCTCCTCTCCTCTCCTTGCAGGTTATTTCCTGAGATGTCACACTGTTTAAAATGGTGAGTGGAGGCAATTCAGGACCCCTTCAAATGATGGAGAACTGCACTGAATGCTGACCTGTCTCCTGAGAGCCTCCTCCTCTTCCCTTCCTGCTCTGCTTCCCATCATCTCATCTCACCTCTCATCTCCTGCCCAGACAGTCCCAAAGGGACCAGCACAGCTGACACTCCCTGCCTTGCTCCACGAGGCTGGCTGCCTTCCCAGGAATGCTGTTCCCATGGCCAGGTATTTCCAGAACTACTGTGTGTGACAACTTCTCCAAGGCTGCTTTTCTTGCTCCCCAGCAGCCAGGAGAGCTCCCTCCAACAAGTGATGGGCAAAATAGGTGCAACTTTACTTCTTCTCTCAATGAAGTTGTCAGGACGTATTTTAGAAATGGAAGCAGCCACAGGCAGAGCACAGCTCCATCCACCACGGCCAGGGCCCACAGGATGGCAAATTTGTCCCTGTCAGAAGGGCTTTGAATTGCTGGATAGTATGTGTTGAGCACTGGGCTCAGGCTGGCAGGCAGAGAACAACCTGCTGGTCTCTTGCCTTTCTGATCTTTGTGAATCCCAGCCTTTAAACACACACACAGAATTAATTCTAATGCTGCTGCTGGGCCTTTCCAGCTGCAGAATAATCAAGTAGCACTTTGTGAAGGCCAAAGCAGCAGAAGCCAGGGTGCTGGGTCCTGCTCAGCCCCCCCAGGTGCTGCAGTCACTCCCTCACAGGGAAGTCCTGCCCTCTCTCAGGGAGTCCCCAGCACACTCAGCATATCTCACATCAACTGAAGGAGCACAGCCAAGTGTCCATCCATCTCTCTCCCTGCTACCCTTTCTTGACAGCCTTTTCATTGCTCCCCTCCTTATGCAGCAAGCAGTAATGCTTCATGTTCACTGCTATCCACTCTTCTTGTATGCCCAAATCTAGGACAAGGCAGCACAACCTAAACCCTGCTTTGAATCTCACTGGACTTGTGCTTTTGCCTGGCAGATGTGACAGAAGTCACTTAGACCCCCAGTTTGATTTCACAGGCCAAACAGGGTTCTCACTGAAATCAGTCATGGTGGGACCTGCACAAAGCCAGTGGCTTTTAAGCTCAGACTTGAATTACATTGATCCATCAGCACAAAACACAAAGGCACATTACACCCACCAGAGCTCAGCTCCCAAAGCCAGTCTTGCAAAACAAAGCCATCAGAACTAAGCTGGGATTCACATGCCCTTCCCTCATTCCCTTGAAGAAGTTTAGCAGTGAGGGTTCAATGAGACTGATCAAGGAAAGCAGATTTCTGAGAGGGGGAATCTTTTAGCACTTACCAAGTAGGAATCTGAGCTCTGGCACATGCAGCAGAGCTGTGGAAATCTGCCTGGCATATTTGCTGTAAGGCACTGCCTACAACACACAGGACAAAACCTGCCCTTGCCAAGAACAGGAAACTGAGGCAAGGAACAGCTTTGTGTTGCCTCCAGCCAGGCAGAGGCAGAGCAAGATGAACAGCCAGGTTCATTTAAAAAATCATGAACTCCTGTGCCATGTGCTGTTACTGGACAATGTTTTACAAAAAGCACATCTGTGGACAGAGGCAGCTCTGTGTGAAGAAAGCTCATGCTGTGCCTCTGCTGAATTACATCACATCTCTGTTAAGTAACTGGTTCCATTAAAATATCTAACAACACTTTTGTAATAGCTGGTTACCAAAAAATGGGTAGAAAATCACCGATAAAGATCAAAAAGGCTTGTGCTCCTAACTCAGCTGGGTGCCACTGTGCCTCTCAGAAAAATAATGTGGTGTTACAGGATGTCAGTTCTCAGAACATTTCTTGCTGCTGCTCCTCCTGGTTGCTGCTGGTCCCAGTGACACCACCCATGGCTCCCAGGCTGGCAGGAGCAATCAACCACTTCATTCTGCTCACCAAAAATAAATCAGTGCCAGAGGGCAAGCTAAAACACTGTGTAGAGCAAAGACAAAGGAAGAAACATGAACGTTTTGTGAAAAGGAAATTTAGATAGGTGAGAAACTGTGTGTGTGTGCTGGTTGCAGAGCTCTTTGTATTTAACTGGGGTCAGCCCTCCACGGCTCTTGCTCTGGCTTGAAAACCATGTAGAAGAGATAAACAAGAGAAGCTGAGAGTTTTACAAGATGTTAATGTGAAACCAATTGAAAAATGCTTCTTGTCACAGATGGACTTGCACTTGCTTCCCCTGCAGCAGTGAGCACAGCTCTGGCATGGTACACAAAGTCTATTCCACAGCAGAGTATGGATACAGAGACAGGCAATTTCCACCTCCCACCCAGCACTCTGCAACAAAGTCAGGGTAACTCAGAGTCATCTCACTCCATCCTATGTTCCTAAGAATGCAATTTGTAAAATCAATAGCTTATTGATTGGCTGGCAGAGTCTCTCCCACAATTTGAGCAAACAGCCAGTACCCACGTGGGATGAGTCAGACAAGAACTGCTTCTACACTCACACAACTGCAGGAATGTAGCTCCTGACAGCACCAAGTGCAAGAGCAGAGGGATGACAGCAGCAGGACTGCATCATCTATCATGGCCACACTTTTGGAGACTTCATTTTACTTCATTCTACTTCATTTTTCTGCTGCAGGGCAATTAACAACAGACTTTTCACATTACAAGCTTTCCCTTACAAAATATTTATTCAGCATAAAACCCCAGAAACAGACAACAGACAAAAGCTTCATGAAAATGCATAAGCTATTGTGTGCCATTAAGTCATTAAGCACATTTGATCCTCCACACACTTAAAACACTTTTGTCAGGCACAGCTCCCCACCAGTCTCCTGTGGCAGGACAGCTGGCCCCATGGTGGAGGCACCAAGGTGCTTGTGACACCAGGACACTGTCCCCTGTCACCACCTACCCAGGCTGAGCTTGACCCTTTGTGGCCAAGGAATGGCCATTTGGACTCGAGGCCTCTTTGAAGCATCCAATATCCTGAGATTTGGATCTTGATGTCACCTCCCAGTGATTCCCACAGAGAGGAAATGCTCAGTATTATCAGGATCTGGCTCCTCCACTTAGGTGCTCTGCAAGGTCCACCTTCCACAGAGGCTTAGAAGCACCCCCAATACCTAATTCCAAAGGACAACCATCCTGCTGACTGCAGGAACTAAGTCCTATCCAGACTAACAGAGACAGCCATCTCTTTTCTGTCTCCAGTCCAATGGGACTCCAGATGATCCAGGTTTAAGGGCATCCACGTGGAATGATAACCACTGTCCTGCTTAGCAGGTTCCAACTCCAGTCACTCCTACTAGCCAGGATGATATTTATTGGGAAAATTTTGCTAGGATCATGTAGATGAATCAGAAGAAAGGAAACTCAGTTCATTTGCTCTGTCCCTTCTACTGACTTTAGAATTTGTCATGGGAAAACACACAGCTCAGAGACTGATAATATGGGGAAATTTCCATTTAAATTGGTGCTTTTAATCCAGTTCAGACTTAACTTTGTTGCCTTCTGTTGTGTCCACTTAAACACTAACCAGAGACACATCCATCACAAAAGCCACTGCATCAAACAAGAACATTCTCTACCTGTGCAGCACCAAGGTCACAAGAGTCAAAAAGGGAGAGAGTGGACAAGGCAGCACATGAAACCTGTGCAGCCACTTCTTATGTGGGTCCCAGGATGTATTTTTCTCCAGGGCACAGTGTACAAAAGTCAGCAAAGAAAGACATTCCTGCCTCACAAAGAGCACCTGTTCACTGCAGTGTGTAAGAAATTAAAAAAAAAATTTGCTGTTTGCACCACACGTTTTCCACTTCATGGGGGTTCTCCAAAGAACAGGGAACCTGGAAACAGCTGCTAAAAAACCAACAGCAGTTTCTAGGAGGTTGGGATGGGAAGGGCAAGATGAGATACGTAAATTAATCTTTTTTCCAGATCTGGTATGGTAAGTATACATTTGGAAGAATAAAAAATATTAATTACCCTTCTAGAAAACCCTCTCATGCCCTTTCAGCCACCTGACAAACGCTTTATCTGCAAATCCTCAGGAGTGCTATGAGTAAGCTGTAAAGCTATTCAGTGATGTGATGTCATCTATTTTTTATACCCTTGCCTTTAAAATTTGCACTAGTCTAATCCAAAGGTGTTACAGAGGAGAATTCCCATTATGGACAGGGAGCCTGTCCTCCCTCAAACTGATTCACTTCTCTGTGACAGACAGACTGCAAATATCTCTGCGTCCCCACCACAGCTTCCCCTTCTTCGGGCTTTTAACCATCCATCTCGGTGAACTTTCTTTTCCCATAGTTCTGGACCAGACTGGAAGCTGTGATTTGAGAAGCCTGTCCCTTTTCCCAGCTCTGGAAGTCATTCAGCCCCTTCTGGCCCACTTGAAACAAAGCTCGTTCCAGCTCATCCAGCCGAGCCACCAGCGCCGAGGTGTCCTCGTTGTAGGTGTTCTGGGAGGAGTCCATGACACGACGGAAACGGCTGATAAATGTCTGAAACAAACACAATTACTGACACACAGCTCAGTGCTGCACGTGAGGAGCCTCCCAAACTGCAAAGCCAAAGGTTTGGTCTCCAGCTCACAACCAGCCAAAGGTCTGCACGTTAACCCGGGATACAAAGACACAAAGCCTGAGCTGGGAGAGCAAGTGCCTGATACACTGGGTGGGAAGCAAACACTGAATTAGATTTTGGCTGCTGCCTAATGTCAGGCTTGAGGAGACCATGGGATATAACAAAATTACAATCTATTCCATCTCACTTCACAAGCAATCGTTGCTTTAGAGGGAGTGGAATGAATCTCATGCCACGGCAGCAACATACAAGTGCAACTTCTAAACATCTTGGAAGTTAATCCAAACCACTACTGAGAAATCTTCTTTTCAGTATGCTAGAAAAATTGTGCTGGAAAAGCATTTAACTATTAAAAAAGTCCAAAAAAACTAATGTACAACTTATAAATAACGTCTTAAAAAGCTAAGCAACAAGATATATTTAAGGATTTTTATCTCCCTATTTTTGGGGAATTAAAAAAAAAGGGTAAAAACTCTCTGAAAACTCTGCTTTGGTATTTCAGAAGCTGATTCTAGAATCATCAGAACTTATAGGATAAATGTAAGTTAATAATTCTAACTTTGTCACCAAATAGTTATATGTCACATTCATATTTCCTGAATATTTCGGAGAAGGTTGTTTTTTATTTTGTTTATTTTTTATGTCAGCACAAAGGGAAATCATACCTTGTGTGCTTTGACTTTTAAGTAAATGGTTCTACTGTGCCTTTTTTCTTAAGATGTCCATAAGCAGAAAAAGACAAGGGAAGGTGTGGTCACTTCCTCAATGCCCAAAGCACGTTTCCAGTGGATCAATCCAAGAAAGCAACAGAGCTTTGAAGCCTCTCTGCATCAGCCTTAATGTAAAACACAGAAGAAGAAAAAAAAATGTAAAAGCAATCATCCCAGCCCATTTAGAGACCTGGCTGAGGAGATCTCAGAGCTGTTAGTGGTTATGTTTAAAAGCTCAAGGAGCACTGAAGGCCGGAAACTGGCAAAGATGGCATCTATCATTCAAAAGAGAAAGGGAGGAAGGAAGAGCCAGGGAATTATAAATCCATCAGTATCAATTGCTGGAGACATAATGGAACAAACAGACTATACATGAACTTGTGCAAGAGAATAAAAGAGTAACAGCCAACATGGACTTGCCAAGAACAAACTCCCAGAGTCCAGCCTTGTTTCCTGTTCTGGAAAGATGCCAGGCCTTGCACAGGGAAAAAAGCAGCAGAGGGGTATCTGTCATGGGGCATTCTTGGAAGATTTAGCCAGACCACCCATAGATGGTTGGGAAAGACAAGCATCACCCACAGCTTCTGTCAGCAGGGGAGAACACACTGAGCTCCCCACAGGGGTCTGCAGTCGAGTGTGTCTGAGGTGTTCATTAGTAACATCACTGAAGTAATGGAAGTTGTGCTTATTAATGAGCAAATAACATGCAGGAGAAGGAGGAGGCACGTTGGGGAGCAAAACTCTTATTTCATAATGATCCTGACAAAAGATGGTGTGGAAAAAATAGGATGTAATTCACCCAGAGCAAATGTAAAGTTTTGCATTAGGGCAGAAATAGTACAAAGTCAGGGAGAGAAAGGATTTGTCTGCACCACCTGTACCAGCTCACTGTGGGCTGCAAACCAAGCACAGGGCAGTCACTGCATCATGGCAAACAAGATGCTGCACCACGATGAGCAAAGAGCATCACAGCTACAAAACTCATAAAGTAATCCTTCTGTTTTCATCAGCACAAGTCCTGAGCATGAGACTGTGCTGTGCAGGACATGGCAGATGCAGATCCACTGGAAAGACACCAGAAATAAGGACAATCAGAGAGATTACAAAACCTGACCCACAGAGAGATATCAAATGAACTGGGACTGCTGCAGGAAGGAAGAGAATACTCTGTCCTCAGCATTTACTTTGTAGGAGTCAAACAGAACAGAGCTGTGAAGGAGTTTGGTTTAGACATTAGAGCAAACCTTCTACAGTTGAGTGTATAAACCTTGTACAATTAGGGGAGAAGAATTGAAACAGATTGCCCAGAGCAGTGTGAGGGCTCATCATTAAAGAGCTTTAAAAACAGGGTAGAAAAGTTGGAACAGCAAAGGGTGAATTAATTGTGCCCTTCAGCACAATGAAATGAAATGATCTTACATCTCCTCTAGTCCTGTTTTACAGGATTTCATGAAATATCATATTTAAAGTGTGGAAACTCCAAGGTAAAATTACACTCCTGTAAAATTACACTTGAGGCTTCCAGCACTAGCCTGTGCAGCTGCCTTTGGATTTAAATAAGAGTAGTTTTCCTAAAGACTGCTGAGCAGCTGGGAACAACAGGAAGACAGAAAAATACAAAGCCAAATTTTAAGACTTAATTCAGATACTTGCCTGCAGGATACTCTGAGCTATCTCAGGATTCTCCGGATTGTCAAAATTCAGGAGCTGTGAGCCAAATCCATAGTAGTACGGCCCCATTTTATGCAGATCAACCACATTGGCATCAGCACTGAACACTGTCCTCCAAGCTTCCTTGTAGATCTTTGGCAGTTCCACAGAAATGATTCTCCTCTTGCTGTCGTGTAGCCCCTTAGCGAGCCACAGTGGGATTTCCAGCTTGGAGCCCTGCAGGAACAAGAGAAACCAAAAGTTGCCATTCCCATGAAAATACAGATTAAGCAGCCCCAAAAACACACAATGCACTTCATTAACGAAAACGCACCATTACAAAAAAAAAAAAAACCAAAAGAATTCTGTTTTCAGGACAGGCTACTGTGGGTGTAGCACAAACCAGACACACTTTAGAACCGTCATTACCGCAAGGCTCGAAAGCGGATTATTTATTGATGTTCCGTAGTCTAGTAACTGTCAGGTTATGAAACTCCGGGACGACAGAAAAAGAGAAAACCCCAAAACACAGGGGCGGGGGGCGGCCCCTGTCCCCCGTTACCTCCGGGACGGACTCGGCGCTGCCGGGGCCCTGCCCCAGCGCCAGGGCCAGGCGCGGCAGAGCGCTCTCGGCGCGGCCCGGCAGCTTCTCCTGCGACATCAGGATGTCGTCCAGCGACAGGAAATTCTCCTCCAGGCCCAGG
>WEIV01014551.1:0-29584 GCA_013390005.1 Calyptomena viridis | reverse complement strand
TTAGAGCTGGGATCTGCACTGGGGGAAAACCCGGACTGGATTAGGGCTGGGATCCACACCAGGGGAAAACCTGGACTGGATTAGAGCTGGGATCCACACTGGGGGAAATCTGGGATCAGGGGCGGGATTGGGAATGGAGGAAGTTTCACAGTATCACAGAATACGCTGGGTTGGAAGGGACTCACGAGGATCATCAAGTCCAACCCTTAATTCGGACTGAATAGGGCCAGGATCGGGACTGGGGGGAAACCCGGACTGGATTTGAGCTGGGATCCACACTGGGGGAAATCTGGGATCAGGGGCGGGATTGGGAATGGGGGAAGTTTCACAGTATCACAGAATACGCTGGGTTGGAAGGGACTCACGAGGATCATCAAGTCCAACCCTTAATTCGGCCTGAATAGGGCCAGGATCGGGACTGGGGGGAAACCCGGCCTGGATCAGGGCTGGAATTCAGAATGGAAGTGTTCAAGGCCAGTTGGACAGAATCTACACTTGTGTCTGCTGAAAACATTACTTTTTCTATAGACAATGGTCTATCAAATAACATTTAAATCATCTAGTAAATATTTCAGTGTTTGTTCTGCTGAGGAAGGAAAACAAACAACTGAAGAGAGTTGAAACACCTGACAATTTCCATGAAAAATAATCAGAGTTATTTATAGGGGGGTTGATGATTTTTTTAATGACATTTTCAGTCCATGACTAAGGCATAAGCCAATGCATCTTTAATTATCTTTTAATTCTTACGACCTCAGCATTCTTCCTGCTGCTGTTTGCTCAAGCTAGATCCACTGTGATTTGGTATTGTTTTGTCATCATTAATTAGCATGCTGGTACTTTAATATCTTCACCAAAGTCAAACACATGCAAAATAATAAAAGAGAGATTTAATGTAAAGGTCATTTCTTGTAAGATGCTGAATTTTTACCTACAGTACAGAAAACAGATATTATTTTAAAGTTAACAACACTTACTATTGTCCTGTGTTGGCTTTATGGTTTTTTGAATGAGAGATAGAGTCTTTCTGTTTGGAAAATAAATCCTTCTGTCTGTGTATATTTTCCAGATGAGTTGCAGGGCAATTTCCAAAAGCTCTTTCTAAAGGACAGTTCTGATAAAATCATAATTCGCTGAATTGGGTTAGTAAAAATATTCCCTGCTTAATGAAGTTTAGGCAACAAATCTCTACACTAAATATGAAAGTGTGCACTGTGAGTGAGGAGATCTATGCAGAGGGAATATGTTTTTTCCAGGGTGCAGAACTAAGACAACTGGAAAAAGAAGAAAGAAAAGCACTATTTCCTTGTGTCCCAAGATGCCTCAGTCTCTACTGTGTGACACAGGAATAAGCAGAGGTGCACAAGGCCTGAAGTGCTGGATAAAGTTGAAAGAACACAGAGGGAAAGATGGTTACACTCACTGCAAAATCATTTGAAGAATTGTTCTTGTGGGAGAATTTTAAAGAATAATGAGTTTGGTAGACAAAATTATGTCACTCCTTTTTGTAGTGTGTTTGCCTTCTCATCACAAGGAAGGTACCAGGCAGATTCTAATTCTTGAAAGCTTGTGTGTGAATCTTAGTATAAAATTACTCATAGCAAGCCCAGCATCCCAAATTATAGTATATATATTATATTATTTTATATATACATTATATTATAATCATATTTCAAGACTTTCATGAAAGAAAAGGAATGTTCTGTGTAATAACTGAGCCTGTTGATACTTTGGGATTTGTAAACTGGAGCCTTCACTCCCCTCCTAAATCTGTGTCCCTTTATGTGCCATGGAGCTGCACTAGCAGAAATCATCTGAGAGGGAATCAGACCCTGTGGTTTTACAAAGAATAACAATCCCTCAATAATCAGATTTAAGAAAAAAAAAGATCAAAAGTGTGTAAGAAGAGGAAGTGGCAGAGAAAAAAAAGTGGAGGTGGAGGTATATGCCAAAAACTGAGTAATGACAGAGCAAAGTGTTACAGAAGTAAGTTTGAGCTGTGATGAATAAAACCCAAATTACTTCAAGGTACAGAGACTTGCAAAGTATAGCAGTGAGTAAAATATTTGAAATTGAGGGAAAGCTGTTACATCTCATCTATATACTTCTTAAATCTTGACTACCACAACGTTCAGCCGATTTAATATCAGATAAATTTGGGGAAGCAAAATTATGTTACCTGCTTCTTCTAGAGACTTTGATCAGAGCAGGCTGACATTTCTGTGCTGCACAGAAACATCTGTTTCATGTCAGCACGTGCATTCGAGGTTATGGCAGAGATAGTGCCACTAAATAATCTAAATAACAGTAAATATGTGAAACAAGTCAACTGAAAGAGCTGCAGGACATCGATGGGAGAAGGAACTCCCACTCCCTGTGACCTGTCCTTACCTTAGTTTAAGGTCAGAGAGTCACCACATGTTGGACTAAACCCCAGCACAAAGTGAGGCTGATCTCGAGCCTTTGGCCCCTCCAAGGTAGAGAGGATTGTAACATGATTTGCTGTTCTTATTTAGCGATCAGAAATGCTCGCAGGGGTTTTTTTGCTGTTTTAACATCCCGAGATGAGACAACTGACTGCGGCAGAGCTGGAACCTCACTGTCTAATCCTGGCCAAGGACCCTGAGCAGACCGAGTGTTGTCCCAGTTCCGAGGGCAGAGCTGATGGAGGGGACACGCATCCTTCCCCCACATCCTTCCTGCTGTGCTCGCAGGGGTCCTTTCCCTCCTGGAACACAGACCCGACAAATCTGCATTTCCTAATCAGTTAACTTGCCTGTGGAGTGGGAGTTCTTATTTGAAAGTCATCCCGTGTCTTGTACGAGCCTTTGCAACCCCTTTGTTGTGCAAATACGGGTATATAAATCAAGTGAACCATTTGGCTTCGGGAGGATTATCCTAAGGGAGTTAAGTGCTGCAGCATATGAATAAATACTGCTCTCCAAGAGGTAGATTCTACATCTCAGTACAACCCTATTTTTTGAAGGAAAAGAGGTAGCAGCACAAGGCAGTAGCTAAACCGAGGAGATAATAACTTTCCATTCAGTTTACCAGGAATATGAGAGGTTTACATCTCAAAGTTTATTCCTTTCCACGTGGAGGAAGGGAGAGGATTGTGTCATATTTTGCAGAGGGGAGAAGAGAAGGGATTTAGGGTAACCAAACATCCTATGGGAAGGGTTTTCTGGCTTGGAGCTTCCAGCCCAGGGTGTCTGAGCCAGAAGGCAGTGGTGGCAGCAGGGACTCTGGCCAGCTTGTACAATGAATTTCAAAATCTTTTAAGCACTTCCTAAAAGGAAGGATTAAAGTAATAAGGTAAACCAAATGCTATATCTGATATTACAAACAAAATTTTTGATGAAACAGAAGCCTTTCTAGAACTCTTAATATTTTTTTCCCAGCTGTCCTTTGTTTTTATTATGCAGGAGTAGATTCAGCAATTGACAAGGCGTTTTTAGCCATTAATTAGTTTTTCTGGTAAGTGGAAAGTCACAGTGAAATCAGCAGCAGGCATTTGAAGAGGATTTCTTGTTTGCCATGTTGCCATGTTTGCTGTGTTGCTAAAGCCCTTTTTTTGGTTTAGTTGGGAATGCTGCCGAAATTGTTGGTGTTTCTTGCATTTGGAGTTCCCTAGGTGACAATTTATTACTGCTTTTGTTTAGAAGTGTGGGAAAATGGTAATTGTGATAACTGTGAGAAATTAGGGAAATTGCTGCTTTCTGTGCAGGATTGGGTATCTGCAATAAATTCTAAAGTGATGAGATTTCTCAAAATTTTGGTGTTTAAGGGTGACTGATGATGTGAGTAGAAAACTCATAAGTGTTTCAGTTTCTTTCACATCCACTCACATGATGAGGATGAAAGAAAAGTCCTTTGTTCATGAGAGGGAGACCCTTTTTCCTACCTGTAAAATACTCAGGCTGCTGAGGAAAACAATGAGTCCTTTCCAAGGCATAAAATATTAAACATCAGCAATTTCTTTTTCTTCTGTCTCACCATTCATAGTAAATATCCTAGGGAGATGTTGGAAATTATGCTCTTCCAATTAAGTTGCAGGAACTCTATTCAACTAAAGGCTGCTCAATGCCCAGAGACAAAAACATCTAATGAATCAATCTTTGTGCTCAGAAGAAAGCTTTTTGGGAGGGGAAATTACATAAAAACTGCAGAAAATGATGACCTGTTTGAAAGGAAGAGACAGGGGTGGGTTGCTATATGAGCTTCACTTTCTAAATAAGGTGGGAGGGGGGTTTTGAGATATCCAGGGTATTTCCAGTAAAAGCAAGTTAAAAATCTGCAAATTTTACCCCTGTAAAGAAAAGATTATTCTTTGTCCTTCAGACTCAAATAAGCAATTGTAAATCTGACTACAGATATTTTTAATGTTTTTCACTTTATATCCTGATACTCCTTCATTCTAGGATCTCACTCTTATTCACATTACTCTGGAGAGTTTTATTAAGTGAATTACTGAAAACCAGACAACATTGTCTGGTTTTCAAGATCTGGAATAAGAGCTTGAATTCTGAATTGCAGGGAGAGTAGCTTTATATCAACTTAAATAGATGTAATCACACAGTTACCATGATGCCACCAATGTCTTCACTGCCTTCCTTTGGATTTCTTCCATCTGGCTTTTTTTTATCCTCCCCCAGCCCTCCCTCCTTATCTGCCACATTGTCTGGACACTGACCCAGAATCACAAACTGCACAGGATTCACTGATCTGCATTCCAGGTTTCCAGCTGCCTGTGCTCTTTGAACCACTTTGAACCAGCATTACTTCAGCCCTTCATCCATCAGCACTAGATGAGCAGAATGCTGTTATTCCAGGGATTTCTTGGAGTGTCAATGCTCCTTTTGGCCATGGCTTGCTCTCTTTGACCAGCACAGTCTCTGAGTACCTTAAATCTGATTTTCTCTTGGCTGCTGCTTTTCATTTCTGGACTGTGGATATGTGGTCAGGCTGTCCCATGTTTTTTGGGGCACACTAGAATGGGAAAAGATCCAAAGTGGTTTTTCTCTGATCACATACAGGAAGGGAAATCTAAAACCACCTTGCTGGAGCAACTGGAGCATCGTGTCAAAAAGAAGGCTTTGTCAGTGGTTTATGTCTAAAGGATTATATAGGTGTAATTGAGCCTTAATATGACTTTGTCTCGCAGGATTAAGGATTATTAATTCATATATTTATATGAATTAAATAAATTATGTGTTTGAATTTCTAATGATTAGACCAAAATATCTTAATCAGAATTATTTACTACACAGTGTAGGTGGCTATAACTACTAGTACAGTGCACTATTTATTGCAGCATTATCAAAGCAATTATATTAAAGCCTAGCAAAGTAATTATTAAGTAGAGATTGTTGTTACTTATCCATACCAATGACCACGGGCAAAGCTCTTTTGCTCAGCCTCGAGGAGTGACTTTGAGGGTGCTCGCACTCCAGGGAGGAATCTCCACACACACTCGGAGAACGGGGGTTAGAAGACCTGTTAAAAAGTGGGACTGGGCTGTTAAAATGATGTTCTGTCAGTCAGATGCCTCCAGGCTGGGGCAGCTCAGCAGCTTTAGGTGAGTTATCACCTCTATCACTTGTCGATTCCTTTATCAGGGACTTTGCCACATCCTCGCAGGTGTCAGTCAGGAAACATCGTTGCTGACAGAACATCAAACACCCTGGGATGTTTCACTTCGGGATTGATCAATCGGACTTTCTTCAACACCAACAGCAGCCGACGCCCCTTCCAGCCCTGATCCCTTTTGCACACAGGGGGAATTCCAAGCTGCTTTACCCCCACTTAGACAGAACATCCTAAGGATGCCTGGCGGGTCCTGCAGCTTCTCCTCTACCCAAATATCCCTTGCCAGAGCAGTCAAGTGATCCCAGGCGGTGGGAGCTCGGGAAGTGTGTGGGGAGAGGTTGAGATACCAAAAATCGGAGTTCGGGGATTAAGGGGATGCTGTTGAGCATCCTCTCTGGAAGAAATCCAGTGATTCACGGTGTATGGGAATGCGGGGAAGAGACAAGACAGGCAGCTTGTACGGTCTGACAGCTGAGTGGCTCTGTAGTTCTGAGAACATCCTGTCTCAGTGTATCCTCACATCTGACAGCTTTGTTCTGTCAGGCATGGACTGCTCTGTGATCTTAGAAAGTTTATCTCGGTTTTCACGGAAAGGCCCAGCAATATATCTCATTGCCAGTAAGTCAGCAGGGTGCAAGTGCCACCAGCTAAATACCTAGGAATTTTATATTCAAAAGTGGCAAAACCCCATGAAATGTTTTAAAAGTGAATGCGTTTTCTCTGGACTCAGTGGCAGGCTTTATCACACAAGCCCAGATGAGGATTTTTGACAGGGTTTTAACCTCTTCTAGGGGAAGCTGCATATCTTCTGATGTTCTCATTTTTCTTATAATCCTGTATTTACAAGCAGAGCAAGTAAAATAGCAGAAAAGCACATTAAGTGGGGAAGGTTTGGCAAACCCAGCATAATCTCATTGAGATGACTGTTGGGTTTAGATATTGTTTTCAAAATATGGACTTCAAAACCCTATCTTCTCACAGAATTTAGGGCCGTGGTATATATAAATATATATATTTATATATATCATACAAATATATATATTTATCTCCGTGGTATAAATAGATGTAAATCCACTACAGAAAGTGCAGCTATATCCATTCACCAAGGGTGATTTTTTTGTTTTGTTGATAACATCTTTCAGTGTTATAATGAGCAGTCCTTAAAGACATTGACATCTTCTTTGACTGGTGCTTCAGTGCAAATGCTTTGATTTTCTTCTCTTTTCACTTAAAGGTCTCCTGTCCACAGAGTGTTGTGTCACGTACATTTTCTCCTTCCCATTATGTCCTTTCTGAGCCTTGTAAGCAGTACAGAGTTGCTTCTGTGCTCCATTTCTAACTGCTCACAATTCTATGGCTTTCTGGTAGAGATCTCACATGGGATGAGAGTTGTTTTTTACTTCAGGTGAAACATGATAGGGTTTGTGGTTCTTAATGAACTGGCTTCACAGACCAAGACTCAGCTCTGAGACAGTGAAATGCATGAGTCAGACCTTGAAGATAAAGGTCTTATGCAAATTGCTTAAAATTGCAGCAGGTTGTTTATAACATCCTTTGCATTCACGCCCACTTTGGCTTGAAACACTAAGAATAATTTTGTGACAGTGCACTGTGCTAGATCTGTCTGGGTTGGAGTTAACTTTCTTCACAGCAGCCTGCCTGATGCTCTGCTCTGCTTTTACATTTTCCCCTACTTCTACATTTTCCCTTGCATTCAATTTCCTTCCAAATAATTAGCTGTGGAAGTAATGGCATCATCCCAAATCACTCTGACTGCCCACACCAAAACAGTTGGCTATTTCTGCAAAGCTGATTGGAATGACACCCTTAAAAACACAATTTAAATTAGCATTCAGTTTTCGGAGTTAATGTCTCACAGAAACCTCCTGAGATGTCAAAGAGTGGTATTGATTCCATTCCCTAATTCAGCAGGTTGGCACAAAAAGGTTTGAAGAGCCACTCCTGGACTACACAGTTTTAAAAGGAGCAGTTTAAAACTGTAGGTTCCTACAGAGACCCTGCCCAGCTTTTTCATCTGATGCCATTGCAAGGTACCTCATCCACAGAAGGTTTCTCACAGGGGAGGTCTCACCCCCAGGACAATGACTGAGCAGCTGCCTGGGAATGTGCTTTGTCTTATTTGCAGCCTCATCATTTCACTGTGTCAGTTCTACAAAACCTCTGCTGAGCCCATGAGCTCAAAAGCTTCAGCTCTATAAGTGCAACTTCTGACTTGCAGTTGCCTGATTGAGGATCCCCAAAGAAGTTTTAGTTTGCCATTGGTGCCAGCAAGTTCAGCCCAGCCCAACCTCTGAGCACACTTACCAACCATGTCTTCACAACAGTGGAGAATACAGTTATTTCTCCATGTTTTATTATTTCCTTTTTTCCAGCTTCTTTTTTGCTTGTTCTTCCTGCAGTTTTATAGAAAGGGGGGTGAACTGACTCCTTATTAATTGTGCTTGCTCTGTGTAATGATGGGTATTTGTAGCAGAATCAATTCTTTTAATCCAATCCTTTGCCACATATACACTGAGGGAAACAAAATGCCTTTAAGACATATTTGTAAAGAACATTAGTAATGCAGTGAGGTAGATCAGCTTCATACATTCATTTGAAGATTAGAGTCTAAATTTAGAATTATTCCCAAATGAGACAGGGATTGTGACCTCAATTTCAATTGCTATTTCAATCCAAAACCACCACAGGAGTTAGTGCAATGAGAAGTCTTTGATTTGGACCCTGGGACAGAATGATGGATTAAAAGCTAGACCTTCAGCCTTCAGTGGAAATGCATGGCAGAAATTCCTTGGATGCCTGACTTTAGGCTCTGTCCAGCCCTTCTATGAGCTCCTGATTCCACCAAATTCCCCTTGATTTCTGGTGAGTTTCTCACAAGGCCAACCCTGGGTAATGTAATAACAAACCATTCCTGTCCCTTGTAGGCTTGTGGTGCTGAAAGATCAGGTTTGGCATTGCAGCCTCTTAAATTGCTTTCAGTGTAACATTCCCTGCTGTGATGGTCTGTGGAGTAAAAGCCACAGCTCCTGGTGAGAAATTTGTTCTGGGATGGAAGTGTTACCCTGTCAGCAGTACAATGGCAACATGTCCCAGAGCTCATGTGTTTGTCACTGGAGAGGAGCTGCTGTATTATCTTTAACCCTGAAAATTGCAAAGCATTTAAAAGTGTATGTGGGAGACTTGCTAAGTTACTCCAGTGCAGCTTAGGAGTGGGTCTTACACATCATGCAAAGCTGGGGTCAGTTCTGGCAGGGTTTTTGTCTTTCTATATTAAGTGTCATAATCTCTGCCCTTTGTTTATCTGTGTAGACTCCATCAGGGAAAATGGTAATGAGTTTGCATACCAAGGAGATATTAAATCCCATTCCCCTTCAGTAATGTATAATGTCAACAGCAGCCTTTGATGAATACAACTTCTTCTTAATTAGATTCTTGAGCAGGAGATTATTAATCCATTTATCTCGAATTCTAATTGTACCATGAATTGCTCACTGTTTCATGCCCAAGTTTATGATCACAGTTATCTTCTTACAACCTTTAAGGGGTCATACTCATAAGTGAATACATTTCTGGAAACTTGAATCTTTGAGTTCCTATTTGTATTACTTTCCTCAGTACGTGTGTGTGTAAATATTCTGAAAGGCTCACTCCATCAGCCAGGGGTGTCCTGTAACAATTGCAGCTCAATGCCATTCCCATGGTAGTGACATCCAGCTTTTGAAAAAATGAGTTTTTTCACCAGTGAGGAGAAGGGGGCAGTTATCATAAAAAGGCTGGGGTTTGTATACAGGAATTACTCATTGGGCTTGATCTGGGGACCTGCCAACTTTCAAATGCATGTTAAAACCATAATTTCTGTTGTGATATTAATGTATAATTACTAATGATCCTATAGATCTAAAAGTCAGTCCTAGGACATTGAGGACAAGCCAATGCATTTGTTAAAAGAGCATGGATTGCCTGAGTGACACACACTCGCCTGGATACAGTCAAGGATCCTTTTGAAAATGTCCTCATAGCAGGCAGAAGGTTTTTTCCCTTTGAAAAGGCTGAACTGGCCTAGTTTTCAACCCATGGTGTGCACTGCAATGGCTCCATCTGCTGAAACAACTAAATCACTGGGAACTTCAGAGAGTTGCAGCAAATGAGATGAGTTTTTCTTGTGGTCTGTGCTACTCACACCCTCTGTGTTTCTGTGTCCTTCAGAATAGACTCAGAACATATTGTAGCTTCTCTGTGTGTGCCCACATGGAGGGGTGGGAACAACAGGCCTGTGGCTGACATTCAGTCAAGTGGAATAATAAATGGTAGTGGGTGAAGGCACTTCTCAGCACCCCTGTTCTCATATGGGCTGTTGTATAGGGATTGCTGCATGCAAACTGAGATTTAAACTGAGATCTAAGTGACATCTGGGGAGAGAGAAAGGTATTAGAGTGAGGGCTGGGGGGTTTTTTTCTGTTGTGTTCTATGTTTTTAACAATCTATACTGGCTGCTATCAAAAATGCAAGCAAACCCTGCCACAGTTACTTCCTACTCTAAATCCTGTGGCAGCTCTTCTGGCACCTCTGGGCTCTGGTGTTGCCAGACCACTGCTTTGGTGGTGGCAATGATGTCCTCACTGACAGCATGTCCTGCTTGTCCTTTCCAGTGCACAGTGTGTTCCTCATTAGGCTCCCTGTGTCTCACTGCTGAACAAATTCCAGCTGGGGGGAGGCTGGTTGCTCCCATCCCATCCCTTCCCTTCTAGGAGGCCCCTCGTGGCACATGCTGTATTTGTGTTGACAATGCAGCTGGGCTGAGTTTAGTTCCAAGTCTGTAGAAAACAAAACCATACCTGCACAACTGAGTGTCACTGTCTCTCATTTTAGGCAGGAGAAGGATTTTGGGATGTCTGTTTTGGAGGCATCTGTAAGAGTGTGTGAACACAGACATCTGCAGTCAGAGATATCAGTGCTCCCAGGGGAGTTTCTTGCATTATGTGCACTGCAGTCACTTGGTGTGTGAGCTCTTGCTCCACTTTAATTGTTTTTCTCTCCTTTCTCTCAGTTGGAGGGCTGCTGACTCTTTTTGTGCATCTCATTATTACCCTCAAACTGTTCTGCTACAGTTTTCTGAACCCTTCCTAGCTCTGCCAAGGATGTACTTGGTGACATCCAAAGTCACATCTCTCTTTTTCAGTTTCTTTTTCAGTCTTTGAGCATCTGCTGCCTCACCGAGAATGGAAAAATTAATTGACCTGTACATTTCAAGGTATAAATTGCCATGCAGGGCCAGACCCTGCACCAGTGCATCAAGGGAGGTTTTATCATTGATTTTGAGGGGAAGAGGACCGTGGTCCAAGTGCCTACAAATGGGCAAACCCCACAGAGATAGGCAAGTTAATGCATAAATTCCTTCCCCTCTCTCCCTCAAACCTCTCTGTTGGCTTTTCTTATTAACTTAATTCCTGGTCAGTCTTCAAGCTTTGTTTTCTCCTGAGCTATATTTGTTCCCACTGTTCTTTCTGAGAGAGTTCTGGTTGAAAAAGGCATTTTGATTCATTCTGTGCTCTTGACTTGGAACTAATGGGACTCATCTGATCTGGTGAGTCAGATTAAGTTTCTTTGCATCTCTGTCTTATGGACTGAGTGAAGCAGAGGCTGTGTGGAAGACAGACATGGGATCATGTAAGCAAAGTGTATGCACAGTGTACCTGATTCAAGCTGGTAACTAATTCAGTGTAAAACGTGCCTTTTTAGCCATGTAGGCACAGCCTTCATAGGCAATAATGGCTAAAACTATTTCAGTGCCTTTGACAAATTTGAAAACAGTGTTAAGCTGATGCTGAAGTTTTTTTGAATATTACACTGAATGCATCTTTTTAGTCAAAGTCTTATTTATTCTGCTTTTTAACCTCTCTACTCTCATGTTCTTAGAATATATGAGTCTTTTTTAATGTAGTACACAATGTTCTCTGGTTATACTAGTAGTGTTTTCTGAGGCACATCATCTCAAAGTGGAGCTTTTTCATGACAGGGTCTCCTTTTAAATTAGCCCAAGAATGACAGAGTCAGATCCAGGCTTCCCATGTTGTCTGTGTGTGGTGCTGAAGAAGCCAATTATGCCAGAAGCCAAAGAGGTACCAAAGTTCCCAACTCACAGCTGGAACAGAATCACAGAACGTTAGAGACAAGAGGAAGTGATGCTGTGGAGGAGGTCATGGGTGCTACACCACAAAGAAGCACAATTAATGATTTTTGCAGTGGTCTGGCTGTTCCCCTGTGCTCATTTGTGTGATGGGGCAGCAGTGTGGGGGTAAGAAGGCACACCAGTTACTCACTGGGTGTGCTGGGGTTGGGCTGCTGGGCAGGCCCAGTGAATCCCAGAAGACAAAGGGGAGGGATCCCTGCCCCAGTGTGATGGAGACTCCCCAGGGATCAAAGAAAAGCAGAAAAGGGGTGAAATATTCACGCTGATACCATCCCCTTGACATCATGAGAAGCTGACTGGTGCAGGATCAGCCAGTGCTGGTTATTCAACTCATTTTTGGCCTTGGATTCATTTCATCCCTTGTATGCATTTTGTTCACAGCAGAACATTCCAGCCATAGCCCCAGGAAGGATGAAAGAGGGCAGTCAGAGCAGATCACATACCCAGTGACCCTGAAAGTGAAAGGTAACTAATTATTTGTCCTTTTCCAGCAGTTACCTCTTCTCTGTCAGCAGAGCAGAATATTTATAACAAATCCTACCTAAAATGATGAGACAGGCCAGGAAGTGGGTAGTTTCTTCTCCCATCAAAGGAATAACTATCCCTTTCATAATCTCCCAGATGTGACGTTATTCCTTCAAGATCAAACCTTCGTTGTAAATTACTATTTTTAAAAGTGACCTAAGATTGCCATCTTCAAGCCTAACGTTGTGTATTTGACAGCATTTTGAGTATAAGTAATTCTGCCACCTCCTCCTGCCTGCTCTGTTTTGTGTATGTGTGTCTTTCACCAGGCAATGGAGCCAGAGTTAAAAGAAATTCCAATGGAAAGCATTTTTATAAAATTACAACTGTTGGTGACTAGCGAGTATTTCAGGGCACACTCAGGTCCTGGTAACATTTTCAAATACATTTTGGTGGCTAATAAAATTAATTTTAAAGCCCCTTCACTTGGACTCCTTGGGTGTTGTAGAGCTTTTTGTGTTCTGAAGGTCAGGGTGTTAGTTTAGGTTCCTAAACTGGCATTAGATATCTGTTCATTAGAAATCCCCAAACTCATCATCACGAGTTCCACGTGTGATCCATGTCTCCCAGGCCTGCAAATCATCAAGCAGGCCAGTGTGTTCTGCAGAGGACTGGTGATAGTGCCTGCACACTGTGCAGGAGTGCTCTTTGATCAGCCAGCCAGAGATAAGGCCCTGCTAAGAGGATGTATTTACCTTGGAACTTTCTTTGATGGGTTCTTTCATTTATGAAAGTAGAGCTCTGTGTCTGCTAAATTTCTCTGAACAAACACCACACCAGCTTTTTAGCACAAGGCTAAAAACCACCCTGCAGGAGGTTCTGTGCCAACCATGGCAGGGCAGCAGCCAGGCAGTCCCAGGGACAAATGCAGTGGATTTCATCTGACACACAGTGCAACTCTGCCTTATAAAGCTCTTTCAGCTTTGTCCTTAGATCAAGGTTATAAGTCTGATAAGTGTTTGGTCACTTAGGGTATGGAAAAATAAAGAACAAATTTTTCACTGCCTCGCCCTTTAATATCAAGAACCTTCTCAGTGACTTCAACAAGCTGCAAACACTCTGTGTCATTACAGTGTAGGTATTATTTTCTCTATCCAGTGAGAATTATTTTCTCATTCAGTGTCATCCCTTCAATGTTGTGCTCCTGCACTTGGCATCATCTGCATCTCGTTGTCTTTACTGCCACCTGATTAGTTCTGAAGGGAAGCTTTAAATCCCTGTTCTTCTTTTTGCGTGAATTTAAGTTATGGTGGGGATTCAGTGACGTGCTGGTCATGGTTTTGTGCAGTCACAAGATGATGGACTTGCCCCAGGGCTGGGAAAGTTCTTCATAAAACCTGAGACTCTGCTTAAGATTTGTATATTTACATGAGCTTCTACAATGTGGTGATTCCCATCTATTTCCCAGCTACAACTAGTCAAGCCATGACAAGGTTTGCACTCCTGCAGCACCCAGAGCTCCAGAGAACAGGAGAGGTTTGAATGTTAGAGCAGATTGGCTTTTCACTGGACTTTACACAAGGAAACAATGTGTTATTTCCCTTCTTTCTTCTCGGACTTACTTTCTTACTTACTTTCCCCACACTTCAGTACCACCTGAATTTTCCAAGATATTTGCAGGGCAGACACAGCTATAACATTAAGAGGCTACTGGAAGTGGTAAGAAAATAACACTGCACTTAAACCTGTCCACTTCAAAGACTCTTCCTGGGCAGTAACAGTTCTTGTATTAAGCCATGAGATTTGCACCCAGGTACATCCACCCTCATCCTCTGTTTGCCAGTGCCAGGACCTCAGCAGTCCCTGTGGGCTCACATGCAGCAGAGGCTGCAGCTGTTTTCTCATCAGAGCAGACACAAAATAATGAGTCACTTTTCAAGGCCTTCTAATCAAAATTGTGTGTACCTTAACTCCTCTCTATTTTCTCTTTCAATGCATTTTACCAAATGTACCTGAATCAGTGAAGCTTACAAATGAAAGCAAATAGTGGCAGTTTATTTTCTTTAAGCATATTCTATTTTCTATCGTTGCTAGAGGTGATGTTCTAGTCAGTTTTCATTATTTTGGGGGGAAATAGAGTGTTCCTTTCTTACAGAATACATTTGAAATTAGCAGGTCAATCTACGAGCTGTTTGTTGAACAGCTGGTCTGATGTGTTTGTCAGAGAGTTCACCTTGCACAGTAGAGCAAAGGAGGTCAGGGAATGCAAGCACAGGAGTTCTGTTCCCTTCTAAGTGCTGTCAAATTCCATTCATTGCCCTTCATGGCAACGCTACTGAAACACCTTCAAAGAAAATACCAATATAAAAACCAGTGGATTTAATGGAGTCTGTGCTTAGTGTCTTTTGTGAGAATCACTATTTTGGATAAGCTGTTCCACCAGTTTTGATAGGGGAATATAAAGGCCTTGAAGAGGTACCACTACTTTGCAGTAGAAAGGTTGTTTCAGATAAAAGTATTTTCAGTATTTCTTAAAATCTACCTGGAACTTAATCCCCTACCTGGACAGCATTTAATTTCCAGCTCTTCCCTGGCTTCTTTTTGGGCTGTTGTCTCCTGGCAGTGTAACTCTTTGGTGGTTTGGGGATCAAAGTGCAGTGTCTGGGACAGCAGCATCCTGTTGATCCTGAGGGAGGAGACTGTGATGAGCTGTGTGTGAGCTCAGGCTGCAGGACATGCTCTGTGTTCACAGCCAGCCTCATGCAGTGACTGGTGGTGACACAGCCAAAAAGAGAGGAACACACAGAGTCTGGGCTGAGAAGAAGAAACAGCCTTTCTTAGAGATGGAGTGAAAATTCCAGCACTACTTGGCAGCCACGTCCCTTCTCCAAACACTTGTGCAGGAAGAAGCATCTCATACCCAAGGGAACCATGTGTGTTATTTTCATCCCTGTTTTCATTCTGCTCACTTCAGTCACATAATTTTCCTCGTGCAAAGCATCTCCACAATTCCCTGTCTGCTGGCCCTGACCCACTCTGTGAGTCTGCAACCACTACACAGGAATTTATGAACAAAGCTGCTGCTCAGGAGGAGTGAGGGATCTGCTGCTGCTGCACTTCAGAGCCCTGGTGACCTTTAGAGTGAGTGATTTCCCTCCCAATCATTTGTATTATTTTAAGTGGACTTGGGCCCAGACTCAACAACCACTTTAATCCCCAGACTCAACAACCAACTTAATGGGCATTCATATTGACCTTAGTGGGATTTATTTTGTGATTCATGCATTGCTCTTCTCTGTATCTGAACCTTTTCTGTTCTCTTTAATGTGAATAAGGACTGAGCACAGCTCTGCCATTTCTGCTTGTTGCACAGTGCTCTTTGCACACTCTTCAGGCTGCTAAATTCCATGCTCCTTGAGGAAGAGCATTAACAGCTAGGATTCTGCTCAGGGCTTGAATTGAAGGCTTGTAGGATGGTATTCAGACTGCACAGTCTGTGGGGCTGCCAGACACTGACTTCATAGAATCATGGGATGAGTTGGTTGGAAGGGACCTTAAAATTCATCCCGTTCCTACCCTCTGCCATGGGCTGGGACAACTTCCACTAGACCAGGTTGCTCGTAGCCCCCTCCAACCTGCCTTGAACACTTGCAGGGTCCACTTCTTATGTGACAGCTTCCCTGGATAAGCCTCCTTCACCTGCCATCCCCATCACTGCAACGTGAAACATATTTCACTGGGAGGACTAATTGGTAGAGCCTGGATAGAGCCTTAAACATCTGTCCTGATTTTTAAGGTATTTCCAGCTCTTACACCCAGATGTGAATACAGAAATAACCAGCACTGAAAGTTTGCAGTTTGCTGTGGAGAGCTGTAGATATTCAATGAACAAATCTTGTTAATCTTGGGGAAGCAGCTGCCACTGTTGGCTTGTATGTTATTACCCCTTTACCTTGCACTACTGCTGTCAAGACACGAGGATTGATTTGTGATTCTGTGCCCTAAAGTGCAGGCAGGATTCAAAGGAGATGAGATTGTCATTACACCTGTTTTCCCAGCTTGATTTCATCTGATTCCCTTGGCTGCTGCCTGCCTTTCAGGCTGTGCATGTCCAGAGAATGATAATGCCAACAAACCCTTCTGGGTAGGAGAGCTGAGCCATGCTGTGTCCATTAATGCATCCTGGCAGTATCACACAAGGTGTGAGGACCTCGTTTGACATCAGTGTTTCTCTTACAGCACCCACCCAAGTGTGTGTTCACTTCAACTGTGCAAAGTGCATCTTGGCCTTGTACCCTGCTGTGTTATTTTCCTTGCCCCAACACAAATCTTCAGCACACTCTGGAGGAGATCAGAATAGGAAACATATCTAATGCTCTTTTCTGAGGGCTGCAAGGAACAATTTTTACAATTTGTTGCTTTATTGAACTATCAGCCTTACAAGGAGGATATGATGGATATTTCCTGTCTGAAATTTACCCAGCTTTTTCCTTAGCTCTAGCCCAGTGTCTTGCTCGACTCTGCAGAGGATCCTGCCTGGCCCCACAAAGGGCAACACCCTTCTGAGTGTAGCAGTTTGATTTTGGTGGCATTTCCACCTTGACTGAAATATTTTCTTATGCCTGTGTTTATGCTGAAAAACTAGTTGATATTTATCATTCTTCTAATCATGGCAAGTTTGGGGTATATTGTTTGCTTCCTTGCAGTTCTGTAGTGTTTAACCTTTTAATTGCATCTTTTACTTTGTTTGTTCCTGGATCAATTACTAAAGCAATTTTCCACATTAGTACTTTGTCATGGCATTAGCCTCTCGTGCCTTACAACATGCACCTTGTGTAGAGTGTCTTTGTTTTCCCTCAGCTTTGTGTGTCAAAGCCAAGATCCCTGTTTAGCCTGGGAGCAGAAAATTGCAAAACCTTTCAGTGAGGACCCATAGGAGATAACAGGCTTATCAACACAGAGAGGTGCAGACAACACTGTGCCTGCCCCAGCCATGCCTGAGGCCTCCAGACACGCATCAGTTCCAGCTAATCCTGCATTGCATAGCACTGAGCTCAAGCTAATGTCACCTCTTGGCTCAGACTGGTGCCAACTTCAAAGTTTGCCCTGCTTTGGGTAGGATGCCGAGCCCAGTGACCTCCAAATTATTCTGTGATTCATTGCCACACTTCCATAGCTGCCAGGTGGCCTGTGGACATGCTCAGGTCACTGTCTGATCGTGGGCAGGCTCTCAAAAGAAGGTTCCAAAAATTGCCCTGGCAATTCCTGTCCAATCCAGACGTGTGTCAGGGGAATGACTGTGAATTCCCTGGAAGCCTGTGTTTAAAGCCCAGAGGCCAAACACCTTCATTTACTGTTTCTGTGAAACTATTTATAAAATCGGGTTTACATCATTTCTTGTATTCCCCTGCTTGGATCACAAAAGCATACAAGTAGTATCTTTATTTTGTGTAAGAGCATCCATGCTTGGAGAGTAACACTGGTGTAGTTCATGACAATTAACATGTCACAGCTGCTGAGTGCAGGCAAGGTTCAGGTTGGTGACACTCCCAGAAGGTAACACTGTGTTTAATGCACTAGAATTTATAGACTAGAGGTCCTGGGGAGATGTGTTTGCTGCCATACAGTTCACCTAGTGAAGGCTTTTCTTCATAAAATAACAAATTACACACATTTGCCATCACCACAGGGCATCCCCCCCCTCATGCCTGGATAAGGGGACTGAGGAACATGAACAGAGACCAAAGCTCTCTCAATTAGCCTTGTTTCCTTAAGGGCTCTCTGTTTCTCATGCTCTCAGTTCCAAAATTATCTCATTACACAGCATAGACCCATATAGCTTTGCAATATACTCTTAGTACCTTGCCTTCTATTGGTCTGTGAACCTATTAATATATGAACCATTTCTATTTGGTGTCTTTTATGTTAATGATGTCATATTTTAAAGCTTCTCATGGTGCTTGGTCTGAAAATGGATACTTGAAGTCAAGCTGAGGTAAATCTCTTTATAAGAACAGCTGCTCTTGAAAGGGCACATTTATGTATTAGATGATATTCAAATTGTGTTGAAGGAGTGGAGTTGAACCAAGAGAGAAATATTACTTTTATTGCCTTTTTCTCCTGTAAACGACAGATCGATTCATCTGGATCATGTTTTTTATTGGCACTTTCACTCCTGCCACAGTTGTAGAACTGCTACAATTTTGAGACTGGCAATTGTACTGAGCCCAGTGTCTTTCTAGGAAGGTGTCTTGCACCTCTTGGGAAAAGTGTGCTGCTGCTTCATTTGAAATCAGACTGTCAGGTGATATGATTTGGGTTTGTTAAGAACTGTAAATCAGTTTTCAAACCAGAAGATGGTACAGGTCTAATTTAACAGATCTTAACAAGTTGGGTTCAGTGAATAATACATGTTTAGCATTCATTTTGGTTACCCTTTTTGTCTGTTTGATTTTGAAATGTTTATTTAATTTTCAAATGAACTGTTTTATCTTCTTTAGGGGTAGATGAATCCATTATGTTTTTATACTTTAGCCAGTAAAACCTCCTTAATACATGTTAACACTAATTGCACATATATGTATAGACATGTATTATGTATTTATACATTCATTAGATATATATTTGCCATCTATATCACTAATTATTCTCTTGAAACAATATAACAATATTGAAACAATATATGTTGAATGCATGGAAGTTCTAACATGGGGTTCCACAGAGAACAGGAACATGTGTTGACCTGAAAGGGAAACAGGATCTGCAACACCTTAAAGGAATGGTGTTTGATCATAGATAGATAGATAGATAGATAGATAGATAGATAGATAGATAGACAGACAGACAGATAGACAGACAGATAGATAATTTATGTAAGACCTCATGTTAATAGAGTTGATTTTGATCTCTCAAGTAGTGTCACATTTGTCATGAATGCAGCCCTTTGCTTTCAAACATTGTTAAATAAAATTAAATGCATTCAAACTTGTTCATATTTAAGGTAGATCCTGTAATATTATTTTATAGGAAAATTAAAAATTAGCTACACATGCAGCAGCTGCTGCCTCAGGGCAGGGTGCAGGTCAGACCTGCCACCTCCCCAGTCACGGTGACAGCAGGATGGAGCAGGCACAGGATGGGGATGCCCTGTGCTCAGTGAGATGCTGCACAGCACGTTGAAGGCTGTGTCACTGCTGTTCTCTCATTTCCCAAGGTGCTGTGAGGAGCTTTGTGTCCTTGCCATCTCCTCTAAGCCAAAGAGGTATCAAGTGGCACAGTGTCTGCTCTCTGGGGATGCTGGTAATGAAGTGCTCCCCAGCTGGCTGCCAGTGCCTGAGTCTTAAAAATAACCCAAACAGAGGAGGTTACAGAATCCATTAACCCCAGGATATGCTATTATCCCTAAACAACAAAGATTTTATGAGCTAAATCATGGCTTTGACAACGATATATTTTAGAAAATAACTACATGAGCTTCAAAAGTCATGAAGTTGTCTTAGAAGTCATAGGTTTGGTTTTTTTCAGCAGGTCTGAGATTTATTTCTATCATTATTATGATGATGATGATGTGTAATTCCTGAAAATTGTTAAGTTTTCAAAAAGTACTAGATTTTTCCCCCGTGGAGAAATGTGGCTCCAGATCTTGGCATCTGAGGAAACCAGTAAATATTGCTGTAGTAATACTTAAATATAGTAAATATAAAAACAATATAAATATAAAAACATGCCGCAGTTTTCTAAATCACGACCGCTAATTTTTAAGACAGTTTAAATTAAGTGCAAGTTTCTGACACAGACACATCATCTAAGATAACTGCAAGATTACAGTCCCCAGAGTATAATCAGAAGATGCTTTCTTTGGATCCCTCATCCTCTTCCACTGCCGAAAGCGTTGTCAGGAAGATGAAACTTTAGTGTTCTGGCAGAGTCAGCGACAAGGCAGCGTGTGCTGGGACCTCTCATCTAGCAGATGTTTGTCGCCCTGACTGACCAGCAATTCTGGTTTTGCCTGATTGCCACAGCTTTAAAAGGGAAACTGGGATTAGTGCTGTTGAAATTACAGGCTCAGACACCTTCAGCCTGACATTGCAGCAGCAGCACTGAATGTGCGTCACAGGTCAGGTGTGGAGGCTGCAGAGAGGTGTTTTCTCCTCCTGGGAAATACCTACAGCTGGCAGCTGATCTCTGGAACACTTCCCAGCACCTGGTTTTGCTGAAATCTAAAGCTGCTGAGTTTTAAAGGCTTCCTCTTGGTACCCAGTAATTCAGACATGCTTTCATAACTAAGCCTGATACACCTTCCTGGCTGACCAGGGCCAAAAAGTATTTATCAGCTTTAAGTTAGAGCATTTACCACACCAACTCTGCAGCTGTTATCTCGTGTTCAAAGTCATGGTCTCTAAACTCTAAATCTGGAAAATAAAATGGGATACTGTTACAGGAACACCAACATACAAATTGCCTCCATTTCTGGCTTCATGGGTGGCCAGGAACCCAGCTGCTCACAGGAAGGTTCCAGCTGTGCTGTGATAACCAGCCCACATGCAATTTGGGTTTTGATGCACCTTTAACTTGCCCTTGGGTAAGGATGCCCACCCAGTAGGATGGGTGTGTGTTTTTATGGAGCTGTGTAATGAAGACTGGTTTAACTCTTCTCACAGGAATGCAGACTCACTCTTGCAGCTGGGATCCAGTGGAGCAGAGACAGCTAGAGAGGTATGACACTGTCTTCTGCATGCACCAGTTAACATGCTCTGTATTAGAAAGAGGAAATACTGGTGCTGGGAAATTAGTAACATTAACCATCTTCATCTTTTTTGAAGGATGAACTTGCTATGGATAATGGATATGTCTGTCTGTCTCCTGTACGGCCCTGAAAGTTTGTCTGGCTTGAAATTTAACTTGGAGGCATTGTAATTAAACCTTGGCATTTGAAGTAATTAACAAGCAATCTTCACATTTTAGCATAATCTCAAAGGAACAGCAGGGTGCTGACAGAAATGAAATAACTTGGATAAAAAGCATCAAAATTTCTGTAAGCATGTGGCTTGTGCTGTTGGTAACAAGATCTTCAGAAATAGTATTGTAGCCCCAGTAATTTAAATCCCAGCCCTTCTCTGAGGAGGGATTGAAGAGGGAAGTCCCCTGCAGGAAGCTGAGGGCCACAGTTAGTATTCCCCATCAGGGAGTACATTTTACATCACCATCTCTGCTCCTTCACCCCAAAATCTTGGGAAGGTCCAGGAAGCCCAGGCTGTGAGTATCTCCAAGAGTTGTCCAGGAAGGAGGCAGACTCCAAATCACTGCTTAATATTGCAGCTGGAAACTGGATCTTGTTTACATCTATAAATACCCAGAATATGTTTCTTTCCATTAGTGCCTCTGGGAGGTTGTTCATCATCACATGCAGATTCAGAAAAGTAAAAAAACCATATGTTTTAGTCCAAAAGCCTCCAGGAGAGAGACTCAGTCACCTGTCACCCAGTGCCAGCCAGCAAATGGGTACTCAAGTGAGGATTGCTGCCGTTTTACTGCTTGAGGAGTGTTGAAAAGGCAGCAGTGTAAATACCAAGCCTTTTCAGTGAAGAGGTCAGGACTGGCAGCATCTGTGATGATGACTCACCCCCTACAAAGTCACAAGCATTCTGTGGAGTACCCTTGTGTCAATCTCTTGGTGATAAGAGGTTTTGCCAAGCTTAAAAAGGTAGTTCATAAAATCAAGCTCTTGAGGCCAATAAACCAGAAGCCAAATTAAGGGGCTCAAATACGTTCATGGTATCCAGTAAATACTGAGCACTCATGAAAACCAGATGCAAGTTGCACGTTTTCAGTGCCCTCAGTGTTAAGGGAACTTCCTATTCTGACAATTCATGAGACTCTCTGGCAGTCACACTCTCAACTCTATATTTTCACTGCTGGGATTGAAGTCCCTTCATAGCAAGCAGCTCCAGTGAGCCAACAGGTGCCCCACTTGATTCCCTACACACCCACTCACCCACTCAGACCACGTTTCCTTACCAGTTTGACCCCAGGTTTCCCACAGCAGGGTCTCAGATGTCTAGTTCCATAAAGCCATTCATGGCACAGTGACACACAAACAGCCCAAGCTGGTGCCTCCAAGGAGGAACTCCAGCAAAGAACCACTGGGCTTCCACTCCTGTCCCCCTCTCCGTGTCCATCCACCTCGCTGGTGTCACCCCTCTTCATCTCCTTTGTTATCCAAAAGCTTGGCAATTCCCAGTTCCACCGTGTCCCTCCGTGTCCATTCTCCTGGCTGGCACAGTTTGACAAGTGGCAGCCCCAGGTGGCTTCAGTCCTGCTCCCTGCATGTTCCCGCAAGGCAGGTGACAGTGACAGCCACCCTGGTCACAGCCATGGCCTTCCCCCTCACAGAGACTCCCAGATTTATGTGCAGCACCTCAGACTGTGTGATTTGCTCCACAAACTCAGCTGGATGCCTTGTGCTGCATCCAGACCAAAGGAATAAGGCTTGGAATTGGGATTTAGCTAGCAAATGGTTTTAAGGACTGATGTGAGTTCTAGTGAGAGGGATCACATTGCAAAATAACACTCCAGCTTCACACACTGATGAGATTAGCACTCCAGCATGCTTGTACAGGGAGTGCTGAGTGGCCAGGTCCCCACTGCATTAGTACTTGAGTGCTTGCAGTTCCTGACCTTCTGCTGACAATTTGCTAGCTTGGGTTCAAAGTGAGCTTTGGATTAAGCTATAAATTTCAATGGTTAGAGGAAAGATTTTTAGCTGACCTTTGAAGAAAATTTTTAGTTTCTCGGGTCCTAGGAAACAGTGGCTGGGAAACAGAGTGGGGTCAGGCAAAAGGAAAGTATGTCTGGAGGAAAGTGGCACTGCAGCAATTCAGCAAATGTGGACAGGCTGTGCCAGACTCTGCCTCTCACTGCAAAGGATCCAGTACCCAACAGGTAGGGATGTCCATGAAAGTATCTGGGCACTGCATCTTGGTCCTGACCAGCTTTCTGTCACAGACCACTAAGTCTGTCCCCATTCTGCAGTGTAAACTATTTCATTAATTATTGGATGCTCTATCGGCATCATGTCTTTGGGCACCACTTTGGAGGTGTTAGAATAGCCCAGTTCCACAGGGATTGGGGACTGGTCACACAAGAAAACTTAGGGAATTTTCATATCCTCATATTTATGAGGCAGGATAGCTGGATGTAGGCAGGGAGGAAGGCATAAAATGGAAGAGCCATCAGTCTGCATGGCATCCCCTCCTCCTAGGACAGAAGAATTTGTAGCACAGACTACCAAGAATGTCACTTTGTGATTTCCAGCTATTGTTCTGGGGAATCCTGGGAAAGCCAGTGGTGTCTCAGTCCAAGGCAGGGACTGGAGTGTTAAGGAGACTTCTCTTTGTATACTCCTTATCCTTGCTTCTTAGACCAAAGTGGTGAGACCATCAGAAAAACAGATTAACAAAGCTGGAAAATTAATACTTGGGACAAGTGTCCTGGCTCGCCAGCTCCATTTTGCCCCACTTGGGAACAGTGCCATAGACTGGTGCCCTGACAGAAGCTGTGAATCTCAAGGCCTTCTTTCCTATTTTGGACTCATTTTAACTTAAGTTTCTCTCCAATGTGAAGTCAATGAAGATCCACTAGTACTGGGTCCTTCCACAGCTACACCTTCCCTGCAATTGTATAGAGTCAATACAAGACATGATCACACAGATTTCCTCAGTGTCATGATCTGTCAAACAGAGATGATTTCTGAGTGCAAAACCTGTGCCCAACTGTAATCCTTCCCATCTAGTCTCCTCCAGCCTTTAGAAATAATTCCACAGTCTTTCCATTTGGCGTTTGGCAGCTCTTGGCTCTGTGGGAAGGGAAAGACCCTTTTTGTGCCAGCCTGGTAAGATTTTAGCATTAATGGGGCTTTTAATTGTTTTATTATGAAGTACGTAGACACAGAGCCCTTTGGCAAGGGCACTCTGTAGAAATAAATTGATTCATCATCCTTATGACAGAAAAGCTAATTCAGTATGGATCTGTCCTCCAGTTAAGGGCATGCACACCCCTTAGAGAATAGTATTACCAACTGACCAGACTTCTGCTAGTAACTGCTGTTTGATTTGCCTGGCAGATCCTACTGTTCTGCCTATGGAAATGGCTTATTGATGGCTGCTACAGTAATGTGTAGCATCAGCCTTGTCCTGGGCTCTTCTCTAACAGTGCTGCTGTACTTCCAGGTCTACTGCATCATGCACTGCTAGAAAGACTCACCTTGGAGACTGTTTGTCCTCCCCAGAACCTAGTTGCCTTCTACTTTCTGCCTTCCTTCCTACACAAAACATAGCTGGCAATATGTCTCCAGATTTGAAGCACCCTTCTTAGTATGGAAGAGCCTATAGAGGCTGTAAAACAACCATCTGGCTACAGAGGGAAAAATAAAGAATTCAAGGTTGGTGTCTGTCTCTAGTGAAAATGGTGAAGCAGAGTTATGAGAGCTGCAAGGATCTGTGTCCCGGTCAGTTCTTCTGTGTAAGATCTCCTGTGCAACAGCTCTACCTGCCTGGAGTCATTCACTGCTGGCCACACAGTCCCAGGCCACATTCTCTGAGGATGGCAAACACCATTGTCTCTGGGTGCTAGGTGGGTTTGCTCACGTGTACTCAGCATCTGCTGAAATTAATTCAACCAAGAGGGACATGCTGGTGGCCTCATTCTGCTGGTACCTGACCTATTCACCATGGAAGCTTTTGTTCCAGCTGCTGCCTCCAGAACCAATACCATCCATTGCAACACTGGAAGTCTGACAGGGTTACTCACAGGTGGTTCAAACTTTGTCTTGGAGTCAAGTCTTGCCTTGAGATTTGTCTCCAAGGCAAGATTTGAACCATCTGTGAGTAATCCTGTGAGACTTGTCGGCACCAGTGGCCAAAAGTTGTTTTCTTGCAGAGTTCCTCAGCAAAGACAAGATGCATCATTCCTGCCAGGCACCCAGCCAGAAGGGCTGTCCCCAGGAGTCAGGACCTTAGTGCCAAGGGCAGCAGCAAGGGGAGCAGCGTGATCTGGAAACACAAGAGGAGAAGCACAAAATGCCAAGGAAATGACTTAAGAGACTTGTCTTTGCACAACAAGGAACTGGGCTTGGGGAAGGAAGCAGGTCTCAAACATCTCATTGTGCTTTGGTAACACAGGCTTTACTCAAAGCCTCCACACTGGTGGTGTTGCAAGTACCACACAGCATTTGTTTTTCTAGGTGGTAAACTGAATGGACATGTCCTGAAGGCTGAGAGGGTTGTGCTCTACAGACTGGTTTGGCTGGGTTGGTGCTTTACTGCAGTCGATAGATTTTTATCAGATGCTTCTCCTTGTTACATTTTCCTTGGTTGTGGGAACAATCCAGAAAACAGTAAAAATGATGGAGCACCAGGAGACACGCAGCCAAGGAGATCACTTGTTTGTGTGGATCCCCTCCTGCACAAGGGAGGCTTTGTGTGAGCTCACAGAAGAGCCGTGTTCCCCTTGCTGTGGGCAGAGCTGGCGGCAAGTTTCAGGCTTTGTCTCCTTGCAGAGTCAGCCTGGCTTCGTTCTCCACAGAGCTGAAAACTCATTATTTCCAAGGTTACAGCCAGGCTGCTGGGAGGCTACAGTTTCTTGTGAGAGGTGTCTGTCTCCCAGCAGCCTTGGCAAGGAAGCATCTGGTCCTTTGGGAAAAGGAAGAGGTCCGTGCTGGCCTCAGGGGGGATTCCCAAACTGCCCGTGACAGCTGCTGTGAGGGTCATACTTCTTTGGCAGTGCTGACCTCCTCTGAGACATGAAAAATAGGAAGGGTCCAGTGTCACCAACCAGCTTGGCCCACAGCCTGTGGGTCAGGGATGGGGCTGGTCATGGTTCCATCAGCACCTGGTCTCCAAGGGGAGCTCCTCCAGCGGATGAACATGTGGAAAACTGGAAACTTATGGAGTTGCAGTACAAATGCTTCATCCACAGAGAGCTGGCTGCAATGACAAGGGGTGCCATGGTGAAGGGAAAGCCCTCCCAGGGTCTCCTGGGATGCACACCACTCCTGCTCCTGTGGTGCCAGTTCCCAGCAGCTCCTGATTTTGCGCTGCCTCCTGTCTCCTCCTTGCCAGCTGGACAAGATCCAGTCTGCCAGCTGGTTGGCAAAGCCTCCAGAGGAGTGAAGGCAAACTCTGGCCCTCAGCTCAAATTGGAGGTGCATCTGCACCATGGTGGGTATTTCTCTGTATGTGACACTGCAATCTTCCTCTTACAGACTCGGCTTTGTTACCATGTGGCTGTAAAACTGGGGGGCATCAGTCCTGAAGGTGGTGTCCCCACAAACATGCCTAATTTTAAGAGCTTTGTGAGGATGTGGAGCACCATTTGTAAGTCTCCCTGTTGCTGAATCCAGACCAGGGCATGGGAATGTGCTCGGACTTCCCTGTGCTGGATGCTCAGGATGGACAGCAGCAGGTGGCAGGGCTGTTTAAATGTACATATCTCCCCCAAAAGCTGATGGTGTGGCCACTGGTGCATTCCCATGGATTTTCTGGGATGAGGGATGCAAGTCAATTATATAAATGGGAGAAAAATCAATGCCTTGACAAAGCCAATCCTATTTATGGCTAGAACATGTCAAAATTCACCTTCAAAATTCATCTTGAGTTACAACCACATCCAATCCATGGGAGGAACCACACTTCCAGCCTCATTGGGTGCAGGGATGAACATCCTTCTTTGCAGGATCTTCATCACATACAGAACTCGATGGCAGAAATTGAACGTTTTGAGATGAGGAGGAGGGGATGGCATGTGTGTGGCATAGCCTGGAGGTCCTCTTTGTGTGCAAGGTGAGATGGAGACCCCATGAAAAAGCTCCACATGGGGACATGAGTTCAAAGCTGTCTACAAATCAATGCTTGTGTGCACTGGCTGATTAAGACTATAAAGATAATTATAAAACCAGTTATCTGCACCAACCCATAGTTGTGATGCTCCAACCCGAGATGGGAAATATTTCAGTAGGATGGGGAATTTTGAGTGACCCAAAGGAGTCATGATAGGGTGGTGAAGAGGGGTGGTATCAATGGAGAGCCCAGAGGTTTTGCAGCTGCAGGAATGTGGGGTGCAGGTTTAATAAGTTTATAGCTCAGTTCAGCCGCACAAAATTTTTCAGAGGTCAGCAGGAGATCCAGATTTGTCCCTCGCCAAACACCAGGCTCCAGAGATCTTGTCTTCAGAAGATGTTTTCAATAACACAAAAAAATATTTTCCCTGACTTTGCTCTGGGAAACAGATGGACCTTTCTGGTAGGATTTGAAAATAGTAATAATAATAACAATAAAACCAGCTCACCAGCATTTCAGCAAAAGTAGGTAAAGCTTGGCAAACTTCCCTGTAAGTGCAAGCAGAGTTTTTTGCCATGGGAAGTGCTGGGCAGTATCAGAAGCCAGCCGGGCAGCCGAGGCACCAGCTGGAGGAGTTGGCAGCACACTGGCCAGCTTTCCTGCCAGAAACCATCCTGGCAAGCCCGTTCAATAGCCTGCTTGGGTCCCACTGGAAAGCGCCAAGGAAGATGTCACCAGTGATGAAACTGCTGACAACCCAGTGTACTCCACTGGGAAAATTATCTATCAGAAAAAATTTTGCCAACTCGATGCTTGAGCGACTCTGCCCAAAGAGCAGCACCCTGTGGAAAGCAAATCTCCCTTTTAACATGGGATTTTGTAGTGGTCCCATGCAGAATAAGCTGGGAGAGATGAACACCTCAGCTGTGTAGCATGGCAGCTCCAGCCATCACCCTGTGAAACAGTCACCTGCACATCCCAGAGCCACTTTAAACCTGCATCTCAGCCTTTGCATATGCTGCCATGAACTCCAGTTTATGCAGGGACTGACAGCTGTGCTTATGCATTTCTGTGTCTCCACCAGGTCCTAAGAGATGATGTTCATCTTCACTCTGCAGTCCTGGTAGGAAGGGCCAGTATGCTGGACTCTGAATGTGGCAATCTTCCCTGAGGAGAGCTGATTTTCCTCTTGCTTTTTTAAGACGGGTTTAGCAGGAGTGTGTGTCATGTCTGCCTTTTCTCTCCAGGGCTGAGTGCCCTGGGAGAGTGAACATCATTAACACATCCTCCTTGTTTTCCGAAGATCCTGTGAAAGTCAGCCATGAAGCAGCTTGGAGCCAAGGCTGATTTCCAGCTGAGCCCAAGCTGATGTTTGAAGGCCAGGCAGGAGCAGCTCTAGAGTGAAACCAAGCAACCTATGTCCCGAGCTCTGCTCTGTCATCTCATGGGCTGGTGGCTGGTGCTGAGGTCTGGCTGCACCCAGCTGGCCTGGGCTTGGAGAAGATCTGGGGTTGGCAGTTCCTCTAGGTCTCAGGAACGTGAGGGCATGAGGTGTATCAAAAACCAACCCAGGATGTGGTGATTAGTGGCATGAATTCTAGTTGCAGGCCAGTCACTAGCAGTGTATCCCAGGGGTCAAAACTGGGTCCAATTCTGTTGTGAAGCAGCTTTTTTGGAAAGGACTTAAGTGGTGCCTTGGTGGGCACCAAACTGAACATAACCCACGAAGAAGACGGATGGTGTCCTGGGTTGCTTTAGGCAAAATGATGCCAGAAAGTGGAGGGAGGAGATGCTTTCCCTCTGCTCAGCAATGGTGGGTCACCCCGGGAGTCCTGTGTGCAATGCCAGGCTCCTCAGTACAAGAGAGACAGGGATGTACTGGGGAGAGCCTGATGAGGGGCCACAAAGATGAGAGGGAGGGTGCAAAGCAGAGGGAGACAGGCTCTTCCCAGTGGTGCCCAGTGCCAGGACCGGAGGCCGCAGGAGGGTCTCTGTGAACATCAGGAAACACTTTCACTGTGAGGATGGTCAAGCACTGGCACAGTTGCCCGGGGAGGTTGCAGAGGCTCCATGCCCGGAGGTGATCAGAAGTTGTCTGGACATGATGCAGGGCAGCCAGCGCTGAGTGGCCCTGGTGGAGCAGGGGTTGGACCTTTAGAGGTGCCTCACCTCAGCCAGCCCATGGCTCCGTGAGGGACACGGAGCCTTCCCTCCACCTGGAGGGTGGCAAGGGGTGATGTGGTGGTGGGAGATCTGTGACAGGGACTGTGAGAGGGGCTGCGGCAGGTGACTATGGGGTGTCCCCGGGCTGAGGTGGAGTGACGAGGGTGGCGAAGGTGACACGTTCTGCGGCACTGCCTGAGGGGTGACGAGGGTGTCAGGGCGCGGCGGGGGATGTGACAGGCTGCCGTGGTGGGGACAGGAGAAGGCAGGGCGGGTGACACAGCTGTGGCGGGGCTGTGACAGGTGACAAGGCACGGGGGGG